>JAKZAP010000011.1:14407587-14744110 GCA_023053575.1 Branchinecta lynchi | reverse complement strand
CTTCAACGTTTAACCTCCATTTCATTTCAACTCTTTTAGAGTATAATCCTTTCACCCCATTGTGCTTCTAATTATAAAAAGCTCTGTCAGTTGTCCAGTATAGAAAGTATAACGGAAATTAGGGTGTTTTGAACCACATGGGCAAAGCTGGTATCTTGAAAATGTAGATCTGACCGTACGTTTATTTTGACATGACCTCGGGTTGCGGGTTGCTCGGTTGCAGTGCGACAGCAAGGGCAAAACCCAGTGCTTGTACATAAACGGGTGTACTAGCACACGCCTGTTACATTAGCGCTAACACGGAATGAGCATGCCCTGCGCGTACCTTAGCAACATATAAGTCTCTACATTCTTACCAGTGAGAGCCTGTCTGTATTTCTACCGTGAGTACTTCAGGGGTTTTTGTCTTCATGAGAACATGGATGATTCTTAGGCTAACATAATTCAAAAAATAAATGCTGCCAAATATTTAGCTGTCGTTGTTACTTTTTGCCCTTTCCAGCTAAATATTTATATTTTTGTCCGACTTTCTTGGTAAGATCCCTCTCCAGCTTGCCCATCAGATTGCTTTCAGTTGACCGCATCAGATGATACGAAGCTCGTACCGTCTCCCGGTTTGAATTCGCGACTTCGATGGGGGTGATCTAGACTTTGCAGCTGCTAGAATGCCTCCGAATCCACTCCTTTAAGTAGGTTTTGACCTCAATTCTACATGACTAACTGATTTATTTTTTTTTAGTTGTGCGAGTACGGCAATTTCAGTATCCATTGGCTACTGCGAAACCTGCGACCTGCCGGATCGAAGGAACGCAAAATCCCCAGACCGACTGCCGACCCTTTCACTACCATGTTCAACCTGGTTTCCTGCCCCAACTATACCTATGAGGTTGGGTCCTGGGTTGCTTTCAGCATCATGACGCAGTGTTTGCCAGGTGAGATTTTTTTTTTTAAACCGGGTTTCAAGCCACACTGTCAGAAGTTTCGGAACATGTAACACAAGGATGCGCAGTTTCAAGAGCCGTCTTCGATCGCTCTTGCCTCCGAAGAATTCTTGGTGTCGGACTAACCGACCCAATGAGTGATCTTCGTCGATCATGCTCCCAACGCCCCTGACATCGGCTCGATTATCGAGAGACGCCGGCTATGCTGGTATGGGTACGCCCAACGCCGCCCACCGAAAGCGCTCACCAAGAAGGCTGTCCAGTGTCACCCGATGAAAAATTTGTAGCCTGCGTAGTTGTATGATAGTTGTACGAAAAAGTTGCATCTAGTGATATGTAATAGTAAAGAGTACTATCATATAATGTGCTTCAGAATGGTCCAATCTTAAGTAGTAGTATCCTGTCTTGCTCTAGAAGCATCCATTCTTGCTAATAGTAGCATGCAGTAGAATGTAGTAACACGGTAGCCTTGAAGTAGAAGCATTTAGTAGCATCAGTTAGTACTCCATGCTACTTTTTCGTACAACTTCATACTACTGTTCCGAGAAAAAAATTTCATCGGGCAGCCTCTTTCCGGGTGGAAGAAACGCCAAGGAGGACAGCGCAAAACTTGGCTCGCCTGTGTCAAGGCCGATCTCGAGCGCATAGGAGGATTCCGCCGTTTTGGAAGGAGATGGGACACAAACTGGCGCGAACTCAGACAGGAATGGACCCGAGACTGCCAAGGATGGTACTCTAAGAGTGGAACAATTCTTGATGCCAGGGAAGTACAAGTAAGTAAGTACAAGTTTTAACAGACAATGTAGAGCGTGTTCCACCCTACTTACCGTAGTTACTACGCCTGACGTCACAAATTCTGGCTTTTTGCCGTCAAGGCTGGAACGATCTTTCTATTTTCCAGCGGGATATCGTGCCACGGGCGAATCCGACCAATCACGTTACAGAGATGTGTAGTTACTACGCTTACCACGCTCCCGAGCATGGTAAGCAAATAGTAACTATTAGTTACTATTCCGAGAAGGTTGGAACGGTCAGCGTAGTAACTTTTCGTGAGGATAGAACAGGGATGGAACGGAAATAGTAACTAATAGTTACTATTGGTACGAGGGTGGAACACGCTCGTAATGGATGTAATCTGTTGTGGTTTTGAAAACGTTATGCATTAAATATTATATGTTATGCGTAAAGTTCTCAAAATCAACCTAGATGACACAACAAGTATCGTCTGTTGAAACTTTGCATGCTTATGTTGCCTGTTATGACACGAAACGTCTGACAGTGCGATAGGGTTTGGAGTTAGGGTTTGGGGAAACATAACAGGCCTTTTCGGGTCATAACAGAACTTTTGTCTTGGAACTTATCAGTTGAAAGTGTCATAAAAGATATTTTCTCATTGGGCTTAACACAGGATGCGCTGACGTATGTTACCTGTTATAAAACTTCCTACAGTGTACGATTATATTATACTACGTATTATATATTATGTATCGAACTGGAATACGGAGGAGGAGTCTTGGTCTGATTAGCGCTTGCACTGTAGGGGGGGGGGTCGGGGTTGTACCGTACGTGTTTCGTTATCTGCTAATAATTCAATCTCTGTAGAATTTAGACAATTTTTGAATAGTCGATTTGAAAGATAATGAGTCTTGGTATGTTCTGTGATGTTTTTAGATTTAATTTCAACTTGTTTTGGTGCTACGATTTTTCTTTTTTTTTTCGAAAACCGTCCGGTTCAGCCCCACCTGTGGGGTTGTTTCGTATGGGTGGTGTTTTTGAACCGGACATCTTAAGATGAGCTCTGAATATGACCGCATAAGTAGCACCACAAAGCTAATCAAGTTTTCACTTATTGGAGAAGAGGTGGCCTATGCAAACATCCCACTGAACCGAAAACTTCGAAAAATCGAACTAAAAAGAAAGCGCTTGTTGAACACGACTTGTCCCACCAGAAGCAGTTAAGACTGGAAGCTTGGCTATAGCACCTTTATCGTGCTTTTAAAACTCCAGAAACTGGTAAAATTTTGATCCGGAGAGAGCGGGGTTGAACCGGACCTGCGGGGTTGAACCGGACCTCTACAATAATGTCCGATTCAACCCCCCAGAATGTGTCCGGTTCAACCCCACAGAGACCATTTCTACAAAAATGAATACCAAGAAAAAAACGGAAAGAAGTAGGAACCCTGCAATAGGTTTAGTAAGATGCAGAATTGAACCTACTTTGTACTAAACTATCACGCACTCGCAAAAAAGAACTAACTTCTTCTCGAACTGAAAATAAAATTAGAACTGCGAGTTCTTCGATAAAAACAAACAAACAACGAAGTTCCCTGGTTGGGAATCGGTTCGCACTGAGCCTTCAAGTTCCGTACCGTGAGTCAGAACAATGTTAGCGACCTCAGATAATTATTTCACGATTTTATAACTGTGGGTCTGCTAACACTTGAAGCTGTCCGGTTCAACGGCGACTTCCCCCACCCAAAACTTGGGTAGGGGTATTCTCATGTTTCTCTGAATACTAGCTTTGTGGTGTGGTGCAATGCAGATGGCCTACAAGCTACATTGTCAGTCGTTTCCTAGCAGATAACACAAGGATGAGCAGTTTCAACAGGTAACACTCGGGATGATGTTTGCAGTGGTTGTTTTGCAAACGTTATGCATGACAAGCCTTGCCCGAAAGAGCCGAAAAAGCATTTGCTGTGAGAAAATGACCACAAACAAAAACAGCAGATATCTTTTCGGCGGTGTTTCAGCTCTTATTGTATGCAATACGTTTTAATGCATATTGTTTGAAACAGCTAACATACTAAATGTTATCTGTTGAAACCGCGCATCCACGTGTTAACTGTTATGAAACTTCTTGACAGTGTATCGGGTGAACACCCTCTTCGTATTAGCAGAGCACGATCGTAGATTTTGCACGTCGCGTCGGCTGAAGATGGAAGTTCTTTTTCCATCTGTTCATACATTCTTTTCTTCTTTCCAGCACTAATTTTTACACTCGCTGGCTTCTACCAGATGGCCGTGTGGGCTGTTGGCAAACACAAAAACTATAAGAAGGAATTCAAGGACTACCCAAAGAGCAGGAAATGTATTGTCCCGTTCGTTATGTAGGTGATGTCTTTTTATTTGTCTCACCCCTCCCTGCCAGTGTAGTAGCTCTGTCTACGTGGGAATTCAGGTCTGTTAGTAATGCTAGGTCATTGTTTTTAGCTATTTTTTAACTACTTAATTTTTTTATTTATAAATTGAAGTTAAATTTGAGTTTTCTCCTGGTTTAGTTACTATTCGATCTTTTCTTCCTTGGATGTTGGTCTTGACAGAGGGATGGACAGCTCTCGGGTACCATGTGTACACCCAGGCAGCCCTCCGAGCTACCCAGCGACTTTAGGGCTCCGGAATTTTGTATAATCCAACCTCGCGCTGTACACCTCTTTTGACAGTTGGCAACCCTTCAGTTTGGTTCAAGAACGCTTGTAGTGGTCCAGTACTCCTTCGTCTTATGCTTTCCCGCTTTCGCATGTGCATAGCGCGAAGAAAGTTTAAAAATCTCATCTACAAGGTCAAGCTCAAGTTATGTTTATTTCAAACTAAATTCGACATAAAGAGCCAATGTGGCAGAGAGAAGGCTCGAGGCCAAATGGTGGACTAAACTAAAACCGGAAACACTAAAATCATATGAACCTTGACCTTAAAGTTGACCCATCAAAGTACATGCATTTCAAACCTTCGCCAGAGCTGCTTCGCATTCCCTGAGGTTTTATGCTGCAGCTAAGGAGACATGGGGGGAAGAAATTTATTTTAAGGCGGGGATTCCTTTAGACCAAATTCAACTTATAATTAGCCTGAGGGCTGATTGTCTACCGGTAGGACTAAGAAGGAAATATTCGGTAAGGTTAAAGTGCTCCGTGGTCCTAACTTCTGTCCGATGTGTGGTAAAATGAATGAATCTATTTTCCATTTAGTGTGTGAGTGTCAGGAGTTAAAAGACCTGAGGAAATAAATATTTGGGGAAATGATTTGGGGGGAGGAAAGGTTTAAACAAATTTTGAAAAGCAGAAGTTTAAAAGATATTAGAAATTTGGGAAAATTCCTAAAGGTAGCCATGATTCACAGGAAAAAGTTTTGTGTAAATAGTGGTTGAGGTTCTGGTTTCGTTTTTGTGCTGTTGTGTCGTTTCCATGACCCTTCGTGCTTTTCCGGAAATAAATCTTATCTTATCTTATCATCCAGTGCTTCAATGTCTCTTGGTTCATTCGTCATTAGCACGGCCGGCTCTATAATGGCTTGGCATTACTTCTAAATCAACTTGCTCTTTGGTTCTTCAAGACGTATGAATGAATGAATGAATTTATTCCCAATAAAGCCCAAGGACCATGGCGGGAAACATAACACAATAACAAAAAACAAAATATCGTACACTCCAAAAACAAACCAAAAATCAACTATAAAAATAGTTCACGGTGAGTCATAGCTAGCTTCAGGAATCTACCCAGCCTTCGGAGCTCACCAAAACACTTACTTCCCATACTTGAAACCAAATCCCTTTCCTCCTCCCGACCAAACACTTCCTTTCTTAATTCTTTCAACTCCTCACAATAACATATCAAATGTACCGCATCCTCTCCTTCAATACCACACGTCTATCCGTACCGCTTATGAACGCTTCATGTCGAACCGTGGGCCCTACAGTCGAGAGCTTCAGGAAATTCATACAGCTCTTTTTGCCCTCCTTCCATTTTATTTTGCTCTGGTGTCGCGCATGTAAGGAAGAAGGAGTTGAAAAAGATAAGAAAGTGTAATTGGAAGTATGCAAAGCACCTACTTTATTTGCCGAAGTTACGGAACAGTTCCAGGTTAGTGTCACACTTTTGGAAATTTCGTCGGGTCTGCCAAAAATCATGGACAATTGGGCCCAGCCAACGCATGACATTCTACACTCTTATGTGGCCAAAGAATACAAAATTGTGTAGTGTATTTGTTTCTTGCTTTATTTTATTTCTTTTACATACTCCGCTTTGAAAATGGCGGGTTAAAAATAAATTACTTACTTACTTACTATATGTTGGTCGCACAGGGACAGGAGTAAAGTCAAATATCTGTATGCTTGATGTGGAATATAAAGGTAGGCGTCTCTTTTAAATCAGTCTGAACTGACGCTATGATTTTGCATGGTCATCCTTTTGTTGGGGAAGACGCGGACGTTGGTGGCCATTCGGCGTACCAGTTGGAACTAGTCTCCGTGCCCAAGGGCGTCCCGACACCTCCCTGATAGGAGGGGGGGGGGAGGGGGGCTTCAGAATCTCACCGGAGTTCTTCTAGGTTTTACCAGAATTTCTCGGTAGTGACTGTCTCTGACAAAAACTCTAGAATACTGTTGTGTTCTGACTTCGATTATGTGTAACAAACGACAGTAAACAAAAATAGGCTTGTTAAAGTTTAACCGAAAAGGCAGTTTATTTTTACATCCGATATTTGAATAAACTGAAATATTTTGACTCGTCTGAGGAATTTTATATCTTTCCACCGGGGGAAAGACTAGTAATAACGTTCAGAGTGTGCGCTGCTTGCATGACACACCAAAATTCATCCAGACGGACAGTTTGGATTTAAACAAAGGTCTGCATTTCCAGGGCCAAAGATGCGATGTCGGAGAAGTTACGCCTGTAGAAAAGTAGGAAAATAATTTTACAATATGACCTATAATGAATCGGAAATTTTATTTTACGACTACACCTTACATTTCTAGTTGTTAAATACTTCAAGCGTAGAAGAACAAGCACATAGAGGTACCACAAATCTGAAAGAATAAGTTCATTCTGTGAAATTGATTATCCCTGGATAACGGACAAATGAAGCAACGCATCGGGTTTTCAGGAATATTTAACTAAGTGATATGTTACTAGACTAGCGAAAATTAACTAATCTTTGTTTTTTCTTTCCCTAAAAAAATCGTCTGCGTTATGTCGGATCAGTTGAAATTTTTCAACGCATCCGACACTGCGACAAAACTCAAAGTTCTGCGTTGCTTGTCGCACGATTTGTGTCTTATGTCGGATGACGCAGAATTTTGCGCGAAATCGCAGCAGTGTGAACCAGGGGTAACTCTCCTTGCCGATGTAAACTCGCCGAGTACTTAGCGTAAGAGCCGGAAGCGGCACCACAGCTGTCCCCCAGCGATCGCCGTGATTGACTGACACAGGATCTGAGTTGTTGTGTTTGAGTCGTTTGTGAGACGTTTTCTCGTTCTTCCTGAGGATCAGTGGCGTGTTTTGGACGTAGTCATTTAGAGTATTCATGATATACTTCGAATATATTTTCACACTTTTTGTTTCGAGGCTCTTCTGGCGACTCGTCGGAAGAAGGCTAACTTGTTTTTGAACTCTTCTCGGCTCGTTACCGGAAAGGATCCAGGAGGGCTGTCGAAACTGGAGTAGATGGTACCATGGTATTATCATGGAACAGTATTTGTAGTTGGAAATGATGTAAATTTTAGTAGGTTACCTGTGTTTTAAGGCTACAGAAATTTAGGAAATTACCGGAATCACCCAATGAACATTCCGGTTCGCTGTCGGCGCGAATCACTCTGGTAATTGTGTTTCCGTGTCATCCCGGCAAGCTGCAAGACTGTACTTATCTTATCTGGTAAGCAGCAAAATTCCGGTAGATTCCCTGAGCCAAATTCTGGTAGCCTAGTGGGCAAATTCCAGTAGGCCCCTAATTCAACCTCCAGTAAATTCCCTGAGACAAGTTCTGATAGGTTCCCTTAGTCAAGTTCCAGTAGATACCTTGAGCAAGATTTCGGTAGATTCCCTGAGCAAAATTCCGGTAGGCTCCCTGAGCAATAATCTGGTAGATTCCCTAAAATCCATCAAGTTCAGGTGATTTTGACAAATTTTAACTGACGCGGGTTCGCCGCACCAGTCAAAACTTACCGTTTTTTTTCCACAGGCCTTAGGGTAGGGGGGAGGGGTGCCTCGAGGGGTGCAACCCCCTCCCTCGGGACGCCCCTGTCCGTGCATTCCGTTCGCTTCTTAAAACATTTTTATCTTGAGAAAGCTCTTAAAGTATATGGAGTCCTTGTCTCCATGAAGCTGAAATCTAATAGATTTATTCTTGCTAAAATGCATAATTCGTTCGTGGTTCCACACGTTATTGCTGTGGCACCGTTTTTGAAGCTGTTCTCTTGCTCGGATGTAAATGATGTGCTTACATCTTTATACAGATATGTAAGGTATCTGCCGAGGGTTCCACCAAGAACGTTCCACCTTGGACAGGTGACAATAGTATATGCAGCAAGTATGGAGTAGTACGGTCCATACGTTCAGTTCTCAAAAGGCAGGAACGCTTTGGGCGAAGCTTTAAATTGGGTTGTCGACGAAACGTCCCCATTCGAAACGTCCCCGCGACCAAACGTCCCCGTGGCGAACCGTCTCCGATCAAAACGTCCCCTGGCGAAACTTCCCCGGACATAGAATGTTTTTTCATCTCTGAGGGATAGCTAGGCCTATGAGATCGGTTCAGACAAAATATGTTTTTGGAATGAACTTTTGATAACCACGATGTGTTGACTGCTTCAGCATTTAACCAATACTCAAGAAACAAACCAAAGTGTTCTTCTCGGCTATAGCCATTTCTTTAAAAAAAAAAAGTGCAAAGATTTAGTAGTTTGTCAGTTTTCGGTATATCTCTTATTTAATTGGTTTATTTGTGTGTTAATTTACGCTGCGATATAACTCATTGATCTCGCTTTTGTTCGAGATTTAATTTGGTGATGTTTATTATTAAAAGATTTTATCAAAGGATCAAACGGGTCTAACCTTGATTTACTGTCTATCTACCTAAGTAATGGTTCCATCCGCTTTCGTTTCCTCGCTTCCCATGTAATTTTTATCCAGCATAACGGCACTACGCTTATTTTTGCATTTTCCTTGTTTGAATCACTTTAAGCCACAGCGTGCTTCCCCTTTCTCTGAGGAGCATATTGGTGGTCTTCACATCGTGCATGTTGCCTTCGATTGACCTAGAAGTCATCAGTTACGAGTCAACTGAAGGCATATTACACTACATATTTTAACTGAAAACAATACATTCGTGAAGCAACCGGTCCTATCTTCGATCTTTCCTGCTTATAAGGAATGTTCCCACATCTGTAATGCACACCCTGAAGTTATTGTACCACTCATGCACCTGAAGATCGAGGCGAACGTAATATCTATGCTTGCGGACGTTTTGCCGTGGGGACGTTTCGTCACGAGGACGTTTTGACACGGGGACGTTTTGTCATGGGGACGTTTCGCCAGGGGACGTTTCGTCGGTAAGCCTTTAAATTAACTCAGTGCATGCTCAAATTAGTGTAATATCAGTGAGTTGTATACGTTTCTTGTGTTTCTGACACTCCTGTTGTTGCCACTGTTGCCAGGAATTTTATTTTCTTTACTGTTATTTATTTAATTTCTCTTCTTTTTTTTTTTACATTCGTGCACCATGATGGGAAATATATCCGTAATAATAATTAATCGATTCCGTGATAAGACTGTTTCAGGGTCAATGATTGTATTTGCAGCACTCTTGAGCATTTTCTAAAGTTACCTGATGAAACAGTACTATTCCCTTTTACAGTGATGATGAGGAAATTATTCAAGAAAATAGTGTCATAAATAAAAGGAATACAGTTAAACTTGGATATCGAGAACGATGCGAACGCGCGAATAGAAAAAACAGAGAAAAAACAGCCACCATATATTCGGGCCTAAACAAACCTTCTCCTTAGCTGGTAAGCGAACAAACCTCATTATCTATCGGCTTCGAAGGTTTGTAGTCTTTGCTGCAACACTTCATGTTTCCTAGGCAATGTAGTAGTTTCGATTCAACCAAGCCACCAAGATAATCTTTTCTAATCCTGACTTCCAATCGCTCACTTTTATTTTAATGAGGTAAATTTGTAAATGGTTATTTACTTAATTCAGTAAATCCGCCGGCAGACGGCAATTGATCAGAATTCCGTCCTAAAACAAACAACAGAAACAAAAGATTTGGATGCCTAGTCATAAACGTAAGCCTCATACTTATCGGTAATTGTAATGAAAACGGAATTCTTGTTGTCATCGTTATAATACTCTATATGACCAAGTCCAAAACACGCCAGTGATTTCTCAAGAAGAAGGAGTAAACGTGTCCGTAACGACTCAAACTCGACGACTCAAATCCTGAGTCAGCGCAGCTGTGAAACCGTTTCTTCCTTTCTTCCGCAGGTACCCGGAGATTCTGCATCGGAAGGGAGATATAGTCATCAAGAGTATTGCCGAATTACTCCACAGATCTTGTCTTTATTGAGATAAGATTATCCCTATTTCGGATTAATTTTATCCCAATAGAGATAAGATTAGTCCCAGTAGCTAATACTGTATCCTTATTCGTGGAAACTTTTTACAGTGTACGAGCCGGCAGTGAAACACAAGTCTAGTTAATCTAGCTATAATTCGTTCGGTGCTCATACGTTTCAGAGAAATGTTTTCTCCGTCTGGGGCGCTTATGCGAAATGCTCAAATCATGTTACGCCAACAAGTTCCACAAATAGCATATACCTACACAACAGCGATGTGTTTGTTAATTTCTTTCCTGAATCATCTATCATGTTTGCAAAAGAAAGGTTTTCGAACGTGGCAGATTTTGTCGGCCAAGGATGTCTACAGGATAGATTACAGAATACGGTGTAGCATCGACCGCGAGAGCTGGATGGGTCTAGCTAGCCTGTCTACGAGCCAACAATGAAATACAAGTGCAGCTATAATTCGTCCGGTGCAGAAGTACACCTCTAATTAATTCCCTTTCAGTTAAAGATCCTGCCCTGGCAATTCAGCAGAAATTTGATAATTTAAAGCTAATAATATTCTGATTCTGAAGAATCTGTTTCCGTTTTTCGATAAAAGTTAATAGTTAAGTAAGTACAGTGCTTTGTTTAATGTACGTCAATTGTTATTTATT
The DNA here is from genome assembly GCA_023053575.1 of Branchinecta lynchi. NCBI lineage: Eukaryota > Metazoa > Arthropoda > Branchiopoda > Anostraca > Branchinectidae > Branchinecta > Branchinecta lynchi. Next base: position 14,733,185 of record JAKZAP010000011.1, on the reverse strand, counting down.
GTTATGAAAGTTATTTGTGACAGTGTTTTTTTAAATTATTTTAGTACTCCTCATTATATATTCTTTGAGGGAAATAAATAAATGAATGAAAATATTTCAGAGAAATGATTTCTCCGTCTCGGGCGCTTGTGCAAAATGCTCATATCATGTTACACAACAGTTCCACAAAAACCGACAACGTCGATATGTGTTAATTTCTTCCCTGAGTCATCTGATTCTGTTTGCAAAAGAAAGGTTTTCAAACATGGCATTTTTTTTCGGCTAAGGATATTTCAGGTAAAAAAAAATGTCCCAGTCTTCCTTTTTGAGCGAAGCGTTTATGTACTAAGGGCATTGCACTCCATCACGTGAGTATTGTTTTGTCAACGCATTGTTTGTTTGTCATAGAAAACAAACTGTTTTGAAAAGATGTAGGCTAAGATAATCTGATGTTTCGTCAGTGAAAATTAATAAAGATTTCTGAGGAGAATAAGGAAGGATTCTTGGGGTCGCAGCTTGCGTGTCAAATTCCGTAGTTTAAATTTCGAGAGTTAAGAAAGAAAAGAAGTTGGAATTAAAGTTTTATTAGTATGGTCCAACCAGTTTGAAACTATACTGACCAACTTATGGTATTTCAGTAATTATTGTGAGGAACATCGGATGTACGGCGAAAATGTAGTCGTCTGGAAGGTATCATGAATCTATCGAGATTCCGTTTGTTCCAACTTGGTTGCAAAATACAGTGCCAGGGTAAACTCTTCGGTAGTATCTGGGCCGTCGAAAATTCGAAGCCCCTCTCCCTCTGCATTTTGGATCTGAACGGTGCGTAGATCAACCGCTAGATTCAAAAATCGTCACTGCTGTATATCATATAGACCTAGTTAGTACAGAAAAAAATTCAAGAAAGCTTGATTGGGATTGTCTTTCAGGATGAAATCACCCGTTGGCTATGGGCCCCTAGGGCTTGAGCCCATCGGCAATGCCTACTCTGTCTATTTGTTGGTGGTCCGACACTGCTAAAACAGAACTGAGAATTAAGAACAAAATAAAGCAAGTAGTTTTCATCAGTATGGCTTGATTACGTTGCAATATATTGGCTAACTTAAGGTGTTGCAAAAAAGCCATCTCGTCGTGTGGTCTTCTGGTAGGCGTTATGAATCTATGTACACTCGTGTTTGGTTGTAAAATCCTGACAACTATTATTATTAGTGTATTTATGCCCGTATAAGATGGAATTACAAAAAAGAAAAAAAAAAGAAATAACAAAAACAATCAGGTATAAAAAACACAATGAATCACGGCTAGCCTAGAATCACTAATAATTAAAACATTAGACAGGTTAGCGTAAACTCCGCCAGATATTTAGAGGCCCATGAAGCAGCTTGCCCTTCTACTCCCTCACACTTTATGTTTGGGCCAATAATTCCGAAATCGCGCGCGACAGCGGAGCTTGAATGCCCCGGTGGTAACCCAAGCAGACAGTTAACCAATTTACAATAGTTGGTCCTCATCCTTCTTCTGATTGTTCTGGTAAGATTCTGCCAGTATGGCGAAATGTACAAGAAATGTGGTGTTACAAGTTACAAGTAGCGCTTCTGCACAATGACAAAAGCTTGGTCGAACATTGTGAATAGCGTCGGTTTTGTACAAATATATGTCTTCTTGATTCCTTTAGTAATGATACTAACACTATACATGAGAATCTTCCAAATAAATTGTCGAACACAGTGATCTTTAACACATTTTGTGCACAGAAGCTGTCCATGAGTTCTCTCGGACATTCAGTCACTGTTCAGTCATGGACGAGTGATGTGTGAAAAAACTATTCCGAGTAGTTTTCCACTAAAAGATCCAGGCCAATCAAACACACAGACCGAGGCAATACAGTTGTCTTCTGAACTGCAGTATGGATCTATCCAGACGCCGTTCTGTTATTCAGGGACTTAACTGATATTTGGGTGTTACCCAGTGTGAACTGGGTCAGGATGATGAAGTATGTTATGATTGTTCCAACAAGCTGAAAGAAATGCCGCTATAATGTTGTTCCAGATGTTATAAAATAGCTTAACACTTATTCGTATATCTCTAGCCTATACAGAAAGAATCCACGCAGGTAAAATTCATATGGAGGGTGTTTCGCCCTATAGCCTACTTATCGTAGTTACTACGCATGAAATGACGTCACGGATTCTGGCTTCTTGGCGTCAAGGCTGGAAAGAATTTGTCTATTTCCGGCAAAATATCGTGTCACGGGCTAATCAGACCAATCATGTCGCAGATATCGTAGTTACCACGCTAACTACGCTCCCGAGCTTGGTAAGCAAATAGTAACTATTAGTGACTATTTCGAGAAGGTTGGAACGGTCAGCGTAGTAACTTTTCACGAGGTTGGAACTGAAAAAGTAACTAATAGTTACTATTGTTAGAAAGGTGGAACACGCTCATGGTAACTGTAGAAGTAACAGTGGTAACCCTCATGGAAACTAAAAAGGTTGGACTTTTTTATGCAAAAATGACCCCCCCCCCCCCTGCCCACACACACCCATGGAACTCTTTCACAGAGCACCCGCATTGTTAAAGGACCTGTCGTACCTATAATACCAATGCAGCCTACTTCCATAATTGGGTTCATTAGTTCCATAATTGTATTCATTAATTAATAATAAAAAATAAAAAAATCTTGAACCCGGAGAGCCTAATGTAACATTGAAAACCCGCTAACGACAACTGACTAACTTTTTCACTTGCCACGATTCACTATTGTCCATCCGCATTATGCTCCCGACGAGTGTTCGCGTATCAAGCTAGAGTGCGTAAAACCGGTTATCTGAATATTGTCGAGTCTTTGCTACAAGTCAATGGGCTGGGAAAAGGCTTAAAACAGCCAAAGCCGTTGACAATTTGAAGCAGAGCTCAGTTTTACGGTATTCAGACAGTTTGCCCCAACTGTAAGGAGAGACTTAAAATAATGTCCCTTTTTTGTAAATGCAGCCCTATACAGTGTTTCTTTACTAGTCGTCAAAGAAAAATTATCCTGTATCGTCGCTGTCTAACTTGAGAAAAGAATCCCCTTAGGGTAAGTATTGTTCGAATAGGTGTAATAACGTGTAACGCCCCTTTGACTGGAAAACCGAGTTTTGCTAGGGACATGATAGCATGGTAGCAGAGATGGGTTTCTTGGGCGTCTATATACGCCCCAGTATATGGGGATACATACGCCCTATGTATACGCTGTATACAGTGTATTGATTATCCGCTGTAAACCAGAGCACCCAACGGAAAACTCAGAACGCTCGGGTACGAAAGATAGATGTTTTACTACAGAAAAACTAAATAATAATTGAACAGGACTTGAGATAAGCATTGAAAAAACTGGGACCAGACTGAGCTGCGCAAAGTGACTAACTTGAAGAGTCCTTGTAAGAACTTTACAGACAGATACTGGCCTGAACTTGACTTGACTGACCTGAACCATACCTTAATATTAACAACACGTCCCAGTGTTAACACCGTCAATCTAATCCAAGTTGCAAGCAACCCGAGGGGGGTGGCGGCCCTCCCCCCCACGTTTTGGGCACTCGGTCAAATTTTCGCTGAAGGCGAAAAATTCGGTCAAAACGGTCATCGCTGCGAAGCCGTGATGCCCTTTTCATAAAATCGTTTGTCCCTGCATTTCCAAAATGGGTGATTTGACGTGCTTATTGGTTCCCCTTTCTTTATCGAATTTGCTAATTCATCCAATTTTTGTTCACTCCGCTTTGATTTCACCGCATTCGCCGTCCCTTCGTAAATTCGATGATTTAACCTGCTTATTTGGTATCATTCTTTACCAAATTCGGTCGCATTCGGTCAGTCCATTTTGTAACTAAATTTGGTGAGATTCATTTGGTTCTGGCTCGTGACCGAATTCGATAAATCCCAACTTTTTGTTCAGTCCGCAACGATTTCGCCGCATTCGGTCCGTCCCTGCTTAAATTTGGTGATTTAACCTGTTTACTTGGTCTCATTCTTTATCGAATTCGGTCGCATTCGGTCATTCCGTTTGATAACTAAATTTGGTGCGATTCATTTGGTTCTGACTCGTTACCGAAAACGGTAATTCACCGGATTTTCGGGATCCCAAAACGTAAGTGCAGGGATACCTATGACATCGCAAAAGTTGTCCGTCTGTCCGTTCGTCCGTCTGTAAGCACGATAACTCTCGAAGGGAATGAGATATTTTGATGAAACTTGGTGTGAGGATTTGTTGGGTCGTCGGACCAGTCAAGTTCGTAGATGGACTTTGTAGCCCTACATTTAGGGGTGGGGGAGGGGGTTCAAATTAGGGGGTAACCAAAATATTTTGAAACAGCTAATGTGATAGTCGATTATGGGGTAAGAAAACATGCTGGACACGATGGTGAAAACCATTTTGTCATCCGACAAGTAGTTCGCCCGGAATCCGGCCAAAACCGGAAAGTTTGTTGAAAGTAAAAGTTTTATTTGAAGTTGATTAGATGTTCGATTTGGTGGTAGGAAGACATGCTGAAGACGATGGTGAAAACTATTTTCTCGACGGACAAGTATTTCGACCGGAATCCGGCCCAAACCGGAAAGTTTGTCAAAATTAAAAGTTTTATTTGGAGTTGATTAGATGTTCGATTTAGGGCGAAGACATGCTGAACACTTATGTGAAAACAATTTTCTACCCGGACATGTAGTTCGCCCGGAATCCGGGCAAAGCCGGAAAACTGTTGGAAGTTAATGCTTTATTTCTAGTTGATTAGATAAGCGATTTAGGGGTAAGAAGGGATGCTGAGTCCCTGTATGACAATCATATTTTACCCGGACATATAGTTCGACCGGAATCCGGCTGGAATCGGAAAATTTGTTATAAGCTAAACTTTTATTTGAAGTTGATTAGATGTTCATTACTGGGGAAAGAAGATACCCTGATTTCGTCTTTGAGCTTTCTTTTTTCACCGGACAAGTAGTTCTGGAGTTCGGCCGAAACCGGGAAATTTGCAGAAGTGGCAGGAAGTTTTCGTCAAAACAGATATGACTTATAGGGGTAAACACACATGCTGAATTCATATCAGAACTTGGTTTTCTCAGGGGATTAGCTATTTGGCCTTAATCTGTTTCTGAATTTTAATTGTAAAAATGTTCAAGGAGTCTGGCATTACTGGATCTGGCTAAGACAAGACCTAGTTGTCTGGATCAGATATTGCATTTTTGGGATCCCATTGAAACCTTTGGTCTTGTTCTTTAGTCCGTTTCTGTTACTAGAATGCCAAATTCGGTTGTTTTTGGTGGTTCTAACAAGAGTTTTATTCCATTACGAAATTCGGTTTTTATACCGCTCTCGATCTGTTCCTTATTTTATTAGTACTTTTTCGGTATAGTAAGAATTCGTTATCTGCTTCAACCCAGTTACTGAGCTCGGTAATTTAAGTGGCATTTGTTTAGCTCTCGTTCTTTACCATTTATGGTAGCGTCAGCTGGTTGCTGTTCATTTTTTTACTTCTTAGGATTGCAGTCCTTCAGGAATAAGCACGTCTCTTGACGTGAAAACTAGCCTACTTTTTGTTTGCTGTAAATTCCAAACAAATGTACTTTGTATCTAGTTTACCCTGGATCGCCCCTTTCATTCGCCTGGCGGCTCTGAGTTTAATAGGTAATCTTGGGCACTTTATATCGTCAGTTTTTCCACAAAATTTCGCCTGCGGCTCATTTCGCAGTCTTGACTAGTTAGACAAAGGGTGCGTCATTTAGTTGGCGTTTGAGGCTTGGAATTTGGGGAACTTGAACCCTGTTAAAAGCTAGAATTCACATGAGAAGTAGTTAAATGTTGCCAGAAAAAAGGTGGATCAAAAAATTTTCGCCTGTGGCGCCTTAATTAATCCTGATTACAGCCGTTAGCGACGTTGTCGCTATGCAGCAACCCCTTTTTTGGCGATCATTTAGTATTATGGCGATCATTAAGTATTGTTCCAAACAAATTTACTTTGTATCTAGTTTGTCCTGGATCGCCCCTTTCGTTCGCCTGGCGGCTCTGAGTTTAATAGGTAATCTTGGGCACTTTTTATCGTCAGTGTTTCCACAAAATTTCGCCTGCGGCTCATTTCGCAGTCTTGACTAGTTAGACAAAGGGTGCGTCATTTAGTTGGCGTTTGAGGCTTGGAATTTGGGGGACTTGAACCCTGTTAAAAGCTAGAATTCACATGAGAAGTAGTTAAATGTTGCCAGAAAAAAGGCGGATCAAAAAAATTGCGCATTCGGCGCCTTAATTAATCCTGGGTATAGCCGTTAGCGACGTTGTCACTATGCAGCAACGCCTTTTTTGGCGATCATTTAAAGTCTTGTTGGCAAAACGGGAAAGGTCTTCCAGATGTAAAAGGCTAGTGACGGCGTATCCATTAAAAACAAAAACAGAAGCGGGAAAGCGCGAAAACGCGCCAATTTTTCTCTTTAGACTTGTTTGTATATACTCTGCAACTTTTTACGTTGTAGGTTTACGAAGGCAACTCGCTGTGTTTTTAGAAATTTTTGTTTTTAATAAATTCAGTAAATATCAGGTAGCCTACCGATTCGGTCAATTTTACCAGCTGCCCCCCCCCCCCCCCAATGAAGAAAGGCTCGGGACTCCCCTGCTAGGGAGTGGTTTCAAGACCTATGCTTTCCATGATTCGGGCCGTACACATAGCGCCGCTCACTAAGCTTGCGGCATTTAAAGCGAGACAAACTTGGGGATTTAGAAATTTCTAGTAAAGCTACTAGATGCGATCTACATACATCGAGGAAACAGGGGAGGTTGTATATTTTGTTTGCTGTGTTCAGATTTGGAAAGCAAGCGCTGGTGCACGACTGATTGAGTTTCAATAGGGACGTTCGATCACTATAGCTAGTGGTGCTATACAGGGTCGCTGCTGTTCGACTGTGTGTCACTTCTTTCAAGTGTGATCACAAGCCATCGTTAGCTAGGACGTGCGTTTTGTAAGATTGGGTGAAATTAGTTTCAAGGCCTATGGCAACATTTCGAGGCGACCTGACATTTTCAGACAGTGTATGGCCCACTCGTTACAAAGGAGTCCACGCGTTACGGCGTCTGTTGTTTCGTCTTTTCCTCGGGCGTGCTGCAATAAGCTGCAGATAGAGAGTCGACCTTGGTTCTATTTTGTCTTACGCAGAGCCAAATCAGATCGATTGGTTGGGTTCTGCCAATGGGCCGAGGAAAAAGTTGTGAGGAGGAGCACAAAAGCTGAAGTACAAACTTTTCTTCGACAGAACAAGTTCTGTTCTGATACGACTGCTTATTGCCAGTTCGAGAAACAATGATTTCCATACATTAAGTTGGTAAATATTCCTTCAGCCGAAGCTGACTCCGAATCATATTTGATGGTGTGGGAAACACGGTGTTCACGGAAACACCGTGTTTCGTGTGGGAAACACGGTGTTTCCCACAAGTTCGTTTTCCAACTTGAGCGGTTTTGAGCCTGAAGAGGACCCTTGCCAAGAAGGGCGGAAATATAGCTCCAATAAAATTCAGCTGACGTGTCCATTTTGCACCATCAGATATATTAATTTGGTAGTTTGCACACGTCTTCTAATTGTACTTTTGTACTTCAAGTAGTATCTTCAGAAGCTCGAATTTATCAGTGTGGGAACACTGGGCGTCGCAAGTATAAATCTTTACACCTAAATTGAACAAGGCCTTGTTATAAGACGTTAACAACAGTATAGCGCCCAACAGCTTATTACATCTATTTGAACAGTTTAGAGGTCTGCTCTAATCTTTCATTGATTACTCGATTTGCTCATGGTATGCTTGTAGTCCTATGGGAACGTTTACCTGAGTGATTGTTGACCTGGATATGTTGAAGTAGCCACATGCGGACAGCTGCTTTTCTGACTGCATCAAACTAAGCCATTTAGAGAGCTCGGCCTTGTCTTTTCCGTCGTGCTCATCACTGCTCTTAATTCGGATTAGCGTCTTCCGTATTCCACCTAGATGGTCAAAGAAAAAATGGATTTTCTCATGGGTAATAGATAGAAGCTGTTACTGCAACAGTGCCCGGGAAATATTCTCCAAGTGTTCTTTCCTCTTTCATGCTGCACTTTAATGTTACTCTTCCTACATAATCCTTTCTGCTCCAGAATTTAAAGCTTGAATTCTCAGTTTCTAGGATTCGGCAAAAATTTTCTGACATTCGGTAAAATTTTGGCTCTGCACCCCCCCCCCCCCCCCCCAACGAAAATGCACTTGCGACGCTCCTGTCTATCGCAACACTTGGTAGTCGCTACTGCTATTCCTCGCTCTGCATGTCTTGGAAGTGTTGCTATTCCGAGAAAATATGTATCGTTGTCACTCTACCAGGAGCGACGCTTTTTTCTACTGCCGTTAAAGGACACCTGAATGAAGAGTACCAAGTATCATCCCTATCTGTATGACTTCCGTTAACATTGTCTGCAGGGAACCCAATCCAAATACGAAATAGTGTTTCCAAGCTAAGATTTTTGCTCCATTTTGCATCTGGCCTTATTTCAGTACCGAACAATTTTAGAAATGAAGAAATGTCTCCAACCAACCCTTTTTCTGGAATATTTTTTTTAACAGTTAAGCCCGAACGTATATCTAGAAGAAATTCCAATACGATCCGACCAGCGTTGTACAAGATTTGAATGAATTGCGCTTTTTGTCTTGGAGCCTGCATGTGCAAACCTCCAAAAACAAACATCCCTATTTTAAAAATGCCACGCTCAGGAGAAGAATGCTCTCCATGGCCATGTCTGTAAATGCATTCTCCATGGTGTGTTCAAGTATGGTTTCATTGTTCAGGTGTCCTTCAAGGGAGTGGCATTTTGCATGCGTGATTCGCGGGGATCGACTAAAAGCAGGAAAGGAAAGGCAAGAGAAAAGTAGGAAACAATACTAAAACCAGGAAGGGCAAAAGCCTTTTCTCGGTTTAGTATCCCGTGAGGGGTCGGAAACTTACATTTGTAACAGCTCACCTTTTCCTCCTTTTAGTATTCGAAAAAACTGGCACGCTGTGCCGTGCTTTTCCTCAGTTTAGTTTCTCGTGAGGGGTCGGCAACTTACATTTGTAAAAGTTCACCTTTTCCTCCTTGTAGTACCTTATGGGTAGGCAATCTTGACTCCAGCGAGGGGTTGGCAACTAAGATATTTCAAGTCCACCATTTCTTTCCTGGTTTTAGTAGCTTATAACGGAGAGTACCAAAACGAGGAAAGAAATTCTAAAAAACTGGCAAGCCTTTCCTCTGTTTAGTATCCCGTGAGGGGTCACCAACTAACATCTGTAAAAGTTCGCCGTGCTTTTCCTCTGTTTAGTATCTCGTGAGGTGTGGGCAACTTACGCTTGTAAAAGTTCACCTTTTCCTCCTTTTAGTCCCTCACAGGATACTACGAAAGGCTTGCCAGTTTTTTCGAATACTAAAAGGAGGAAAAGGTGAACTTTAACAAATGAAAGTTTCCAACCCCTCACGGGATACTAAACAGAGGAAAGGCTTGCCAGTATTTCGAATCCTCGATTCCTGGTAATTCTTTCCTGGTTTGGTTTGCCCTTCTGGTTTTAGTATTCTTTCCTGCTTTTCTCTTGCCTTTCCTTTCCTGCTTTTAGTCGATCCCTGATTCGCGTCACTATGCCAGTTTTTCAATTTGTCTTTTCATAAATAAATGTCTACATTAATTCCGGATGTAGAAGATAATTTTCGTTCGCGTTTGAAGTGTGAAGCAAATGAGGAAACTCGCATCCGACTACGACAATCGGACTTTGTGCGCATATCACTTTAGTCTTTACAGCAAGCAAGGTCCAAGATGTGTCTGCTGAAGAGATTCTCATACCTTGGAGAAGCCCGTTGCATTGTATAACTACTGTCATTATTTTTCTTACCAGTTCTTGAATGCCATCAACTTCTGTTGCTGTCCAAATCAGAAGTACCAGGCGAAATCCCACCGCTAAAAGTTGACTAGACAGAATTAAGGGGCCGCATGTGGCACTGTTAGCGTCTAGCAGACACTGTACTGAACGAAAGAGTAGCCAATAGCTGTACACCACAAGAAGGGATCCAGTAAACAAGTAATGGGTGAACATGGGAAGTCCAAACGCATCGTAAAGTTCGTCAATGTATCCCTCGATCATGTGACAGGACAGGCGGAGCTTCTGCATGCATCCATTCCCATTCTCGAGGCCTTGCTTAACCCCTCTCAGTCTTCTTTTGGCTTCAGAAACCAATGTGATGAACAGCAGAGGGACAGAAGCTGACACGGCTATTTCAACTGCCCTGGCTGCGTTCGTGGTGATATCCGCAGCTTTCTCTGATGCGTTCAAGATCCATAACGTCCCAAACCAAATACTCGTAGAGACAGCGTAAGCTAAGGCAGCGATTCTGAAAGCAAAAACACAGGCTAGCTTTTATGATGATGATGATGAAAGTTGTACTAACACTAGACAAGGAAAGAGAAATAGCGCAGTAGAAGGAAGAAAAGCGAGGTTTAGGTAACGGAGTAAATGTACAAGATAAAACAAACAAACATAGAAAAAGAACAGGGGTTAATTTGGCCTACAAAATCTTCTTTCCAGTGCGGAAAATGGTCAAGGGCAGACACGCAAAGGTCCTGGGCAATGGACGGTAAGTTTGTACAAGGGTAAGATGAAAAAAAGTTTGCAACTGCACCCCCCCCTACCCCCACCCCCCCCCAACGAAAATGCACTTGCGACGCTCTTGTCTACCGCAGCACTCGGTAGTCGCTACTGCTATTCCTCGCTCTGCATGTCTTGGAAGTTGCTATTCCGACAAAATAAAATAATGTATCGTTGCCAATCTACCAGGAGCGACGCATTTTTCTACTGCCGTTAAGGGAGTGACAAATACAGTCCAATGACATTTTGCATGCGTGATTCGCGTCACTATGCCAATTTTTCAATTTGTCTGTTCATAAACAAATGTCTACATTAATTCCGGATTGTACAAGGGTAAGATGATACAAAGTTTGCAACTGCATCCCCCACCCTCCCCCCCCCCCGACGAAAATGCACTTGCGACGCTCCTGTCTATCGCAGCACTCGGTTGTCGCTACTGCTATTCCTCGCTCTGATAGATAAAACAAACAAACACAGAAAAAGAACAGGCGTTAATTTAATCTACAAAATATTCTTTCCAGTGCGGAAAATGGTCAAGGGTAGACACGCAAAGGTCCTGGGCAATGGACGGTAACTTTGTACAAAGGTAAGATGATCAAAAGTTTGCAATTACGCAGGAATTCATATAGGCCTAAGGCTGACGAAAGTCTAACAGAAATTTCTACAGTGCAAAGCGGGTACATCAGCTACATTTTAGTAGAGCTATGTTTCGTCCTTCTTGGCAAAGGTCCTCTTCCGGCTTTCCTTGCCAAAAACGGCCAAAAAATAGCTCTAACAAAATGCAGCTGACGTATCCGTTTTACAGTGTCAAATATGATCCGCAGTCAGTTTTGGCTGAAGGAATTTAGAGCGTGTTCCATCCTACTTAACGTAGTTACTACGCCTGACGTCACGAATTCTGGCTTTTTGCCGTCAAGGCTGGAACGACTTTTCTACTTTCCAGCACAATATTATGCCACGGGCGAATCCGACCAATCACGTTACACAGATCCGCAGTTACTACGCTCCCGAGCGTGGTAAGCAAATAGTTACTATTAGTTACTATTTCGAGAAGGTTGGAGCGGTCAGCGTAGTAACTTTTGGTGAGGTTGGAACGGAAATAGTAACTAATAGTTACTATTTGTAGAAGGGTGGAATACGCTCTTAGAAATTTATGAAATTGGCGAAAAGCAAAGCGAAAATTCACCAGGAGCAAGAACTCCAGGAAAGCTGGTCCTAGACAGTGTTCGGGAGTAATTCGAACACTACTTAAGTAGAAAATCTATCTACTTGGGTTTTACTCAAATACAACTGCCCTGGAGTACTAAAAACTTATTACTTGAGTACAATGAATAGGTACTTTAACTGAAGGCTTCAAGAAGGCTACACATAGTACCAATCGACCTTTAACTAATGTATCTGCAGAAGGCTACATTATGTTTAGATCACATCGACTTGCATATCGAAATATATCTTTGGCAGCAGTTACACCAACAATTAAAAGCCTTTCGAAAAATTATGACAGGTACACTCGGGTAGTCTCTTAAGTACACTGAACCTTGGAAGCATTCTGAATTCAAAGCTGTAAAGGATGTTCTCTCATCCTGCAGTATTTAAAACGCGCAGTAGGCTACTTGAAGTATCACTGAAGTACAAGTCACGTACTTAAAACTCAAGTACGAACGGTACATTTGTTGTCAGCTACTTAATACTTGAAGTACAAAATTTGGAAGTACTTGATACTTGATACTTGCGTGCAAATTTGGAGTAGCCTACTTGTCCCAACACTGTTCCTCGAACAATTTGCTTTGCTTTCCAAACTAGTGGAACGCCTAAACAGCTTTGGAAAGCGAAGCTACTACTTTTATACGATAACTACTTTTAGCCGAGGTCGTGAAAACAGCTGGCGCATAAAATAGCGCAGTTTCTCCAGAATGGTCATGTAGGCCTACATGGAATATGCAAAACTCTTGATGACTAAGACCGTGTTCCACCCTTCTAACAATAGTAACTATTGGTTTCTATTTTATTCTAACATCGTGAAAAGTTATTACGCTGACCGTTCAAACCAAAACTTAAAGTCGACTCAACCTAGCGCAGCTTTCGCAGTCAAGCACGGACAAACTCTTGGTTACTCCTGGTAGAACGATAGAATATACCCAAACTCTAGACCGTCGAAAATAGGGGGTGCGGTATGGAGGGGGGGCTTCAAGCCTCAGTTAAGGGAGTAAACCGCGATCTTATTGCAAAGAAAAAGTTCTAGGCGACACCCAGATGTCTCTCTTTTCGTTAAAAGACCCCTTTAACGCCTTTTATATTATCCCTCCGTTATGGAATTATAACCTTGTGAAAAGGTTAAAAAAGAACCTCCCCGCCTTTGGCCATTGTTACGTTTTGTAGCTACGACTTTTAGAACTTTATCGCCCGAGCCGAGTTTTGCCACTCATGCTATCCAAACTTCGCCGAGATCTTCAGGGTCCACCGACAACTTGCTTGAAAGTGTTGTTTTTTATTTTGGAAGGAAGATATGGTAGAAGAATAATTCTATCTCTGTTTTGCTTGGTTTTCCCATATTTTCACCACGGCGCGTTCAGTTTTCAAATATTTTGCGTCCAGCCGCCGGGCGACAAGCGCGAACAAAAAAATCGCTAATTTCACGTGGCAAGAACGGTATTTTCGAAAAACGATATTTTTGAGCGATTTCATCGTGAAAAGATCATTTCTAGTAAGAGTTGTGCTTTGAAAGCAGACAAAAATAATCATTTTTATAGGTTTTCCCTCTGATCTATGTGTTTTTTGTACTTTTTGTCCGACCAGCAGGCAACCCCCCCCCCCCCGAAAGAAATTCCTGGATACGGGCCTGTGACTAAGTCCAAAACACGCCATTGATCCTCAGGAAGAAGGAGTAAGCGTGTCCCTACAACTCAAATTCAACGACTCAAACCTGTGTCCATCAATCACGCGATCTTTGGGCGCAGCTTTGACAACACTTCTGCCTTTCTTCCGCTAGCTAACCGGAGAGGCCGGAGATTTTGCATCGCCAAGGAGAGTTAGTCATCAAGAGTATTGTGAGGGTTAATGTTTAGGAGCTAATCCGTTTATCTTTGCGCGTCGAGTACGGAATGGAATAGCCTCAAGTGTGGAACTGTGGTGGGAGCATATAGGTACATGAGCTTGCTCACTGGCGTCCGTAGATTATTGGGTCTAGGTCGTCAGACTGCGAACTGCAATTTTTATCTTTTCTTTTCTGACCTTTCTTTTGAAATCCAACGTGTATTAAATACATGTGTGTTTTACAGAAATGTGTTTGTTTGATACATGTGTGTTTTACAGAAATGTGTTTGTTTGATACGAATGACTTATAGTCAACCATGATAAAAAAAATATCGAATTCCGAAAATCCGCCAACAAACTCGCTATCCTGTCGTTATTCAGTTCACTTCGGTGATATTAGTTTATTTTTCCTAATAAAATAAAACAGAAAAACATCATTTTTTGGGTTTTTTTTTTTTTATCAGCTAGTTACCCCTCCAAGATGATGTGCGAGGGATAAATATAATTCCGGATATTTCGGTTCCACTTCCGGCAAGCCGTCCTCAGCGAAAGAAATAAAACTAAATCATAAAATTTACCAGAATATCAACAGGAAAACGATGCGAAACCAACAAACAATAAGACGGCATGTGACTAAAACCAGAAGAACGATGAGGACTGAAGGACATGCAGATAAAAGAAAATCTCGTTTTTCTGTTTTATTTGAAATTAATTAATTCATTCATTTATTAATTTCCCTCAAAGATTATATAATGAGGAGTACAAAAATAAATTTAAAAAACACTGTCACAAATAACTTTCATAACAATAAATAACAATTGACTTACATTAAACAATGGTCAGCTTGGCTCCAAACCTTATATTTTCCTAATAAAAGTTTCATTGTGACCAGTCGGTTTTGGTTGTACACATACGCACATATTATTTGCATGCACACATTGAACAGTGAAACCTGTAGGGAAGAATCCTTATATGCTCCGCATTCTTTATCTGGTTTGCTAGAGTGGCAGAGCCATTCTACACAAAAAAACATACCGTAATATTTGATATACTGACTTGCCCCTAAATTTTTTTAACTAATGAGAACTCGTGGACAAGTAAAGGAATTGAATCTTGTTTTAATCAGAGTCTGTCGCTCATAACAATAAAAGCTAAAATTAAAGCTGTACTTATTGATGAATATTAGTTTGTGAGTAGCTCCCGGCCTTTCAGCTATCCGATAAATAATAATATAATTATAAAAATAAAAAATTTTGGTATATATTTTTTTGGTATGAGGTAGAGTGAGAAGGGTGATGGCATCCGTTTATTCTGGGTTTGTTTGTTTATCCCGTTTGTCGCCCGACTTTCGAGCCAGTCTCCTTGCTGGGGACGTTATGTGAATATTGTTAAATATGTATGTTTAAATAATAAAAGAACCTGAACTTGAACTAAACTTGAACTTGAAGATACCTTGTAGTTATGTCAGATGTATCGTACGACGGCAGTGACCGCGAAGCCATGATGACATTATTGATGGCCTTGTTTTTCAAGAGCATGGCAAGCACCGTAGCAAGAATTTTCCCAGGAATCAAGACAACCAAGCTGAAAGCTAGAAGCATGTCGATCCACGTCCTGCCGTACAAATCTGAAAAAAAAATTCCTTTCTCCCGTGTGTGACTCAACTCTAAGACCGCCAACGAAGCTGACTTAGTACGTGCTGATGGAATTCGAGCCGGTTTATAACCACTATAGTTTAATAATGCAAATGCAGTAGACAGGCTATTGACGATGCAAACTATCTTAAATTCCTCAGGACACTCTTAAATAGAAGGCCAGTGAACAATACTTCGTAGTCTGTGCAGGAGAAGACAGGCATAATAGACGTTAGAGTTTGCCCATCCGTTAGTGGATCCGTTCCAGAAATCCAATAGTTCGCCCACCCCAGTTGAACTAGCAAAGAAGTTAATTGAAGTAGAGGTGAAGCGACGGCTGGAGGAACTTATGGGTTAACGAAATGACCGGTTTGAATTTGCGGAGGGGGGCCATCCGACGGTACGACGTAGTGATAGATATTCGTGAGTCAGCTGAAGGGCGGGCGAAGCGGTGGAAAAATTGGCGCAGTAGCGGAGTTTGTTTGGCCAACTGACGGGTAGATATAGTACTAGGTTCTATGCAGACCCTAAAGGTGTTTCGTCGTTCACCGGGAACTCCTTTTGAGCAGTCCCCGTGTTTTTGTTTGTCCCTGGAACACACGCCCACTATTCTCGCGAGTCCCCATGGGCGGGGAATGCTTCGGTGATCACCACTATCATCAAAAAAGGATTCGCTTTCAGATTCGGTGGGGAGTTGAGGGAGTTTTAAAAAAAAATTGTTATTGTGGCTATGATTTCATTCGTCAAAAGTAAAACTGTATAATTAAATAAACAAATAAGAATAAACAGAAGGGAAATGCAAACTGAACTAAAGAAAATCCGCTTTGGGGCATTCCCCATATTCTCATCGTTTACCGTCAGCGCGGAATCCTTCGCGGAGAAAGGACCGTATAAAAGTAAAGTAAGTATAAAACTCCATGACAACGAAATCACTTACCTGCCCGAGGGATGTAGACTGGGTACAAGCATGCCAGACAGCAAGACAGGGCAGACATCACCAGGCTAAGAAAACATTGGCATTTCGACAAGAATCGACCGCCTTGGGCTGGGATCGGTAAGAGCCCTAGCACCTTGCACGCGACCACGTACGGCGAATACAGCAGCATCTTGTACAGGCAAGTATGCTGCACAAATTCTCACTAGCAAGGCACAATTAACATTGATGGTTCTTTTGCAGATTGCAGAAACACTCCAGTATCCTACCAGTGGAGAAACAACAAAACTAAACACACAATCCAACGCCCTGCATTAAACTAATTACTTTGGGTGATCAACACTGTACATGTTGTCAACCTAAACCAGAGAAAATAATAGTAAACAATTTGCCGAAGGGGAGAGGGCTCCACATTCTTTTGCATTTGCAAACAAAATTTCAAACATCGGTGAGAAAAGTCGTGAAATAACCTATCATGCAATGTAAAAAAAATTCATGCCATCATCGGTTCAGATATAGCTGGTCATTTTTAAGTTCTTGACCTTATACCAGTTTGACTCAAAGACTGTGCTTCGTTCAGAAGAAGTTCGGTAGTGGAGGCTAACGGTTACCAAGAGTTTCTGGGAAACAATATACAACCTTCACAAACTAATTTAGAACTCATTTGTTTTCCGTTGAATGCTTTTTTAGAGATTGACTAGCTGAATTAAAGCAAAAACCAACGTGGCAGAACTGAAGTGAATCTGAACAAGTCAACCAAGGTTAGACACGAAACTCCGAAAACCCGCCGATAATATTCACTTTGTGCTTTCTCTAGGCGCACACGCTTCTGGGCTTTATTGTATCGGAGCGTTCAGTTTTACGCTGCACATCCCTAATGCGATGACGGACTACGGAGGTTCCTGGTGTGGTCTACTAGGAAGAGTTGATCTGTACCCAAAGTGCCCCGGATCAGGGTTGGGTGCACGGGGATTTATACGCAATATAAGGGATATTTCTGTTGCGAAGGATTCACGCCCTTCTCCGGGGACTCCTGTAGTACCTTTTTTTGTCCCAGGATTCTCGCGAACTACGATTATTATCACCATCATCAAAAAGGCCTCCCTTTCAGAACCGGTGGGGAGTAGTTTTTAGGAGTTTCGGGTGTTGCTAGATTTCAAATCAGATTTTAAGGATGGCTGAAAAGAATGTGCGAGATCAATATTGGGTTCAGTTGTGGGTCACGACTATTTTTGGGAAAGAAACAAATTTTACTGTGATCGTGATTTTTTATAAAATCAAAACGTAACAAATGTAAAGATTAAGCAGAAAATAAATCGATGCAAACTTAACTGAAAATAAAGTGGGTCGTAACCTTTACAGACTTATTTCGTCTCCTTAATATTTGTATGGCACTTGCCTTCCGGCCAAGTGCCATATACCGATCACATTTCCGTCGGTCGGTTAGTCCGGTGTTTGCGAGTTAGGGTACGATGAAACTTGGCAGGCATATCAGGGAGCCGACCAAACTAAATTGGAAATAGTCACCTGATCCAACCATCGTGGGGGGAGGTGGAGGTGGTGGAATCCGGAAAATAGGGACATTCATAACTTTCGAACGGTTGATCGGATCATAATGAAACTTTATATCTAGAAAGATCTCGTGTCTCAGATGTCTCATTTCGAGTCCGGACCGGATCCGATGAATCTGGGGGGGGGGGGCAAGAGGGGAGAACCGAAAATCGTGTGAAACTCTCAGAGTGGAGCGATCGGGATGCAACTTGGTGGTAAGAACAAACACAAGCTCTACATACATCGCTGACAGATTTGGATCGGATTCGGACACTGTGGGGGGAGTTGGAGGGGAGGGGTCCGGAATTCCGGCGATCTGTAGTTAATGTACTTCCAGGTGGGCTATGACGGTAAAACTTGGCAGGCGTATCAGGGACCCGATCAAACTAACTTGGAAATAGTCACTTGCCAGATCCGAACATCGTGGGGGGAGGGTGAGGTGGCGGAATCCGGAAAATAGGGACATGGTGATTGGATCTTAATGAAACTTGATATCTGGAAAGATCTCGTGTCTTAGATGTCTCATTTCAAGTCTGGGCCGGATCCGACGACTCTGGGGGGGGGGGGGGTCGGAGGGGAGAACCGGAAATCGTGTGAAACTCTCAGACTGGAGCGATCGGGATGAAACTTGGTGCGAAGAATAAGCACACGCTCTAAATACATCACTGACAGGACTGGACCGGATTCGGACACTGTGGGGGAGGCGGATGGGGGTTCCGGAATTCCGGCGATCCGTAGTTAATATACTTCCAAGTTGGCTAGGACGATAAAACTTGGCAGGCATCTCAGGGACCAGACCAGATTAACCTGGAAACAGTCACTTGCCCGATCTGACTATCGCGGGGGAGACGGCAGAATCCGGGAATTAGTAGCATGCATAACTTTCGAATGGGTTATCAGATCTTAACGAAACGTGGTATCTTGAAAGACCTCATGTCTCAGCATGTCCCATTTCAAGTCCGGACCGGATCCGACGAACTGGAAGGGGGGGGGGGGTCGGAGGGGAGAACCGGGACATCTTGTGACACGCATAGAGTGGAGCGATCAGGATGAAACTTTTGACCATCACTTCCATCTGGCCCAGCGTTGCAAGTGCCATATGAGCTTCCAGCTCTTGTTGTTTTAAATTCTTTGAGCACAATCTGACTTTGAAACATATATTCAAACAATGTTTACAACGGATATGTCAGCTAAGATTTTTATCAGCGATATTTCGGCCCTTCTTGGCAAGGATCCTCGTCAGGCTGTCAATCTTCTGGGTCAGCGTCGGGGAAGGAAAGAAACCTGTAATAAATAACTGAAGCTTCTACCGACTATAAATATCTGATTCGGGCAAATTACTTCAAATACCACTGTAAGGAAAAAACTAGTCCTGAGATTTAATTTTTGACACGGCCGCTGTTTTTGCTGCACGATTGGGGCGAAGACAGGGAAGTTTTTTTTTATGAATTCGCTTCGCTTGTATGTATTTTCTTTTGCTGGACTATAGTTCGCTCGGAATTCGGGTAAAGCAGAAGTAAAGCAGGAAGTTTCGGTCAGTATCGTCAAAATAGATTTGGCAGCTATAGAGGTATAGATTGATAGATAGATGGAGTGTCTGAACTCGGTTTTCTTTGATGATTAGCCTGGCGGAGACTGGATCTGGCGAAGACAAGACCCAATTGTCTGGATCAAATCTTAGATTTTTGGGATCCCATCGACACCATCTCAACGGCTTCTCGAATAGTTTGATGGAGTCCGGTGCACGTTGCAAGAATTTGGGTTTTTTCAAAATATACTGAATAGGATAGGCTTACGAAAATATGTTCTGCAAGTGCGGATTTGAAAGTATAGTTATGTCGGTTTCTGTTGGAGAGGGCGTGGTCATTTTCTTGCTCATGGTCTGCAAGTCGTTTTCCGAAAGTACACTCTGTCCTTCCTACGTAACGCTTTCCGCAATCACATGGTATTAAATAAATGCTTCTTTGGTACTGATTTGGGACTTTGTCTTTTCCGGAGTTTAGGTAAGAAAGCAAAGTATTTCGGGTTCTGTGAAAGACTTGGATGTTGTATTTTTTCCAACTTTTGGACAATTTTTTGGTCACTCCACGGACATTTTATTTCTTCTGCCTCACCATTACTAGTGGAACTTCGGTATCTTTGGGGGCTGAATGCAGCTTCAGTCGTCTTCTGATGATATGTTCAACCAGTTGAACGGGGTATTTGTTTCCAAAACACTTCAGATTCTGCTTAACACAACCTACCCTCGTTCGTTTGTGGGTCGACATGAATATCCACCAAGATTTCAGCCGTGGAACATTTTTGCCTACATAGGTACTAACTTCGAGCCAGAATAGACATAAAAATTAAAGGAGACACAGACAAACTCGCAAAGGCGTTGTCACTTTACAGTAAGAAAAAGGGTGCAAGTATCGGAACAGAGACAGTTGGTACTGAATCCAAAAAGTGTCTTTTGAGGTCCTCTTCAACTATGTGGTCTTTTAGTCGCAGAGGTTTTTAATTGCAGAAGTTTCCAGATTATTAGGGAACAGCGAGGAGCAGCACGTGTCACCACTTTTCTCCCAGTTTACAGAATGAAGCATCGGTTTAGGGATGTACAAACTGCAGCAACTGATAAGAATATTTTCTAAGAACATGCAATCTTTTTATCCATAAATCCAAGAACTTGGATGTTTATTTGGTAAGGCTCAGTTTTTTCTATGTCCGATTAGCTCGCTGACAGCTATAATCAAGGAATGACGCGCAATCTCTCAGCCTATAAAGAACCATTTCTTGAGTTTTTTCAGTCAGTCAGACATGAGATTTTTATTGGTATGCGCGTTTCTGGCGCTCGGTAAGTTAGTTAATTTACTGTTACCGTACTTTCAAAAACAAAAGCGAAGTCACTGTCCAGTGTAATTCCTACCACAGACTTTGGTCTTTGAAAAATCTCGTAAGATTTTTGTTTTCATAGACTAGAAATTCTGCCACATTTCGGAGGTGTTATGGCACATTTGGAGCCCTTGCCACAAAATTACCAATTACTTATAAAGTCAATTACTTATAAATTAATTATAAACTCCTCGGCCGAGGCCGGACTAGATTTAGAATACCGCATCTCGATCATTTGCTCCTACCAAGGGCCGTCAAGACTAGAGGAGGGGGGGGGGGGCTTACCCCCCCCCCCCCCCCCCCCCCCCGAATGTTGTCGGCCAGTCGATTTTTCTTAAAAATAGTCGATTTTTTTCTTAGAACAATCCATTTTTGGGATCCCAAAACGTAAGTGGAGGGATGCCTATGACATCGCAAAAGTAGTCCGTCTGTCCGTCCGTCCGTCCGTCCGTCTGTCAGCACGATAACTCTCGAAGGGAATGAGATATTTTGATGAAACTTGGTGTGAGGATTGTTTGGGTCAAGAGTAAGTTCGAGTTCGTAGATGGGATTTGTAGCCCTATATTTAGGGGTGGGGGAGCGGGTTTAAATTAAGGGGCAAGCAAAATATTTTTAAACAGCTAATGGGACAGTCGATTATGGGGTAAAAAGACATGCTGAGCACGATGATGGAAACCATTTTCTCACCGGACAAGTAGTTCGTTCGGAATCCGGCAAACACCTGAAAGTTTGTTAAAAGTAAAAGTTTTATTTGAAGTTGACTGGATGTATGATTTAGGAGTAAGAAGACATGCTGAACACGATGGTGAAAACCATTTTTTCGCCGGACAAGTAGTTAGCCCGGAATCCGGCCAAAACCGGAAAGTCTGTTCAAAGTAAAAGTTTTATTTGAAGTTTATTGTATGTTCGGTTAGGGGTACGAAGACATGGTGAACACGATCGTGAAAATCGTTTTCTCGCCGGGCAAATAGTTTGCCCGGAATCCGGCCAAAACCGGAAAACTGTTAGAAGTATTTGAAGTTGATTAGATATCCGATTTAGGGGTAAGAACAGATCCTGAATCCGTGTCTGACAGTCATTTTGTACCCGGACATATAGTTCGCCCGGAATCCGGCTGGAGCCGGAAAATTTATTTTAAGTTAAATTTTAATTGGAAGTTGATTAGATGTTCTATATAGGGGAAAGAAGAAACGCTGAGCGAGACGCTGAGTTCGATTTTAGCTTCTTTTTTTCTGCCGGACAGGTAGTTCCGGAAGTCGGCCGAAACCGGGAAATTCGCAGAAGTAAGGCGGGAAGTTTTCGTCAAAATAGATATGAATTATAGGGGTAAACACAAACATGCTGAATCCATATCTGAACTTGGTTTTCTCAGGTGATTAGCTTTTTGGTCTTAATCTGTTTCTGAATTTTAATAGTAAAAATGTTCAAGCAGTCTGGCGACGACTGGATCTGGCGTAGACAAGACCCAATTGTCTGGATCAAATATTGAATTTTTGGGATCCCATCGAAACCTTTGGTCTTGTTTTTAAAACACAGTCGATTTCTCTTAAAAATAGTCGATCTTTTCTTAAAAATATTAGTTTTTCTTAAAATCAGCCGATTTTTCGTCAACACAGTAGTTTTTTCTCAATAATAGTCATTTTTGTCTGTAAAAACAGTCGGTAAAAAAGACCAGTCAGTCGATAAAAAAACAAAATATTTTGGCTAGTAACGCCTCTGCTCCTACCACCCATCAAGTTTCACTTGAATCGGAGCGCTTCCGGAAAGGTCCCCTTTCCAACTCCCCCCCACGGTGGTCGAGTAGCCTACATTTCAGATACATCTTGAGGATCTGCTCTTACCAGACACTGATTCACTCGAATCGGACAATCCGTTCGCAATTTCCGAGGGAGCTAGACAAGTTCCCGGGTTCCCCCTCCTTCCCTCCCAAATGGATGATCGGATCCTGGTAAAAAGTAAATTCCACACCAGGGACATATTCTCCTATTCCATGTCAAACTTCACTCGAATCGAAGCACTTCCCAGAAAATGTCCGGTATCCCCCCCCCCCCCATACTCACCCATGGAGGCCGGATTCGGTCTTAGGACCTCACAATAATACCGTCTTTGTAACGTCAAAGTTTAATTCTAATCCCTCGATCCATTTCATCCCTAGGCATAAAAACAGTAAGTTTTTTTATAGTATATTGATTTACAGATTTTTGAGCAATTCTAGTTTAAAAAGAGAAAAATTATAAATTTATTATAATACTCAATATTCACTTAATCAATCTTAAGAATTTGTGAAAGAATGAAAAAGTGAATTTTTATTGAATTTTTAAGAGTTAGACGTTTCCAATTTGTTTGTTTGTTGTTTTCTTGCGTCGAAGAGGGAATATTTAACTTATAAATGTTGAGTTTTATGCCACTGAAGGAAAGGAACACTATGGAAGAAGGGCTCCCCGAAACAGGAAGAACAAATAGATTTTTATAATAAGTTTTAAAGTAGAAGTAGCCTACCCTCATTTGGCCCATAATTAAAATTAATTGCACAGAAAAAAAGAAGTAAAAAAAAAGTTTAAATGACGATTTATAATATAGGTTATAGTTTAATTATTTAAGTCTGAATTTTGGATTTGGAAAAGTAGGTTATTAAAGGTTAACTTCAGACATCGAGGTTGATATCGGAAAATAACTTTTCTCGAACAGGCATGTAGTGTATATGTTTCTATGTCCCATAGGTGGTTATATCATGACAATAAGTTTTGTAGAGGCTGTTACGATATCATATCAGCCTCCAGAGAGGATGATACGGAGCAGTATCAATCTCTGCAGAAGTTCACTGAGCACTTTTCCTCAATTGCTGAAAAGTAGAACCTGAGCTTTTCAGCAAGAAAAAAAATAAATAAATAAAAATAAATGCTGCTTTCCTAGCCAACCACCCTGCGAAATACCTTGTTGCAGTCACATTCTTAATGAAAATAACTTGTCAACTGAAAAATTATTACTTCCAGCTTACTTCAGCTTACTTCCTGTACTCTCCACAAGGCAGCTATTGAGCAATTACACAGTCTTTTTTCTTGTTGACATTGCTCTAAATAAACAGTCCATTAATAAAAACTTCAGTGTTGCCACTTTTTCTGACTGACTGGCTTTTTCTGATTGGCTAGAAAAAAAAAGACATTCTGGCACCTACGAAACTTGGTCCTTTTCCCCAACTATCAACGGGAAATCTCACTTTATCATCTTCATAATTATACGCCTCAACTTTTATGCTTCATTTTTGCATTTACTAGTAAGAACCGGTCGCAGAGTTCTTGATCGCTTTATCGGAGAAACGAAAATGTATAACAAATGACAGAAATCTGCAACCCGTGGCAACACCGGTTTAAGGTTGATTAATCCTATCTCTCTGTCTTGATAAATTTTATCAAGCGAGCCCGCCGCTAGATGGCATCTCCTACGATACAAATGAAAGAGATGTTTTGGATAAGGATTGTGTTGTTATAAACTGAAATGCACGGGTCACAACAGTAGTAATGTTCACATTTCACAGGCTAGAGTTGCCATTTCACTAAACGAAAATTCCCTACAAAAGTAGCAAATAAGTACTACCAAGCAAATAAGATTGAGTAGGCTACTACCTAAAGAACAATTCCGTTCGAAAAAATTATAATAGTTAACATGCCTCCATCTCGGTTCATATCAGAATAACAACCTCGACGGTCATTTAAAAATACCAACATCGCCTTCAGCTCGGTAGATATTTTTCATAACCTACCTCGCCTTCGGCAGTCTTGGTGTTACTTTCCAATATCAACCTCGATGTCTGAAGTTAACCTTTAATAACACCAAGACGGTCATTGAAAATAACCTATCCGAGGCGAAGGCGAGGTAGGTTATGAAGAATATCTACCTAACCGAAGGCGAGGTTGATATTTTTAAATGGCCGTCGAAGTTGTTATTCTTATATGAACGGACATGGAGGCTTTTGAGAACGGAATTTTTGTTTAGGTAGTAGCCTACTCGATCTTCTTTGCTTGGTAGTGTTGCTACTTTTGTAGGGAATTTTCGTTAAGTCAAATGGCAACTCTATCGTACTGCAGAAATGGGAAAAATGACTACTATTGTGACCCGTGCATTTCAGTTTGTAACAATATAATCCTTATCCAACACCATCTTTTTCATTTGTGCCGAAGGAGATGCCATCTAGAAGCGGGCTCGATAGATAGAATTTATCAATAGAATTAATCAACCTTAAACTGGTGTTTCCATCGGTTGCAGAACTATGTGATTTGAGCGACCGGTTCCTTTACCATTAAATGCAAAAAGGAAGCATAAAAGTTGAAGCATATCATTATGAAGATGATAAAGCGAGATTTCTCGTTGATAGTTGGTGAAAAGGACCAAGTTTCGCAGTTGCCAGAATGTCATTGTTTTTTCCAGCCAAAAGTTACAGGTTCGATCAGAAAAAGTGGCAGCACTAAACTTTTTATTAACGGAGTCAGGGCAACATCAAGAAAAAAAACTGTGGAAATGCTCAATAGCTGCCTTTTGGAGAGTAGAGGAAATAAGCTGAAGTAAGCTGGAAGTAATGTTGTTTCAGTTGACAAGTTGCATTTTCACTAGGAATGTGACTGTAATAAGGTATGTCTGAGAGATGTTGGCTAGGAAAGCAACATTTCCTTTCAATTTTGCATATTCTTTCTCTAATGTTTTTCAATTTTTTTTTCCGATTATGTTTTAGTTTTTTATTTTTTTTCTTTCTGAAAAGGTCAGTAGTTGAGGAAAAATGCTCGATGAACTTCTGCGGAGGTTGATACGGCTTCGTATCATCCTCTATGGAGTCTGATACGATATCGTATCAGCCTTTACAAAACTCTTTGTCATGATATAACTACCTGTGGGACATAGGAAGATATACACTACATACCTGTTTGAGAAAAGTTATTTGTAGTTACCACGGTAGTGTTTCTGTCGGGGATATTTTGTAGCAATTGAGTACGGTTGGAGTCTATATTTCTAGTTTTGATGATTTACGGGTTTGCAGATAAGAAAAAAAGTGTACAAATTACTAACGAAAATAAGAGTTAGTAAGAACTATAGTAGAAACGATTGAAAAAATCCCTGGATTTGTAATTGAAAAATTTATAAAACAGTTGAAATGGAGAAAAAAAGAAAGAAACAGTTCGTTTTTGTCTGGCTCGAGCATGGAGAGGACTTTTGCCAAAAAAGGCGAGATATCGCTTTAAGAAAACTCAGCTGATGCATCCGTGTAATGCTGTTAGCTTCGGTTCAGGACAATAGGAAATACGCACAAGAAGGGAATCCCTTTCAGCTTAAGATTTGGGGACTTGTTGGTGTCGTTGGTTAGGGGAAACAAATTTCTGAGATCATTACTGAGTTTAACTGTAGTATAAGACTGAACATGTCTGTGTGTTATGGTTGTGTTTATAATGTGTATTATGACTGTGTACACATTGCAATTGCACAATAAAAAGGAGTAAACGAAAATGACAACAAATTGGGCTGTAAACTTTAAAGACCAACTGCGTCATCACAAGGACGCTAACCTGCAATTTAATCCCCAGGCAACAGGGTATGCTTGGGGTATACAGGGTATGCTTGGCCAAATCATAAAGCAGTTTTTTTTTAGGCGTAACAGCAGAAGCAAAGCGTTTTGTTTGCTACTACGGTAGCTGGGCAGTCTACAGGCCAGGTGCCGGAAAGTACGATGTAGAGCAAATCGATCCATTTTTGTGCACGGATTTGGTCTATTCATTTGCTGGTCTGTCAACCGACAACCGAATCATCAGCTTAGACGAATGGAATGATCAGTATGACAACTGGGGAAAGGGTGCTTTCAACCGCTTCACAGACCTAAAGAAGAAAAACCCGAACCTGAAGACTTGGATTGCCATCGGCGGATGGAATGAAGGATCCGAGAAGTATTCAAGAGTGAGTATCTTTTCCGGTTTCCGGGGACCTCCCCCCCCGCCGAAAAACACCACGCGATCAATAGTCCCTTATCGGGGATCGGATAACTGGAGCGGCCAGCGATCCGGTGTTACGTATGCATGTCTTGACCCCTCGCACTATTTACTCTTCAACTTACAGTATTCTTACAGTATTTGAAACTTTAAAACTATGCTGTGCTTTCAAAAAATAACCCACTTCGAGACCCGTTGACATATAGGGAAAACAGGGAAAAATTTACATAACCAGCTTTTTCTGATGGAAAAACTTCTCGCAGACAACCGTCGACAGGGTGGTACACAACGAAGGTATCAAAACACGGCAAGTGAGAAAATCAGCGTGGTTTTGTTAGAGTGTAGTGTACGAAATTGGGGTCTCCGGGCTTAGAAATATATAATGAATGAATGAAGGGCTTATTAAAAAAAAAACAAAGAAAACTAGAATCTTCAGAGAAATTATGGACGTAGGCTGCGTTAGTATTATAGTTAAGATCGAACAGATATCCTCTCTGGAGGCTGATATCACTTCATATCATCCTCTCTGGAGGCGATATGATATCATAGAGTATGATATATATATATCATACTCTCATATCTACCGCTAACTTTCTGTTTGAAGATTATCGTAATATAACTAACCGTAGGTCATAGGAGGATATGTATTATATACCTGTTTGATAAAATAGGCTAGTAAGGGTCCTATAAGCGCTTGCAGTCAAAACCGCAGTTTTTTAATTTCCTATATATTTGCATGGGGGCGGGGGTCCTTACTTCGAGGATAAATACTCCTTGAGACCAAGCTGACTGGGAAACATGTATGACAAGGACCCTTGCGAAGAAGGGGCGACATATCGTCACCATTGTTTGGATATCTGGGGGGGGGGGGGGGGGGGGGGGACCGGTTAACAACTAACGACTTACAGGAAATAAAAAATCTTTCTGCGTCTTTCTTAAACCGGCTGATTCGCTTCAGTTCTAGTTTGCCAATTCAAAACAAGTCAAAGAGAATGTGGCAGCCCTTCGGCTCTTTATATGATCTTACAGGCCATCAGCCCCGACGGAGCCAGATCGATATCGCAAACAATATTTCTTAATTTTGTAATTATTGTCAATAATTTAACGTAAGTTGCGCTTACATATCCGGAACTGGAGCAATGTGTTTTTCGTAGGTAGTCTAGGTTTTATTTTTGAAAGTTTTTCTAAAGATAATGCAAAATGCTGTTTGACAACAATTTTCGTTCTTATATTTTAGCGAAACGAAATATATGCCAAAGCGAAACATGGTACGAAAATATCGACATAATATCAATACATCGAGAAATTCAAATATTTCCCCACACGATGTTGTACGTTGGGTTCGGTTCCCTGTATGTCCAGACTCGTTTTACTACAATGTCGGACTTCAGGAAGGGTTAGTGAAATTCTGAGCACGATATGCTATGAAAAGGGAGAAGGGGCATGTGGTTGTGACGTTTTAATTGTTCACTGATTATCTTCTAGATGGCATCAACTACCGCCAACCGTGCTGTCTTCATCCAGAGCGTCCGCGAGTTCCTTCTCAAGTACAACTTCGACGGCCTGGACTTGGATTGGGAATACCCAGCTCAACGAGGAGGCGGCAAGTTCGACAGATATTACTTCAACGTCCTCGTACAAGAGCTGAAAGCCGAGCTGAGCAAGTACAACCTGCTTCTCTCTGCTGCAGTTGGTGTCGGGAAATCCACAACTGATGCGTCTTACGACATTCCAACAATGTCCAAGCACCTCGATTATATCAACATGATGGCCTATGACTTGCATGGAGCTTGGGAGACTGTTACAGGAATGAACGCTCCCCTCTATGCCCAAGATGGCGATTCTGGAGAAGACCTGTTCTTGAATTTGAACTATACAGTAAACTACTGGCTTTCCCTAGGAGCCCCTAAAGAAAAGATGAATCTCGGTATGGGTCTCTACGGAAGGGCGTGGACCCTTGATAACCCAGCAGTAAGTAGCAACCGGTTCTTTAGACTGTCGGGTTTTGCGGATCGCTAAGAAGCAACCTTGGGTCAATTGAAAACCATTCACATTTTAAATATGGCCCTTCCTCGCGAAATCTGTTGTGCTCAATTTCACTGCTAAACGAGCTTTCCCTTCTTCTCAAGTTCATCTTTGGCCTTTCTTGCAAGAAGAAAATATATCAATGCAATAAGTATTGTACAAGACTGGCCCGGAGGCGCAACCGAAAGAACAGATCGAGTCCTGAGACCACCAACTATTTAGCTACATCCTGCTTTTAAATACGATCATTTCTGCACCATGTTGCATTACAAAACCAACAGAAGAAGGGTGGAACAGTGACACGTTTCCCTTCCCCCGCCACTTGGATGGTGATTCGATGTTTAAAGGACTCCTTGCACTATTCACCCTACTGATTATGTTTCACAATTTGATATTAAAGGTTAACTTCCGACATCGAGGCTGATACTGGAAATAGCACCGAGACAGTCGTTGAATAACCTATCCGAGCCGAAGGCGAGGTTGATATTCTTAAATGGCCATCGAGCTGGTCATTCTGATTTCAACCGAGACGGAGAGGATATCGAACAGATATCCTCTCTGGAGGCGATATGACTTTATATCATACTCTCATATCTACCGCTAACTTTCTGCTTGAAGATTATCGTAATATAACTAACCGTGGGTCGTAGGAGGATATGTATTATATACCAGTTTGACAAAATTTATAGCTGAACACATTAAAAATCGGCTTTGCTTACAACAAATTACCGACGGCTTCCGCTGTCTCAAGTCTTTGTCCAGGCCCGACGATTTCTTGCAAAACAGGGATTTTGGATGGAGAGAAATGGATGGAGCGATTAGTGAAGTAGGATGCATTAATATTTTAGGTAAGATAGGTCCTTTAATCGTTGTAAGGTGGTATCAGTTTTTAATTCAAGTGATTTCTTTTCTAGTACAACGGAGTGAAAGCACGTGCCTCCAACACTGGAACTGCTGGTCAATACTCCCGTGAAGCTGGTTTCCTTACCTACTATGAGATCTGCTCGGCTCTTAAGGACGGCTGGACTACTGTCTGGGATAGCGCCTCTCAGTGTCCATACAGCTACAAGGGAAATCAGTGGGTAGGGTATGACGATATACAGTCCATCAAAGCGAAGTCCCAGTACATTAACGACCTAGGCCTCGGAGGAGGAATGGTCTGGTCCCTCGAGTCTGACGACTTCAAGAACCTCTGCGGACAAGGACCGAACCCTTTGATGGTTACCATCAAGAACATATTAGGATCCGGGGTGGTATCTCCTGTGACAACACAAGCCCCAGTGCAGACTACAACCACTACAGCTGCTGCACCTACAACACAGAAAACCACTACCGTCGCTCCTACCGCAGCACCTGCAACAACAACAACAGCTGTTGCTCCAGTTACCACCAAAGTTCCAGGTAAGCCACACTAGAGACAAGAACTGGACTAGTCTTACCAAAGGACCTAATCGGAAGGATTCAAGCATGTGTAATGTATAGATCACCCCCACCCAAATCGACAGTTCAAACAAGGACTTGTGGCTCTATCTAGTGGCGCGTTTCCAAATAACCCACATGGGCAAGCGAGCATATGAATAAGAAGTAAAATAACATAGCTAAATTTTGGCATTACTATTTTTTTTGACAATTTGTTTTGAGGCTTGTATGTCATAATATCTGCCTTACAACCCGCCAGATTTTCGAGAAGGAAAGGTGTACGCCACGGAATCGTGCACTGTTTGACTATTGAATCATTGTCGTGACGGGTTGATAACTTTTCCGTTAGTTGGGAATAATGTGGGCTGATGAAGCTTTTGAGAAAGAAAGTACAGTAGAGTTTACAAGAATCAACCCTGTTGACTGATAGTGCTTTCTCCCATATTTTATGCCAATCAGTTCACTCGTTTAAAAACCCTCATTTAAAACCCAAGCCGTGTGCGCATTCTCCGACGGAAACTTTGGATACGAATATCCACAGCTTATGAGCATTTTCAATCGCATCCCGACCACTTCAAGTTCTTAAAGACGATCGGAAAATTCAACAGTACCATTCCTCAATAATCTCCACGCTATCTCGCCGTGCAAACTGAGCTCCACCTTTCAAACATTATGTTCGATTATTCCACCCAGATAAGTTTGCAATCGTCCCTGTTTGCGGGAGAAAAAACAATATTAACACGATTTTTGTACGTTCTACTTCGACTCATACTATAGGAACTTGAATGATACAAGGTGACAATTGCTGAAATACTCAATGGCATGTCACTGCAGAGACTCTTATGCACCGTTCTTATTGTTCATAATAATAAATAGAACGCAAAAAATAGGCCATCGACCTCTATTCGGTACGTCTAAAACACTTTTCATCATAATTTTTTTCAGCGTCCAGGGAATTTTTGAACGCGTTGACAGAATCACTCAAAACTACTGTAGGCGGGAGGGCGTTACAGCAGTCCATAGCTCTGCTCTGAAAAGGCCATCCAAATTCTTCATGAAGCTTATCACTCGACAGATAGGAACTTGCAGCAGAGACGAGCCCGATAATAAGCACTATTCAAAGCTGACTGGGGCTAGATAACACGGCAGTACTTTGGACTGATCTATAAGTTATTCTTCGGTTTTGCAACCTTCTTCAATCCGTGAATCTCTTAAACAATTCTCTTAGAATTCTCCCAGTAAGCCCACTATTTTTCATGCTTCACAACTCAATTCCGTCGAAAATTACTGGAACTGATGTCATAACTTATTCACAAATATAAACAAACCTCTCCCTTCAGTTCAACCTGGATCGAGCAAGCGCTTCGTCTGTTACTATGGAAGCTGGGCTGTTTACCGACCAGGTTACGGAAAGTATGACGTCGAGCAGATTGACCCGTTCATGTGCACCGATCTCATCTACACTTTCGCCGGACTTAGCACGGAGAACAAGATCATCAGCCTTGACGAATGGAATGACGTGTATGACAACTGGGGCAAAGGCGCATATACCAGATTCAACAATCTCAAGAACACCAATACAAACTTGAAAACATGGATCGCCATTGGTGGATGGAACGAGGGATCAGAAAAATACTCGAGGGTAAGTTCTAAGGCGGATTTGTGCATTTTTGTAATGAAATAGAGGAACAGGAATGCTTTTTCGGAACCATTAAGTACTAAGGACAACGTAAGTCTATCTCTCAGCACGACAACTTTCGAACCGATAAGATACTTTTGAAACTTGGAGTGGGGATCCATTGAGTCGAAATTCAGTTTGCAGATGGGCCCATAGGCCAAAGCTCTATATTTAGAATGAGGTTGCAGCTTAAGGAAATGAAAAAAAAATTTAATCAGTCGATTTGGACGTTGATTTGTGAGTAATATCTGCTGAATCTGTTATCTGCTACTACGCTTCCGGCCTGACCAATAGCTTGACCGGAATCCGGCGAAAAACCAGGTATCCGATAGCGCAATGTTTTGGAAGTTGATTAGTGTCGGGTATTGCGACATTCAAGTGTCGGTTGTATTTCTATCGGGCAAGTAATTTAACCGGAATCTTCAGAAGAACCGGAAATCCGAGAGAGAACAAAATTTCTCAGTCTACTCAATTGGTATCAATATTGAGGTAAGAAGAAATGATGATTCGATATCTGCACCTACTTGTCTTGCAAGGTAAAACGTTCGAGCGGAATCAGATGAAACCAAAAATCTTCCCGGAACCAGGTACTTTTGACGTAAGGCTACAACTATATTTACATATAACTAAAAAATATTAGACGAAGAACAAGAAACTTCAGAGCTTGTATCCAGCAAAGAAAAACCCATGGTTATTTTCGCGACTGACTCGTAATTTCTCATCATGAGCATCTTGAGAATAACAGAAGTTCAATTTCTAGATGGCGTCAACTGCTGAAAATCGTGCAGTCTTCGTCCAGAGTGCTCGCGAGTTCCTTCTCAAGTACAACTTCGACGGCCTTGACTTAGACTGGGAATACCCCGCTCAGCGAGGAGGCGGAAGATTCGACAGATATTATTTCAACCTCCTCATCCAAGAGCTCAAGGCAGAATTCAACAAGTATGGTCTGCTCTTGTCCGCAGCTGTTGGTGTCGGCAAAGGTACCACCGACGCATCCTACGACATCCCGACAATCTCCCAACACCTCGACTACATCAACATGATGGCATACGATTACCACGGCGCCTGGGAAGGCTTCACTGGTATGAATGCTCCGCTGTACGCTCAGAGAGGTGACGTTGGTGAGGATCTCTACCTGAATGTCAATGCTAGCGTGAACTACTGGATTTCCCTTGGAGCGCCGAGGGAGAAGCTTAACCTTGGAATGGGACTGTATGGACGGTCATGGACACTCAACAGTCCAGCGGTAGGTTACACTCTTTTGGCATTATTTTCCTCCGCGATGAAATCATCGAAACTTCCCAGATATGCCACGATAATTACTAAGACCATGTCCAATCTTTCTAACAATAGTAACGATTATTTACTATTTCCGTTCCACGCTCATGAAAAGTTACTACGGTGACCGTTCCAACCTTCTCAAAATAGTAAAACGCATAGCAAACTATTTGCTTACCACGCTCGGGAGCATAATTAGCGTGGTAACTACAATCTCAGTGACGTGATTGGTACCATCAGCCCACGGCACGATATTTTGTCTGAAATTAGGAAAATTCGTTCCAGCCTTGACGCCAACAAGCCAGGATCCGTGACGTCATGCGTAGTAGCTACAGTAAAAACGGTGGAACACGCTCTAAGGCATAGGACTGGAGAATATCCTTATCTTCAACAGTACAGGACGCATTTTAATAGACATGAGAAGGCGGAGTAAAACG
The DNA here is from genome assembly GCA_023053575.1 of Branchinecta lynchi. Lineage (NCBI taxonomy): Eukaryota > Metazoa > Arthropoda > Branchiopoda > Anostraca > Branchinectidae > Branchinecta > Branchinecta lynchi. The sequence goes on along the minus strand of JAKZAP010000011.1, from coordinate 14,699,737 downwards.
AGTACTTGGCCGTGGCAATGATCTTCCAGAACTGTTGTGAACGCAGAAACTGTGAGCCAGTATAAAGCAGACCTGGATCTTAAGCTGGCTGACTTCAGTTTACCGTTAAAACATTCCTTATTTGTAGCTGAAGACCGGATTTGCAAGTAGGTTACATTATTATTATTACGATAGTAAAGTTGTTCGTCTTCCTCGAAAATCTGGTACTCCCGATGGAGCCAACTGATTCGTGCACACCTTAAAAGCTTTAAACGTTCTTTACGAAAAGCAAACACATACCACGTCCATTTTACCAGCATGGTTGACATTATTTTTCTCGCAGATCAATGGGGTCAAGGCAACTGCGAGCAACGCTGGCACTGCCGGTCAGTACTCGAGAGAAGCTGGTTTCCTCACCTACTACGAGATCTGTACTGCAATCAACACAGGATGGACCACAGTTTGGGACAACTTCTCGCAGTGCCCGTACAGCTACAGCGGAAACCAGTGGGTAGGATATGACAACGTCCAATCCATCAGAATCAAGACACAGTTCATCAACGACCTCGGACTTGGTGGTGGCATGGTCTGGTCTCTTGAGTCCGATGATTTCCGCAATGCATGTGGTCAAGGTCGCAATCCCCTTATGAGCATGATCAAGCAGACTCTTGGCACAGGATCCACTCCGGCCACAACCCAAGCTCCGGCCACCACTACAACTAGAGCTCCAACCACCACCACGACAACCCAGGCTGCAACCACTCCGGCTCCAACAACCACCACAACTACTCGAGCTCCAACTACCACTACCACAACGACAGCGGTCCCAACTACTACGACAACGACTGCGGCTCCAACTACTACCACAACGACTGCGGTTCCGACAACCACCACAGCTACACCAGCCCCAACTTCAACTAGAGCCCCGACTACCAGTACGACGACCCCAGCACCAGTCACCACGACGACTACCAGGGCACCAGCCACAACGACCACCCCAAAAACCACTCCGGCTCCCACCACAACAACAGCTTCAACAACCACGACCACCCGTGTACCAGCCGTGACCACGCAGGCTCCACTGCCTCCCTGTAACGCATTCGGCTTTGCTCCTGACCCACAGAACTGCAGGGGATTCTACAGATGTGTTAGCAACGGTTCAACCTATACGTATTACAAGATGTCATGTGCCCCAGGTACAATCTACGACGCAACTTTAATGACGTGTGTTTTCGGATCGTGTTAAACAAGCGTAGCTTTATTAGTGCATTATTGTTGTACCATGAAACCGAGATTCACTTAGTCTATTACCAATACCTTGTGAACAAACTCATTATTTTTCTAATACAGTGTTATCACTCGTATCATTCCGGGCAGAATCCACCTTGTCAGACTTAAGCTTACATTTGACAGGAGAACCAAAGATAAGTCAGGAGCAATGTTCTAAGAACATCAGTATTAGACTAATCTATACTGAACAAAGTACAATGTAAGCACAGATAATACAGTCAGTGGCCAGTAGTGTTCCACATATAAGGTTCTTAGTATACAGTTTGCTTTGCGACAGTTTCCTTAGCCCTCCCCACGTCTCCGTCACCCTTTTTTCAACATGTAGGAATGAATTCGAAGAACTCAGCGTTTGGAAGAGGTTAACCCGAACGATCCTAGCTATTCTGCTCATATCCTAAAATGTCATGCTTAAATTTGACAGAATATGGACAAGTCACACTGAATTGATAACCACGCAGAATTTTGGAACATAAACTGTAAAGAAAAATAAAATCCGTCCATGAAATCGCTTGGTGCAGTTGCTTATCGAAGACGCAAACATGCTAAACCAATATATGTCTAGATGGGCGCTATGTCTAAAATAAACATTTATGAGCGGTTGACTGAAAGACAAAAATACTCCTCGGCAGAGATTTGAACCCAGGACCCTCCCTTACAGGGCGACTGCTCTGCCAATTGAGCTTCCCATGGGCTTGTGTGCATAGTTCACAAACCTCTACAATCTGCCGATTGAAGCCGGTCATAGGAACAGTAATCCCGCCAGAAGGCAAATTATCCAAAACAGTTCAAACTTCTCATGTCACGGGAGATGCTTGATATTACTTAGATGGCGCTTTATACAAGGGATTTGTACCGTGACACCGTGCAGTGACTTGCACTCCAATTGCAGTCCTTGACTTCTAAATTCAATTTGTTTCTGGTTTCTTTGTCACGGTACTTGTAAAAAGCGCCATCTAAGTAAATATCTAAAATATACATTCACAGTCTCTGATCAGTAGCCCACACACTGTAAGAAGCTCCATAACATTTACAGAACGTCACGAATTTCGGCTATTACACAACTCATCGGTGTTACGGAAAAATGGGCGTTAATAGCGTTTAGGTTTTGCCTTTCTGCAAAACACAACACTAAGCATGGTCCGGTTGCTCTCAGCGATAAGCATAACACTTGGAGTTTAACCAAACAAGGCTGAGAAAGGCCGGTCTAGTTACCCCTCACTTATTCAATTAAACCTTTGATACCTGAATTATTAAAGAGGCTTGAACACCCGATGAAAATGCGTTACTTCGTTGCTCCGCTAATCACGAATAACCGATTTACCTATAGCGGAATTTCTCTGTCGGATTTGTTGTACCACTATACGCTTGTACCTGTGTCGTATGCTTGACGAAAATATTTTTGGAAAATAACTGTTCACGCAGTGGGCTACCTTCCACGAGCAGATCACTGGCCACTGAAAAGCCACTTTTTAAATTTAACTTTTCCGCGTTATAGTTTGCGTCGTGAATATTCTGAACATCAATACAGAGCAAGTGGTACAAATCCAAATAATGCAGTGTATTCAGCTAAATGATACAAAAAAAAGAGTTTGCTTTTCAGTTAAAGTTTAAAGGTCTTCTCGGAAATATTCTGTAGTGTCAACAGATATTATGTTGTCTCATATGTGCTGAAATCCTTGTGTAAATGTTATCACACTCCTGAAACTGCAGAGAGAAACTGAGAAACCGCCTTGTCTTCCAACCGTTATTGAAGATTTATTAGCCATAGCTTAGCGGAATTCTAACAATCTCAAAGACCACTGCTTGTATATTTGCGAAAGTGTACAAGCAAAGATAAAAGGAAATAACAAAAAACGGACGAATACTTCACTTACAAATTCTCTTCAAACCACATCGCCATATTGATCTGAGAGTCGGTTTCAGTCTCAACTTTTGAAAGTGGGTGGCAGTCGTCGTAACACAAAAGCCTATATGACAAAATATAGTTAGGGCGACATCAACGGGGCCTTGAGCAGTTTAACGAAGGGCCGGGGAAGTAGTGGATCACACTACCACAGAAGCATATTGTACGTGTTGACAAACAATACTGATGATTCACAATAGGCATTGTCACTCCGGTCGATTTAGGACGGACTGCTGAACTGGTGGAACGCCTTCCAATCTGAAGTCGTGATAGGTGGTTCTGTCAATGCTTCGCAGAATTCATCGGAAAACCTCTACGCCGAAAGAAGGTAGGTTTTGAAGAAAACCGAATCAAGGGCAACTGCGTTCCTTTTTCCTTCAACAGTGACTTTTCTTCTTGTATTCATTTATGGCATCGGACAGCTGGGGAGCGCAACCATTCCGCCTTAACCATTGATCTTCTTCTGAGATGTTGATGGGTCGGTCTATGGCATGTCAACTGGGATTGCCGCCCAGGAGGAATTATCCTCTTCTTGGTTGAGCTTGTAGAGTTAGTAATGGCACCTCGAGTGGGATCAGGGCTCAGGAGTAATCACCCGCTTGATTGGGCTGGTTGATCTGTCGCGGTTGCAAGTGCTTTCATCCTCGCTCGATAGACAGCTTCTTCTGTTCTTTTGATGTGCTCCATTTGCCTGATTGCTTCAAAGCCGAAACGAAGTTTTTTTTTAGTGCAGAGTTGGCTCATCTAATATTTTGAATCATTCATTGTTAATTATTTATTATAATAACTCCTGCGACTGGCGGCTGAGATTGTGTGGACCGGGACCCGGTTTTCGAATAGCTCTGTAAGACAGTGGTTCCTAACCTTTTCCGTACCGCGTACCCCTAATCAAGGTTCAAAAAGATTGCGTACCCCCTTTTTCAGAACGTGAAAAAGACGATAATTATTATCATAAATGACAAGGCATACATGTTTAAAAATATATACAAAATCAAAGAGGCAATCACTAGAGGCTGCCTTGTAGCAAAAACTTTGTCAAATCTCGGCTCGACGTCGTTAGCCGCATACTTTTTACAGTCAGCCTGGGTCTGTGTTTGGTTTTTATGTTCTCAGTGCTTCCATCAAGCCGCATCGCAAACTTTTTCGTTAGCTGAATTCGCAACCTGAATGACAATATGGCTTGAAATCTCTTCGACTCTTCTTGAAACAATGTTGTTTGACACAGGAAAAGATTTTACGGCCGTAGACTAGCTGTTTTTGAATCAACGTTCCTTCATTGACTTTCACTAGGGCTTGTAATCAGAGGCGTCACGCACGGGTTGACAACATCCATCCCCCCCAAAAGTTCGGCCAGACGACTAAAACGAAAAGAAAAACTAAAAAGAAAAGAGTTTCGTAAAAGCAGTTACTTAAAAAAAAAAAAAAATAGTAAGAAAAATGACCTGTCGGTCAGTAAAAATACCCTGCCCCTTAAGATACATTTTGGCTGGTGATGCCCCTGCTGGTAATATTAGGCTTTCGGCAATCAAAAAAGAGTGAAGCTGTTACGGTGGTGCCATCTGCACCCCGTACTGCTAACTTCTCACGCCGCTAGGCAGGGTTACTCCCTTCCCGTCCAGTATGTTCAATCCTTTATACTGTCGTGACTCTGTACCATTTTATTAACTCTATGTTCATGACTCATCCGGGAGCATGATCAAAATCACTCTATTTAAAAAAAATTACCGAATGTGTCATTTTTGTAGCAGGGAATCCGACCAGAACTGACTATTTCAAGTTTTTTTCCATGAAAGTAAAATTAAGATGTGTCATTTTTACAGAGGCGATTCCGACCAAAAGTGAACATTTCATGAAAATAAATTTCACTCCCAATTCACTCTCTATTTTGGGCAAAATGTTTCTCTCTAAATATTATTGATGTGGTAACCCTTAGGTTATCTGCCTCGAGGAGAATTTGGTATTTCGTATTGTTGCTACGTTCTTTCGTCTTTTTCATATTTTATTTTAGTAGTGTTTCAGATTTATCACTATTATCAGTAGGAAGCTTTCAGATATACTTATGAAAGCTGTTTTCCCTTTTCGAATACTGATGATAATGGTGACATTTTTATTTACGACTTAGACAAGAAAAGGGAAATAGCGCAGTACAGAAGAAAAAGAAAAAAATAGATTGAGCTGTTAATAATGGAGTAAATGCAGAGGATAAAAAAAAAAAACACAGACAAAATAAAGGTACTAGTCGGGTCGAAAAATCTTCTTCCTAGATGGAATGCGGAAAAAATGTTTAAGGGCAAAAATATGAAGGTCCTGGGCAATGGAAGAAAATTTGCACAAGGGTCAGAGGGCAAAAAGTTAGGATTCCTATAACGTCGAGAAAGACTTTATAGGAATAGAAGATAATAAGCTTCACAAGGTGTCAAGCAGGCCATTTATGTGCACTGTCAAAAGTTTCTCCGAATAAGAATGCAGTATTTGCTACTAGGATTAATCTTATCTGTTTTGGGATAAAATGAATCTGAATTAGGGATAAACATATCTCAATAAAGACAAGATTAATCCCAGTAGCAAATACTGCAAGATTTTTTTTTACAGTGTGTCCATCTACCATCAAACTGACGGAAGACTACTTACTTCGTTTTCACCCCTTGACTCTTCAATGCAAAATGCCACTCCTTCCCCTGACTAGCAGGAACTCTGAGGTCCTTCTCACCCACTAGGACTAGTGTGGGCGCCGTTACTTTCTCAACATGAGCCATAGGGGAGCAGGCGAACATTTTGGCCCCCACTTCTTTGGTATAAACAAACGATTTTGTATCGCTGCCAGACTCAAACACACACCTGAAATAAGAGATCAACTAAAAAGATTATTAGCAAGCCCTTCCCCGTTGCAGTTAAGTAGCTGATCTAACCTACCTATTTTTGTCCTGTTATGTTAGAGTTATAGCTATTTGACCGAGTCGGTTCAGCAGTCTTAGAGAGTCGGTCAAGCGGATGACTGATGTACTAGTCAAACACAAATCCTCAAATTTCGGGTATAGTGCCCCAACGTCTGGGCATGACCCATCAGCCTATAGGCATGGTGCTCACACTATGGGCACCATGCCTTCCAGCAAGAGCATGGTAATCCCAAACAAATCTGTTGTACTGGGAATCTGAAATGAAAATCGGCTTTTCAAACTGATTTGTATGGGGGTAACATGCCCTTGCTGCATGGCATGGTGCACCAACGTATGAGCACCATCCACATACGTTTACGTTGGAGCACCATGACCAACATGAATGACTGTGGTGTATACATTATATACCAGACGGATAGATACATTGCCGAGGGTGGTTGCTAGGCAAGGTCATACCCTTATAAGGGATAAATTTGTCATTTAACCAAGGTTTCGGCGTTCGTTGGCTAGTTATAATGTTGCGAAACTCCCTTTTGTAAAGTCATAAGCATGGTTTCTGGGACCTTGTTGGTAGTGTGAAGCTGACTGTGCACCGAGGGGCCTGACTTTATTTCCACCTCCAGAACCTTATAATGTTATTTAATATGTAACTTACCTGACAAAAAGACAAGTTCTAACGTTGAGAAACAATAAAGTATCTATCTACCTAAAGTAACTTCATGAGCAGGGTCTCTGGGACATTTGTTAAACTGTCGGTCGACCGGCAGACCTGACCTTATTTCCACTCCCGGAAGTGATCATGAAAATCGGCCTAGGGCTCAAACTCACTCTTCCTCTTTCTCACTTAACAAAACAAATCCCGGTTTAAGCCTTTCGGTAATTATTGACAGGAGGTTAAAACACACCGATAATCAGTCTTGGTACCAGCCGGTGAGATCCCCCCCCCCCTCCCCATCACAAGGCTACTTACCAGTCTGGGATATCAGTCAGTGGATACATAGTGGCAATGTTGGTAACAGGATTCCTTGTACAGACAGCTTTGTAGAAAGTCTGTAAAACCAAATAGTTAAGGGCGTATCATAACGAAAGTGTATCAAGGTTCGAGCCCCTCCAGATAACTCTCCCCCTCCAGATAACATTCCTATGTTTCTTCCGCTTTATTTATCTCCATGTTTCTTCGGAATTTAGCCGAAGGTCTCTAATGTCCCGGCGTTTAAGCATACGTGCGTCGCTAGTATAATAAATGTTTCTTCCCGCTGTTCTTAGTTGATGAATGTCTCCCGTGACTCCTCCTTCGCCCGCCCTCACAAGCACTGTTACACGGCACCACCTACTCACTACTACACTTCACTGTTACTCACTGCGCTTCCCACCGACGACTCTTTAATCTTAATTCTTACTTTATTCCGCAAGAAATATTTATTTTATTAGCGTCGCACGTAACGCTTAGACGCCAAGACATTAGAGACCGCACAGTCTTAAGGTGCCAAATTCCGAAGAATTATGGAGACAAATAACGCGGAAGAAACATAGGTATGTCGTCTGGAGGGGGAACGTGCATCACTATATTTTTGTTATCACGTCTTCACGAAACTGTACAGGGTAACGTAATATCAGGAGTGAGCTTCAACCGCCTATTAACTTTTCCGGTAAAAAAAGGTTTCGGTCAATAACAGCGAAAGATGAAGTCTTGTCCTCAGATCTGCCGTTTATTCCCTCCCTCCCCCCCCCCTCCGCCCGTCGTCGGTCTGAGAGGAATGCTGGCATTCTCTTGTCGCCGTATCCGAATTCGTCTATTCAGTTTTTTAACAGTTTTACAACTGCATTTGTTTCAAGGCATTTTCCAACAGAATACACATCTTAAATAGTTGTGTATTAATTTACTCTGTTCGTGTAATAATGAAATAGTTCTTCCTTCTGTAATCTACACAAGTCTTTACACAAGTCTTTACACAAGTCTTTTTTTAGTTATCTGCTATTACGAGTTGAACTGATTGGTTGATTCCACGACATATGGCATGCTTCGAAACATCTCTAGGATAGAGAGAGAGAGGTTACACAACAAAATAGTAAGAAGGAAGGAGAAGACCGACACAAATTCGACTACTTACCGGATATTGACCGCTTAGGTGTGTTGCAAGAAATCCGCCGTGAGAGCCTCCCATAAGCCCGACTCTGTTCCTATCCAGTTCTGGCACTTTTTCCAAGACATCCATCACTGCTGCGTGAACGTCGTGAACATCGTTGGTCCCACAGTGCCCAGGGAGAGAAAGAAGGTTCTTCGTGCCAAAACCGGTAGAACCACAGTAGTTGACTTGAAGCACAGCGTAACCTAAGAAATTCAACGACGATCAAGAGTCTGAAAAACTTGGTACTGCTCTGCAGAATCTGCTGTCGAGACAGATGAAACCTCCCATTTATATAAACGTCCCACTTCCTTACCTCTATATACGCACAACTCGGTCAAAAGACAGAATCCTAAATACACTATCTGGCGGCTAATGGAGTTTCGCCCAAACATTGGGTACTTGCAAGACAGAACACTATACTAGAGGCGAGGAAACTCCCCCCAAACATTGAATCCTTGCCTCAAAATCCTACTCAATTTGTAAGGCAAGGGCAATATCAAAATGAAGAATATTCGTATCGTGGACTTTTAAACTCTGGGTTTCTGCAGGCAACTTGTTACGCTTACAACCGCCGGAGCTCCAACTTTGGAGTGTCGAAATGACAGCCTTGTTGACTTCGCGTTTTTTCGCGGTCCCATCAAGAGGATGGGGCTCTAAAAGAGTATTTCCGTGATCGACTTTGTACCCACAAGTCTGTGCCCGCAACCAACAAATTCGGGTGGTTCTTACAAAACCGAGAGTGTCGGCAGGATTTGGTGATGGAGGCGGGACTAGCGGACGTTATTGATAACTGCCATTCGCCAAGGTAGATTATTAGTACTTAATATGTAGCCAGCAAAATAATGGCCCCAAATGTGCTAACTCAACTGAGGTTAAATTTGTCTCAAGTAAATTTGCCCAGTTTAAAAACCTAGCTTGACATTCTTACTAATGGTTAGATACACCACTAAATACAGAAGGACAATTTTATAGCCTACAATTCTTTCTAAATATAAAAGAAAAGGAATGTTTACCCAAGAGTCCAAAAAAATACAATGGAAAGTTGAAAACGTCCGTGAAAGTTCCATGTGGTCCGCCGTGGGGGCACACGATGAGGGGTTGCTTCTTCCCCTCTGCCAACGACATGTCGTAGAAAAGCACAGCTTCGTAAGGCAGACCTGAAAATATATGGGTAAACTAAACTTTCAGGAAAACACCTACCAATAACAGAGGGGTGCTTCTTTGGATGTCATTTAACTTTTGCATAGTTAATTTTTAATCTGGGTATTATGCCAGATTCTTTTTCTATAGGAACGCTAGCCCTTGTGCCTAAAAAGGGAAAGCCACTTTCCCAGTGCTCGTCATTCCGACCTATATCTGTGGATACAGTTTTTTGTCAGTTATTTGAGGCACTTATTGTTGATGAACTGTGGTCAAAATGCACAGTTCCAGACCATCAATTCGGTTTTCAACCTGAGCCTCGTTTTTGTTGCAATAGCGCTGCCGCAGCGCTGCTGCAGCACTTCTTTGCTTTTGCATAATATGCGTTTTTGGATTCACTTTCTTCTTGGTTGAAGCACCTTGCAGGGAAGCACGGACTTGGTCGGGGAGCAAGTCCGTGATTCTCGAGAAGCGCTGCCTTCTTCCTCGGAAGCGCTGCAGTGCAAAAACGGATGTAGAAAGAATCAGTCCCGAATCGGCCGAGAAGTGGACCTGCAGCATGCAAAAAAAACGAGGCTCTGGTCTAGGATGTGGCTACGCTCTTTCCGCACTTGTTTCGGCTTTGATAGATACAGACGAAAGAGGAGAGAGCATAGCTCTCGCTGCGCATGATGTCAGACGGGCCTTTGACTCGCTGATTCATGAACGATTAGTATAGATATGGGCCTAGTAGGTGTTGACCCATGTATGTTAGACCCTCTGTATGATATGTATCAAAATTTGAAAGCTGAGCTTAAGCTACCAGCAACAGTAAGCCAGAGTGCGAATCCCGCGACAAATAACCCGGTGCTAAGTCAAAAAAGGTGTAAGGCAGGGCGCACTAACGTCACCTACCGCATTCAACAACAGCATCGTCAAACCGCAATATAAGTCAAATCTGACATACATTCTGAGAGGTATTGGCCTATCATTAATAGGTTACGCAGATGATGTTCTTAATCTTAATCTCTGCTTGAAACGCGTCGCCTTTTGCAGAGTCAGCTGAAACGGATTTCTTTCGCGTATAGCCGTGTTGTAGCTTAGAAGCGACAGTCTGATCGGCGAATTCTGGCCCAGCTGTACAATGCAATGGCACTACCCCACTATCTGTACCCTGTACCTATCTGTAAGATAAGAAAAAGCTGCGGTCTACATATTACAAATATGCGAAGTACCTCCTACAGCTTCTACCATAGACTAGTAACCGTTTTGTGACAAGTCGGGTATGGGATTATCGACCCTGATGAAGCGATCACAGCCCAGATCGCCAGATACAGCTCTGATATTGTTGCTCATACTTGGACAACTACTTTGAGGCAATAGTTTTGTCTTTTGTATTTAGATATCCATTTTGTTCTTTGTTTTTCTTGTGTTAGTGTATTCTCCCGTAATGTGTTTTTCGTTTTCTTTTCATCTTATACTCCATCTGTTTACATTTGATGGGAAATAAATATATACGTACATACATACATAGTGTTACCTTCAATTATTCCCTTAAATTGCAGCTTGGAGAAAAATACGGAGATGATTAAGGGCAGAGGCGTTCGACCAGAGTGTGAGAAAGCACGATTACGCTCGAATCGATTGAAATACTGTGATGGAATCTAGCGTGTGGGGCTTGGGGATGGCAGGTGCCTCCGGGTTTTCGAGTGTAGTAAGGAGTGGGACAATGGAAATGATCAAATGCTACTATAGGTTTAAAATAGCAAGACTTGCCAGTGTTGGGGTTTAAAAGACTATTTTGTGGGCAAAAGGAGGACAATGCAAATTTTTTAACGTCGGGACTCATAAGATAAATCAATCAAAATTCCTTTATTGAATGTTAGCACGAACTAAAGGCCAATTTGATAAAGTTACGCTTGGCCGTCTATGCAACGCCATGTTCGCGCCCCATGTCTTCTTTTTAACCCCTCTGTGGAATTCCTTGAATAAAACTGAGCGTAAACAAGTCCGTTCTAATTTTTTCCGGTACTGCAAATATCTACTGGGAATTCCCATATGGTTCCGAAACTCTTACGTATCACAAAGGTACCATATTTTTGAAATAACTGAAAAAATGAATGAGTTAACCAGTCGTTTTATTAATCGTAGTAGAAAACTGCACGATTTTCCACTGGCTAGCCTGGTATAGTCATGTGACTCAAGTTTGTTCTTGTTTTGCTTATTTTTAGTTATCGCAGCTTAATTTTGTATCGTATTGTTGTGTAATTCTCTTTTCTTTTTCTTTTTATTTTGTTTCTCTACCAACTCCTCCGACCACTTACATTGTATTTGTATGGAGGGTTTAAATAAAATTATTATTATTAGTACACGTCGTGCTTAGGATATTTACTAGTATCCATGCGTCTGGCATGGGATATTTAGCGTTAAGATGTCGGTATAGGGTTATCGCAAACAGTGGATATACCGAGCATTTCGCTCAACATAGGCTTTTGGCGTTAGTCATAGGGTATGCTAAACACTTGACATCCCATCATTCTGATCAGACAAAAAAAAAACAAGACCAAAGGTTTCGATGGAATCCCAAAAATTCATATTTGACAAAAAACAGTAGCCGTGTCCAGAATGAAATCACAGCACCAGCTCTACCTCCAACCAACTTTAAGTGAAGAAGTTCACAAAATCAGATATTTAAGGAAGAATCTTTAATTGTTTTTCCACAAGTTCATTTTCCAGCTTGAGCGGCTTGAGCCTGAAGAGGACCCTTGCCAAGAAGGGCCGAAATATAGCTCGGAAAAAATGTAGCTGACTTATCCGTTTTGCAACGTGAAATATGATTCGCAGTCAGCTTGTGCAGAAGCAACATCTTATCTCCGAAGTAAAACGCCCATACATGCCGCCGACAAGTATCCATCTTAGCTGGAAAGAATAAGAAGAGACAGGTGACTCTAAAACAAAATGCAGAAGAATTTCTACCCTTTCGACAACCCAATCGAACAACAAAGACAGTAGCCGTATCCAGAATGAAATCACAGCACCATTTCTACCTCCAACCAACTTTAAGAGAAGAAGTTCACAAAATCAGATATTTAAGGAAGAATCTTTAATTGTTTTTCCACAAGTGCATTTTCCAGCTTGAGTGGCTTGGGCCTGAAGAGGACCCTTGCCAAGAAGGGTCGAAATATACCTCGAAAAAAATGTAGCTGACTTATCGGTTTTGCATCGTCAAATATGATTCGCAGTCAGCTTGGGCAGAAACAACATCTTACCCAAAAATTCAATATTTGATCCAGACAACTGGGTCTTGTCTTCGCCAGATCCAGTCTTCACCAGACTCCTTGAACATTTTTACTATTAAAATTCAGAATCAGAATAAGGCCAAATAGCTAATCATCTGAGAAAACCAGATACGGATCCAGCATGTGTGTTTACCCCTTTAAGTCATATCTGTTTTGACGAAAACTTCCCGCCACTTCTCCCAATTTCCCGGTTTCGACCGACGTCCGAAACTACTTTTCCGGCGAAAAAAGAAAGCTAAAAAACGAACTCAGGGTATCTTCTTTCCCCAATAATGAACATCTAATGAACTTCAAATAAAAATTGAACTTATAACAACCAATTTTCCGATTCCAGCCGGATTCCGGTCGAACTATATGTCCGGGTAAAAAAAGATTGTCACACACGGATTCAGTATCTTTTCTTACCCCTAAATCGGTTATCTAATCAACTACAAACAAAACTTTAACTTTTAATAATTTTCCGGTTTTGGCCGGATTCCGGGCGAACTACATGTCCGGGTAGAAAATTGTTTTCACATAAGTGTTCAGCATGTCTTCTTGCCCTAAATCGAACATCTAATCAACTCCAAATAAAACTTTAAATTTTAACAAACTTTCCGGTTTGGGCCGGATTCCGGGCGAACTACTTGTCCGGCGAGAAAATGGTTTTCACCATCGTGTTCAGCATGTCGTCCTACCCCTGAACCGAACATCTAATCAACTTCAAATAAAACTTTTACTTTTAACAAACTTTCCGTTTTTTGCCCGATTCGGGGCGAACTACTTGTTCGATGACAAAATGGTTTTCACGATCGTGTTTAGCATGTCTTCTTACCCCATAATCGACTATCACATTAGCTGTTTCAAAATATTTTGTTTGCCCCTTAAATTGAACCCCCTCCCCCACCCCTAAATGTAGGGCTACACAGCCCATCTACGAACTTGACTTGTCCGATGACCCAACAAATCCTCACACCAAGTTTCATCAAAAAATCTCATTCCCTTCGAGAGTTATCGTACTTACAGACGGACGGACGGACAGACGGACGGACAACTTTTGCGATGTCATAGGTATCCTTCCACTTACGTTTTGGGATCCCAGAAATCATGGTTTACGATAGAATAGACAGACTTAAACCACGATGGACTGCTGACATCTTCGAGCGCCCAAGTCGCCGCCTAGTTGGAAAAGTTCAAATTTTACATTGCAAACCGGATACGTCCGCTGAATTTTTTTTTTAGAGCTATTTTTCGGCCGTTCTTGGCAAGGGTCCTCTCCAGGGTTAATCCGCTCAAGCTGGAAAATTAACGTGTGGAAAACAAACTAAATATTCTAGCTTAGCCTTAAGTATCTGATTTGGTGAAATCCTTTGCGAGATCCTTTTTCTCATATGGATTGTGTGTCTGTGTATTTTGTAAATTTGTATTCCTTTTCTAGCTTTTAGCTATTCGGATTAAACTTGATTGATATAAAGTTGGCTTGAACAAGTTCCCCTAGCAGCACCATCTTCCTCTCGGCGAAGGAACCAGTTCGGTCAGCTCTATCACGGATGACCGCCAACGTTTCAACCGCTCATATAGGAATTAAAAGGGGGTTAAGAAAACTGGGTTGAAAAAATAGCAAGGCTTACCAGTGTCGGGGCTCAAAAGACGAAAAATGGTTGTTCGAATGTGACTGAAATCCAGCGGCATCTCAGGTGGGGACAGAAGCTCCTTGGCGTAGACTTTATCTTTTTCGGCAAAACCCATCAAAATCGAAGTTGAGGCAGTTCGGCTGTGTCCCGCCAGGATTACCATATTTTCAGTAACATCTAGTACACTGTTGCCTGTTACTGACCCGTCCGTTTGGATCTCTGTTATTTTTCTAGTTTCTGAAAGAATAAGAAATGTAAAAAAAACTTTCGGCATCAAAGGAACACCATTACAGGGGGATATATTCCTGAAAAAAATATTTCACGGCAATTTCTCCATGTCGGCCAGGGCTAGGATATTCTCAGTAACATCTGCCACACTGATATATTTTTCTCATATGGATTTCTCATTTGGATATCGGTTTTGTTTTTTTCTCATTTCTGAAAGAGTGAACCGTGTTTCAGAAGAAATACAGCCGCTTAAGAATCTACTTCAATCCCGAAAGTTAGAGAGTATTCCAACCTTCCACAAATAGTAACTACTAGTTACTATCTCCGTTCCAACCTAACCAAAAGTTACTACGCTGACCGTTCCAACCTTCTCGAAATAGTAACTAATAGTAACTATTTGCTTACCACGCTCGGGAGCGTAGTAACTCCGGATCTCTGTAACGTGATTGGTCGGATTCGCCCGTGGCATGATATTCTGCTGGAAAATAGAAAAATCGTTCCAGCCTTGACGGTAAAAAGCCAGAATTCGTGACGTCATGCGTTGTAACTACGGTAAGTAGGATGGAACACGCTCTTAGTAACGGTGTCCATCTAATTTATTCCGCTAGAAATAGCATATAGCTTCGAGGCAGTCTTGTTCAACTCTGGCCAGCATGATATGGAGATCTATAGCCACACTGAGCGTGCAGTGTTGCCACTTTTCTCTGACGGAACCTGTGACATTTGGCCGCAAAAATCTGTGACATTCTGGCGCCTATAAAATTCAGTCCTTTTCTAAATTTTCAATCAATAGCTCGTAGGCTCTAAGGTTCCAATTTATCTTATACGTAAAACAAATAAATCCTTTTTTCTTTGAAATCTCAGAATTTGCAGCATTTGCCATAAGTGCGATTTCCTGTGACAAATTTTTCCACCTGTGAACATGGGGAGAAGTCAAAAACCTATGACAAATCTCTGCGACCAGTGGCAACACTGGAATCATGTTCTCTGACGCAACCAACCTCCCAGTAAAGGACTGTCTTCCTTTATAATAATGTACTTTATTTCCTTAATAGCTTGTATTATACACGCTAGCACTGGATCGTCATTGAATGAATGAATGAATGAATTTATGACGCACCCAGAAAACACCGTACCGTATGTTCGACTCCGTATCATACTACATACGAACTGCCGGAACCGCAATTCATAAGCTGCTGGACAGGGACTAGGAATCAAAGCCCTGGAGAGATGATTGGTATAATCTTGAGTCGGCAGCCCAAAAGTTGCCATAATCATCAACGCAAGCTACTCATCGGAATGTTACATCCTTATAGTTTGCAAGTGAAATTCAAGGTAAAGAGAGCATTACACCCACATCCCGGAATATAAAAGACAACTCAACAACAATAACATAAGAAATAAATCAGAAAAACTGAGTATGTAAAAGCACAATATATCCAATCGGTACTGACCTACCTACATTGACAACATATGATCTTTCAGAGGACCGACATTCTGTGCTGAAGACCACATGTTTGCTGTCTTTTAACCAGCATCTCTCAGCCAGAACAGTATCAGCACTGAATATTCCGTTGAACACTCCATCGTCCCCCTCGACCGTATCAATGACGCAATGAATCTGAAAATCAAAGCATCAAATCAGATTCAAATCCAGATGTACCCCTCATTTCGTTTCTTTATTTTTGTTGTGACATAAATAGATTGACCACTGCATCTTTTTATCTCAGTCATTTACCGTTTAAATACTAGAATAGTAGTGACACTTACGACGAATTATTTTTGTACTTGTCATTTTAATTCGCGTTCGTATTTTGATGAATTGTATTTTAAACTGTGAATTTTATAATAGTAGTTACACTTATGACGAGTTATTTTTTAACTTGGTAATTTTAATTCGCGTTCGTATCTTGATGAATTGTATTTTAAACCGTGAATTGTATATATAAATTGTAGGTTACCATTGTAAATATTTGGTTGATCTTTTTATTTGTAATGACATGTCCAGCACTATTTTTTGTTTGTAAAAGATATTTATGGATAAATAAACCGAATTGTAATTGTAATCTGTGCGCACTGTGCATACAGGAGCATGTAATGCGTCTTCCACCAACATTCTACACTTCAGGCATTACTTGTCTGATAAGAAATGAAGTTCATCAATGGATTCATCTCCTTTTCTTGCCGGCCCATGCGAACCTAAAATCAACTTACGAATGAACTTTTATTTTACCAACTTTCTTGCTTTTGGCTGGATTCCGGGCGAACTACTTGTCCGGTGAGAAATTAGAATCAGATCTGAATTCAACATGTCTCCTCGCTTATATCGGCTACCTTAACGAGTTTCAACACCTCGGGACTTACTTCTGCTAAATTTTCGGTTCCGGTCGGAGAATATTCGGCAAGAAAATAAATATTCTTTGAGCCCAAGCTGACTTTGAAACATTTATTCAAACAATGTTTTCAACGGATACGTCAGCTACGATTCTTCATCAGCGATATTTCGGCCCTTCTTGGCAAGGGTCCTCGTTAGGAAGGACAGGTTTGTCTCCTTCCCCGAAGTTGAACCAGCGGATTGACAGCCTGACGAGGACCCTTGCCAAGAAGGTCCGAAATATCGCTGATGAAGAATCGTAGCTGACGTATCCGTTGAAAACATTGTTTGAATAAACAAGAAAATAAAGCTAAAAAACGAATTCAGCATATCTATGTCTCCTTATCCATGCATCGAGCCTCTAGTCAAAATCAGATAAAACTGTTACTTAACACATTTTCTGGTTTTGGCCGGATTCCGGGTGAAATATTTGTCCGGCGAGAAAATAATTTTCATACACGGATTCATAATATGTCCTTACGTCTACATCCAGCCTCTAATCAACTTCAGAAAATCTTCTACTTTTAGCAATTTTTCCGGTTTTGGCCTATTTACTCTTCAACGTACAGTATTTTAAAATATTTGAATACTTTACAACTAGGCTGTGCTTTCAAAAAATAGCCCACGGTTTTGGCTGTTTTAAGCCTTTTCCGAGACCCCTTGACTTGTAACGACAACAGGGAGACAATTTACATAATCGGTTTATCTGATAGAAACACTTCTCGCAGACAACCGTCGACAGCGTTATACACATCGAAGGTAGCAAAACACGGCAAGCGAGAGAATCAGCGTGGTTTTGTTAGAGGGGTTAGAATGTACCGTATGAAATTTGGGTTTTCGGGTTTCGAAGCATATGGAGTGATAATGGAAGTAGGTTGCGTTAGTATTATAGGTAAGACAGATCTTTTAAGCACTTCTTTAAATCTGGACTACCTTTGTTTTTGATTTTTCGAATCCAAAACAGTAAAAAAGACTTGAGTTACGGCTTTAATTTGACTTTATTGAGCTTCAGTTATTGTTTGCACTATTGTGTATGACTATATTTTAGGTTTCATTCTTATCACAGTCGTCGGCGACGTTCACAAAAGCAGTGCATGATAATAATATTAATAATTTGTATTCAAAGCCAGAGGCCAGGCCATACACATAAACAAGTTACACTAATTAAGCAACTAAATTAAACAAAATACAACAAAAATTCAACTTCTATTCTAACGAAACTTCACACCTTTCATCGATAAACCTACACACTGTGCATGTTATCTGTGCCAAATATGTACAATCCAAGATGTCTGGGCAAAGATACCCTTAAACCAGAAAGCTCATGACACTTGAGCAAAAAGTGCTCCAAGTCATCATTCCCTACAATACATAAAGGGCAGGTTGTCACTAAACTCGGTTCTCCATTTTTCCTTTTTTGTAGAAGATGATGCTAGACGAAGCAGAACGCATTTTTCATTATCGCAGGAACAAAGAGATAAACTAGAAAGAATACAGAAGCGGGCTCTTCTTATAGTGGACTGAAGCTTCCCTACTCGTACCTTTTAAAACACTTTAACCTAAAAACACTGCAGGAGCGCAGAAAGGAGCTAAGCACTGATTTCGGTTCAGCCATGGTATCTCATCCTCTCCACTTCTATGTCCTCCCTCCCCCCTATCAAAATGTTAGAAGTCGATCAGAACGAGTGGTAAGTTCTAAGGTTCCCAAGCTCTGTCCCGTACCTACAAAACACGCTAGATATGCAAAAAGTTTTGTTCCCGAGTTCGTGAAATATTTTAACGAAGTTTGAATTTTTAAGAGTACTGACATTTTACACATATATTGTAGTTATTTCTGTCTGTTTGACAATAATCGCAAATTTGGTTTATAACCACGATAGTCGGTTTTCAAAATAAACTTTCTATCTATCTATCTAGCTAAATGATGGCTCACCTGACTAAAGCCTCCATTTTTGTCCCAGGTTGCAAGCATTAACTTCTGGTTAGGATTGTGAGGGCCTTCAGCGTTGGTCTCCAACCAGATGAGCTTCTCTCCATCCGGGCTGAAACGTGGGGCAAATACCGCTGAGTTCTCGGAACTGACTCTATCTGTAAGATTCATAAGTTGCATTTTTGCAGATAAGGACCACGGTCAAAGTCTTTATTGCACTTACTGTGGTGTATGATACCACAGAAAAAAGCCATTTTGGCAGTTGCGGAGTATTGAATGAATGAATGACTGTATTTAAAGCCATTTTTCAGGGCGTGTACATAAATATACAACAACAAACAACTACCAAACAAAATCATGTAACGCCCAACTTTCGAATAATAAGATCTTTCCGGACAAAATTTTCCAACTGCTACTATATTTACTTTGGACGTCGACTTCAGAATTCCAAGAAGGGGCTCACAGCCACCATCCCAAGAAAACTCCCTCTTACCTCGCTTAACCCCTGACACCTGAAAAGAAAATGGTCCAGCCCATCAAAATCACCGCATATATGGCTAGTTATCGTAGACAAAATAGCCTAGCTTTCTGTCAAGTTGGTGGGAAAGAATTTTGGCACTTGTGATGTGAGTGGACGTTAGGGTTTCATTTCGGGGGACTTCTAAAATCGCGTATTCGGCAACTGTCCTTTTATAAGGCAACCGTAGTATCAGATACCATGGTAACTGGAAAAACGACAAAATGCAGATACAAGGCGTGTCCCACACAAGAGTAACCATTAGTTACTATTTCCGTTCCCACCTGGTGAAAAGTTGCTAAGCTGACTTTCTAGCCTTCTCAAAATAGTAATTAATAGTAGCTATCTGCTTACCACACTCGGAGTGTAGTTAGCGTGGTAAATACAATTCCTATGACGTGATTGGCTCGATCAGCCCGCGGTACGATAATTTGACCAAAATAGAAAAATGCGATCCAGCCTTGACGCCAAGAAGCTAGAATCCGTGACGTCATGCGCAGTAACTACGGTAAGTAGGGTGGAACACGATCAAACTTACCGCGGTATCAGATAGAATGGTATTTGCTCAACGCAACTATAGCTAAGCGGTTGTGCTGGCAGATAACCAGTGAATGGCGTCCGGGGGCCGCAGTGTCGTCAGCACCATGGTTACATCGTGTGGAAAAGTCGATTTGTTCAAATTTAAAGCCAGGAACTGATGAAAATGGAGAAAAATCACCCGAAAAGCTGATTACATGTCCGTACCATGAAAGATGTCACGAACTTGGTTAAACATTGGCCCCATTGCTGCCTACATCCACCGTTCGTTAATACTCTTGATGACTAACTTTACGAGCCGACGAAGAATCACCGCGTACACAGAGGATCGAAGAGCCAAAGTTGTCCCTAACGAACGCAGTTTATTGGTTGACACAGGATTTGAGTCATCGTTCGGACAACGTTTCTCGTTCTTCCCCAGGTAACGTATGGAGTACTCCTGACCCATTATCGACACTGCAAAACCTGTCCTCGCATCATCTCCTCCAAATGGGTGTTTACACGTTACCATTCTATTAGCTTACTTATCATTTGTCATTAAACTCCCTAGAAATTATATGAGGGTATTTTTACCCTCACTACGCAACAAATCGTCCTTTCATTCGTTCAAATCATGTGCTAACAACTAAGCGAGGCACAGGAGAGTTGCAAGTGTGAGTTCGGAGAAGGAGGACTACTGTTCCATACGGGTCGAATATGAGTAATGACGTTCTCTGAAGGTTCTCTAGGTGTTAGCAAATCTGGACGTTTACGACTTGACGTTTACGATCTTTACAGAAAAAAGGTTCTTTGGCTGATACGGGATTGGGGTCTGTATTGCTAGCAGAGGCGTCACTGGCCAAACTGTTTGGGGGAGGGGCAAGGTATTTACCGACTGGCTGATCTTTTTACCGACTATTTTTGCAGATAAAAACGACTATCATTGAGAAAAAACGACTGTGTTGACGAAAAATCGGCTGAATTAAAGAAAAACTACTATTTTTCAGAAAAAATCGACTATTTTTACGAGAAACCGACTGTTTTAAAAAAAAAAATCGACTGTTTCCAAGAATTTTTCGACTGATTCCAAAAAACTGTTTTTACGAGAAATCAACGCACTTCACGCCGACTCGGCTATTTTTTACCGACTGGCCGAGAACATTCGGGGGGGGGGCCTCCCCCACCCTAGTCGTGAGGCCCCTGATTGCAAGGATTAGAAAAGATCATTTTTTAATTTTGCACTGGCGGCCCTCGAGCTTTTTGCGGCTTTTATGCTCTGCTTTTTTGGCCCCATGCTTTCAGCCATTCATGAATCCTCATTAGAGGTGTCTGTGCAAGGTCGACCACTATCAGATAAACTTAATCCTTTTAAGCCACCAAGGACAGAACAATCTTAGTACAGAACTACTATTCTCTCATAATGTCAGGGTTGACTAACTTCAGAGATGTAGGACACAGGCTCACGCGAGGAGTACGTGCCTACAGCCTTGTCCTACAGAGCCTGACACATATATATACAAGCCGGAGACATCTTCACTTCAGGCTAGATCAGACTCGCGTAGACTCAACATCTTTATACTTACTGTGCTGATTACAATATTTATTCTTTCGTACCACCGTCTCATCTGCATTGACAGTCTTACCACTCCACGTCTTGCCTTACCACTCACCCAACTTGACAATGGCGTCAGAAGTGAACCACTTTGACTATGGTGTCACAAGTGGTAACTTTTATAGTGACATAGTAACAGCAGAGCGGTACGGTCGAAGAAAAACGTAAGTCTTTTATTTTTCTCATTGATTTTCTGTTTGCCTAAAACTCAAATTCCTAACCGGAGCTAAAATGTTAAACTTAAACTTATCCGAGTAAATGGCTTGGGGTTTGCATTTATTTTTGCGTATGTCCGTCTACATCTGCGAAGACGGCAACCAACAACAGTGCCCAACCATCTGCTTCTTTAGTGAGAATACTGCTAGCCGCCAACACAAATTCAGCGCGTCGGTTGCAACTCACAATAAGTCTCAGACACCTCATTCAGTTATTGACAATATCACCTCACATTTCACATTTTGCTATGACTTTGGCTCAAAACCAGTTCAGTTGAGATTTATGCAAGAAGCTGTGCCATACGTGCCACATAGATATGTGTCCGCCTAGGATAAGGGCGAGTAAACTGTTTATTAGTGACTGGTTTTGCCGAACTTACGAACTTGATGATTTCAAGAAAGCCATTTGAAATACCTAGGTATGGCTTAATATGTGGTGTTAGAAAATGTGGGTAGAGGTGTGCTGAGCATCATCAAAATCCACGTCTGTCCAACCGTCCGTCCATCGATTCCCGAAGAAAAGAAGATACGAAGGACAGACGATTTTGGTCAAGTAAAATTAATGATTACTCGGAACCTTTCCATTAGTAATTTTTCTACTCCGGCTAGAGGAAGTAATTAAACAATTAAAAATTTTATTTTTGTCTGCAAACAGAAATCATGAGAAGATGTCCGTATAATGTCACTGCCTGTCTGATTTGGTCTCCGCCTTAGCAAAGTAAGTTCATCTTTACTTTCTTTTATGGAAGAAGTCTATTGAAGTTCGCCTTTTTACAACCTAGATTCAACTTCAGATCTAGGAGTGACTTCCCGAAATTCCATCGAGCTTGCAAGGCGTAAAATTTGTTCTATTTTTTAGTATTTTACCTCTTAAATTTACTTTTGTAGAGTATGTTTATCTCTTGAATTTACTGTCGTAGCTAAAATTTATTTTAAAGTCTTAGTGAAACTTATACTTTCTTTGGAAAATCTCGAATGTGTTCTGTACTTATGCAAGTATCAGATTGCTAAATCTTGTCGTTCGAGTATTTTCCAGGTTCGGAGCTCTGTCTTAGATCTTCTCGGAACATGCTGTGCGATTATTGGTCAGAAACGAGTTCGAAAGGAAACAGCGATTTGGAATCTTGGATGACTTTGCAGCAGATTTTCAGTGCAATATTTAAGATAAGTAAAAACTTAGGTTTTCTTACTAACTTGCACGATTTTGAAAAACACGGCAAGCACGAAGCCATTCGTTCTTCTAGTACATTCTCGCGACTTTATAAAAAGATCACATTTCGATTCATCTTGTTTCTCGAAGAGAACAAACTGAGATTATTTGATTTTATCAATTTTATACTATTTTCCTTGCTATTTAGTGCCTTAAGAAAAACATCGCAATGTTAAAATAATTCCAAACGTAATGCATTCTTTGCCCAGCTTACAGCCCATTTTAACAAACAAATTTTGTGTTGTTATCACAAATTGTTATTACAGTTGTGAAAGTTCTCTGTCCCTATCTGATCTTCTATGACAGGAGACACAATCAATCAGTCGATCTGACAGAGATATGTAACACGTTAACCCTGATTTCAAAATAGGGTGTTGTGTCAATAACTTTCATTTACAAGGGTAAAGCCAATGATCTTTACAAGGGGTGTCTAGCTCCAATAAGCTGAGAATCAAAGATGCATTGTTTTCCTGAAATCTAAGGACTGAAAGTTCCTTAGCACGCGTTTTTTTGGAAAGACGGTTCCAAAATATTCTAAAACTCTTGCGCTAAAAGATATCTCTATGATCAAATATTGTTCGCTAATAACATATTTTATTACCACTAGTTGCTAGAATACCTTCAATGTATCGTTATAAAATGCAGTCAAAATGTGTAACTTCAGGCAATAAAAGTTTTGTCTTTTGCCTTTAATTTCATTTAGTGAAAAATCGTACATACGATTACTTGAATTTATTAGTTCATTTTCCGCTACTTTCAAGCATTGTTAAAGCTGCCATGCTGAGAAATAGCAGTTTCTAATTTATACTAAACTCACAAGAATTTTCTTTGGTAAGCTATAAACTTCTTTGTTTATTTCGGCCTGTCGCCGCTGATTTTATAATATTTAAATTTCTGGTTAAGATTATTTGTTTTGCTTTCAATAATTAAAAATATATGATTCTTGTTTAAAAGAAATGTATTTTACTTTACACATTTTGCCAATCAATTGCTGCATTCAGTCTGTATATTAGAAAGCAGACGTTACGCAAACATCGTCCGGATACGGTAAAGAAAACTGACTTCGTCCAGTTTCGGGATGAAGGGTGGTTAGGCTATAGTCTACGGATACAACTCCGTTAGCCTTACGAGATAATCTTACTTGTAAAAGCAACAAAAATTTGCCAGCTCTTGCCAAGTGCGATAGGAACAGTGTTGGGACAAGTAAATCAAATTTGCACTCGAATAATAAATAATCAAGTACTTCCAAATTTTGTACTTGAGTACCAATTAAGAACCTGACAACGAATACAACAAAGTACTTAGTTATTTCAACAAACTATCAAGTATCCTCTACAAATTGTACTTAAGTAAAACAAGCTCCTGTACTTGAAATACAAGCACTTGGAGTACTGCCCAACACTGGATAAGAAGAAGTCATAACCTTTCATTTGTACTTTAAGTAGACCGATTTTGGGCAAAACTAGTAACAGGAAAGGATCAATCCAGAACATTAGTTTCTTCTTTTAGTCTTCTAAGCAAGCTTTGTTCAAGTTTGCCTAAAGTTTATTTTATCTTTATTTTCGGATGATCCAATTCCTAGTAATTTAGTACAAATTTTGCAGTTTGTCATTTATACTGTAATCCTAGATCCGGTCTGGAAGAAACTTAGTGCAAGGAAATGAGACGACTTAAAACCTATCAAGCAAAGCTGCTGTTAAAATCAAAGACTTTAGTTACACTTTAAAGTTAAGTTGTCAAATTTTAAGATCCAAGAATTAGTTGGACTTACAATTTTATTGTTGACAAAAGTTGCAATTTGTGAAAGACAAGTACTTAGTTGCAATTGAAAGAGCAAGCTAAAAAGCAGAGTTCACACGCGTTAAAGTAAACAGCATTAAATCTCTCTCTCTATGTTATGCCTGATAATATGGTTTCCAGCGTGTGCTGACCATATCAGTTCCCCAACCCGGTCATTGCGACCCGGATGTTTAGTCGTTTGAAAGGCATTCGAACGAAGAGGTACCTCAAATCCGCTCAAATTCCTTGGTATAGGAAAAACGCACAACGAAGACCTTAAAACCGTCACATTCTCCGGAATAAGAATTGAGTGGAGCTGGTCTTTTAGTCATTGAATTGATTTCGTTGTTTGGCGTTGTTGTAGGATTGGAAGTCAGAACAAACCTGTGCAAATTGTTCTACACCGTTTTCGGGAAAGGTTCCGAGACCAATCCAGAGAGATGAGTCGCCAGTGTTGTCTGGTGTGTTTCGTATTGTCTGGGAACGACAATTCGTGAATAAATATTTGGCGGAAGGATTTGGTAAGGTCGCTCCTTACAATCCAAAGAAAGAATCCATGGTGTGGTTCTTCAAGCTTCATGTTAATATTATTTTTCTATTCATGCACAATAGTTGTGAATTTTCTATAACTAGAATGTTTTGACACACGAGGTAAAAGATCTAATAAGCTAGCAAAAGAAACCTCCGTCAGATAATCAGTAATAGATAATTTAAATTACGGAATAACTCAATGCTGAGTTATTGAAATTGTCTTTCGTAATTTCTGGCCAAACTACGAAAGCTGACATATCAGTATAAATGTCTTTTGACATTTGAGACCATTGTCTCTGATTAGCATGAAGGCTTCATTGTGTTAAAAAACCTAATGGAAGGTTTTTGCTCCACTAAGTTTCGTTTTGCGGTTCGCACCTTGAAAAATTGTTTGCTACGAGTCGATATGAATTTTTTGTGGTAAATGACTCGGTTGTCATAAATCCAACATATCTGAGCAAACGCGTTTGGTATCTTGGGGGTTCCAAGACAAGTATAGTTTTGGGGGGAAAAACCCTATTCGTTTCATGCTGAGTTACGAAGATTTGATACCCCATTCTATCACATTGCATGATGCGCAAAATGAAGCAGATTAGTCTAAACATTTTGCAAAATAAAATCAAGCCGCAGGTTAGCGGAAAACAAAATGATTTTATATAATTGGCATAAATTATTTAGCAAAGGAAATCTCAGAAGTGATCAAAATTTTAACTAGAAATTTTGTCTAGCTTCTAAGCACTGTCAGAATGAAACTGTTAGCTCATTTTCAAAGGAAACTTAAAGGGCATGTTATACGAAAATCATTTTCATCGTTAAGCTCATAACAGCACTTGTAGTAGCTTGTTTTTAAACCATTACATTATTCTAGCTAGGTTCGAAACTAGCTTAGATAAAAAGCTAATGACTAAATGCAAAGCTAATCAAGTAAAAACAACAAATTTGAAACTGACGAGTTTCAACTTTTGCGATTCAAGCTACGAGATATTATTCTGACAAGTTGCTGTGAAGAAAGAAATAATAATTCTACGGAATTAGTTTTGAGTTCGCGCAGAAGAATGAAATAATATGATATTTTGATATCTTAACTACTAGAAATTCCTACTGTCGCAACCATTTTGTTTAAGCGTCGTTTAGCCACATGCTTAACGAGCGCAAATGCGACATCTGAATTAAAGACATGGTCTGGATCAAAGATTCACAAGTTACTTATACAAACAAATAAGTAATAAGTATACTTTCATGATTTGCCAAGAAGAGCAATTTAATTCATTTAGAAACAAAAAATAACTTATGTTTCAAGTTCTGGGAAAAGAATAAAATATTTCGTACCTTTTCTAGTCGAGCGTTAAACCCTTAACATTAATAATCGAGCTAACTTGCTGTTTCATTACAGAAGTATTGTTTATTAAGAATTAGGGTATTAATCGTATTATTTTCAGTTCATGACGTCAGTATATCTGAAAGCAAAACAACACTGTTATGACGATTGCTTCCAGAACTCTGCTACGTCATCACAGACGAAGAACGTCTCGATCCTGAACTGCAGAAACAACTAAGAAAAAAAAAAAAAAGGTCACGTATTAATTATTTTACTTCCCTAATTCTATTGTTTTCAGCAAATTCATGATCAAACAAGTATCCTGAATTCTTCGAATTAAGTTCACACAGCTACCGTTTCCAACAAGATAATCCGAATTAAATCAGAGATTAAGAATTGCTTTCAATCAATTTTCTCGCTGAACAAGATCTTCACAATCATCAAAACGTCGTGATTCTTTTCGGAAGAATAAGAACTGTTCAGTTCTCGGAATTGAAAAAGCTGCATACTATGTACCATTCTGGTCATAAACAGCTTCCTTTTCCTACCGTCTTCCGATCGGATTAACTACTGACTACAGAATCATCATAATAAAAAATAAATCTTGATCTTTCCAGCTTAGAATCATCTGATTTACGGAAAAGAAACGCTGTTGTACCATTCAAGGTCATAAGCTGTTGTATTTTAAACTTAATCAAACGTAGAATAAGAAGAAAACATCTTATCTAAGAATCGTTCTAACCAATCAATTTTTTCTAGTCTATAAACATTCTGCCATCTGCCATGTCAACAAGATGTCCAACGCTGGTTTTCCGCTCGTACCGAATCGCACAAGCATCACGTCACCACAAGATGGCATTGGCAATCAGCTAAGATAGAGTTCCGACACATCTTTTAACTTCAATTCTTCAATCGCGAGTCAACTTTCAACTGTCTAGTCTGGATCTCCGGTTTCCACCTCTCCCATTGTATTCCTGAGTGTGTGAGCCCATAAGAACTGTTAGCTGAAAGAAGAGGGCAGAACAGTGCACACCATATTTAAAAAATGTCTTTGCCATTTTTTTGTGATGAAAGGAGGTTGTGTCAGGGTTGACTAACTTCAGAGATGTAGGACACAGGCTCACGCGAGGAGTACGTGCCTACAGCCTTGTCCTACAGAGCCTGACACATATATATACAAGCCGGAGACATCTTCACTTCAGGCTAGATCAGACTCGCGTAGACTCAACATCTTTATACTTACTGTGCTGATTACAATATTTATTCTTTCGTACCACCGTCTCATCTGCATTGACAGTCTTACCACTCCACGTCTTGCCTTACCACTCACCCAACTTGACACATAAAACAAGACCAAAGGTTTCGATCGGATCCCAAAAATTTAATATCTGATCCAGACAAATGGGTCTTGTAGATACCCGGTCATCGCCAGACTTGTTGAACATTTTTACTATTAAGATTTAGAAACACACGAAGGCCAATGGCTAATCTGAGAAAACCAAGTTAGGATATTGATTCAGCATGTGTACATTTACTCCTAGGCTATACGTCATCTCTACTTTGACAAAACTGATGATCTTCCTGCCTTATAGTTCTGCCAATTCGACTGGATTCCGGGCGAACTGCTTGTCTTGCAAAAACTAAAGCCCAAAAACGAACCCCCATATCGGACATCTAATCACTTCAAAAACTTCAACTTTTAACAAATTTTACGGTTTCTGCCGGATTCCGGGCGAACTATATCTCCGGTTAAACATGATTGTCAAACGTGGATGCGCGACAAAAAATGATCGTCAAACGTGCAGGCCCTATTGTTGGAGCAATGTACCATAAAATTGAGGATTTGTGAATGGCTGCTTTGATGCGCCTTGGCGTTTACAAATTTGAGTCTCTAAAAGTCACTTACTGAACTTCCCGTCCAACATCGCACAAAAAATATATCCCTCTCTATTAGGACAGTAAATGAGTCCCAAGCGTCTTGGAAGATTCTTCCACGCTACACCAACAACGCCACTCCCATCTGGCGTCAACCTCGCTTGACCAAATGAAAGATCGTCCGGAAGCTCAAGACTAGTAATACTGGGCTTGTTGAATGTAGATTTCTCAATATCGAGAACAAAAACGGTCGGCGAGGACACACCCACGAGCTGCTCACCCCACGTTTCCACAAAAGTAAATGAAGAGCCCTGAAAAATAAAGCACATCTGAAGTTTTTTTTTTTTTTAAGTAATAAGAATCAAGGTAAAACAAATGATTTGAGCGAAGAGTCAAGAGATATTAATAAATATGTACCTATGAATAGAAAGGTTTTGTAGATAGGTTAGTATAGACAAAAATATTTTTCCTTTAGATACAGTAGAGGTATGCTTATTTGAACGTTTGTTCTGTTTTTCTGCACTTGCTGTGACTAAACTTAACTACCAGTTAGCCAAAGTAGGTAACTAAGGGCCTCTGAAAATCTCTGAATAGGTATTTTGATGTTCATTCTATCCTTTAGCCCAAAACCGCACTGTTCACATTTAACTTACTGTTCGAATAAACATACTTCTACTGTATATGTGAATGCTTGAACGGAGATCGTTAAAAAAAAATTCACCGTTGGATAATCTAAAAAAAAAAAAAAATTAAGACGAAAGCGTGAGTATACAGTAGAGTAAAATATTAGGTACATTTTGTATTAACGCTGGAGGTGGAGACGTGGCCACTTGCTTCAATTCATGAAAAAAATGGAATAGGAAAAGAAGATACCGAGGAGAAATAAAAAAAAAAAAGCACATCTGAAAGATGGAACTATCGTAATTGTCAGTTTTGCTTTGCCTTGCGCCCATCTAGCCGTTCGCGAAACACGAGAAATGCTACAATTTACTCAGCTTTCATAGTGAAGAGAACCATGATAATTGATGCCTAGGAGCTGATCTGTTTTCTTCTTCCAGAGCAAAATAACACTAGATAGTAGCGCCAAAACCTATGCTTTCCATGAATCGGGAGCGCCGCCCATTACACTCGGGGCATTCACAGTAAGCGTGTTCCACCTTACTTACCAAAGTTACTACGCATGACGTCACCGATTCTGGCTTCTAATTGTCGTCCAGTCAGGAACACATTTTTCTATTTTCGCAAAATATTGTGCCACGCGTTAGTCGGACCAATCACGTCAAAGAGATACGTAGTTACCACGCTCCCGAGCGTGGTAAGCTAATAGTTACTATTTCGAGAAGGCTGGAACGGTAAGCGTAGTAACTTTTCACGAGGCAGGAGCGAAAATAGTAACTAATAGTTACTACTGTTCGAAGGGTAGAACACGCTCAGCGAGACAAAAGTGCGAGCTTAGAAAATTTATAGTCCAGCCAAGATGCGGTCTGCACAAATCGAGATAACAGGGGAGGTCGTGTCTCTTTTTGCTGTGTGCGGAATATGGAGATACCGGAGCCAGTGCTGGTGCACGACTGATTGAGTTTCAGTAGTGACGTTCTCTATGCTAGTGGTGCTAGTGTCGCTGCTATTCGACTGTGTATCACTTCTTTCAAGTCTTGGTACTACTTCTTATAGTGTCATTTTGCTCTGCCGTCTTCCGGGGCGCAGGAATGCAGCAAAAGTATGCCGCTGTGGGAAACCGGAAAGATAAACGCTTCAGTGAGCCTTTAAAGGACCCCTCGCACTATTTACTATTCCACTTACACTATTTTAAAATATTTGAATACTTTAAAACTATAGGCTGTGCTTTTGGCCCGTTGCGAGACCCGTTGACAGCTGGGGAAGAAAAAAATCTAAATAACCGTTTTTTCTGACGGAAGAACTTCTCGCAGACAACCGTCGACAAGGTCATACACATTAAAGGTAGCAAATCACGGCAAGTGAGATAATCAGCGTGGTTTCGGGTTTAGAAATATATGGAGTAATTATGGACGTAGGTTGCGTTAGTTTTGTAGGTAAGACAGGTCCTTCAATGAAATCTAATTGATCATTTAATTACTTGACATTTCCCGTTCCGAAGTTTTTTTGAACAACCATTGGCTGCGTTTTTTCCAATTCTTCATTATCCAGTTAACCGACCAATAAGCTATACCTATATACCTATCACTATAAACCGTTTTTTTGGCATCCCATCCCGTTCTCCCAGCGATACAAAAACGGCTTATTTTGCATTCTCCAGCATTACATGAAAACTTCATGCCTCAGAACGAATGTCGGTCGGTCGGACTGAGCTCCAACTTCAGTCCACACGTCAGTTAACCAACCGGCAAACGGCGGCCAAAAGTCGGTTAACCGAAGTAAAAAAAAAAAAACGGCTCGTACTTCGAAATCCCGTTGGTCCGTTCAACTTTAACTGAAAAGAAAGCTTATTATTACATCTGATATCTGAATACACTCAAATATTTTGACTTTTCTAAGAGATTTTGTATTTTTCACCCGGGGCTCTATTCTCATGTATAACGATCAGAGCCTCGTTTTTGTAGCAATAGCGCTGCTGCATCGCTGCTGCAGCACTTCTTTGTTTTTGCATAATATGCGTTTTTGGATTCACTTTCTTCTTGGATGAAGCGGCAGCACTGCAGCATCTTGCAGGGAAGCACGGACTTGGTCAGGGAGCAAGTCCGTGATTCTCGAGAAGCGCTGCCGTCTTCCTCGGAAGCGCTGCAGTGCAAAAACGGATGTACAAAGAATCAGTCCGGAATCGGCCGAGAAGTGGAACTGCAGCATGCAACAAAAACGAGGCTCAGAGTGTGCACTGCTTGCACGACAACCGAAACGTCATCCAGACGCGGAGAATTTGAATTTCAACAAAGGCCTGCGTTTCAAGGGCTTAAAATGCCCGTCGACATCGGAGAAGTTAGGTCTCTAGAAAAGTCGGAAAACGATTTCAGGATAGGTTTGCAAGGAATCTGACATTTTTATTTTTATTTTTCAACAATGGCTTACATTTGTACTGGTAAGAACTTCAAGCGTACAGGACAAGCAAATACAGGAACCACAGATTCGAAAGAATATAAGTTCATTTTATGAAATCGATTATCTTTGGATAACGGACAAACAAAGTAACGCATTTTTACCAAGTCTGCAGACCTATCTGAGGGAATAAGTGATGTGCTACTAGACTGCTGGATCTTAGAACTATTCGGTTAAACACTAGCTGCGTTCTTTGTCACGGGAGTTCTCACCGGTGGTCTCCAGTTTGTCTTATAATTTTGCATCCACCGGTGACTACTCACCAGTCTTATAATCCGTTTTTGAACTAGCCAGTGTCCGGTTTTATCTCACCGGTGCGGATTAACCAGAACCTGCTCGGGAGCCCAGCTTCAGCGAGGAGTTAGCCAGTTTTCATCAACTTACCGCGCGGTGAACCAAAAAAACGCGTTTTAAGAGAAGAACCGGACACTGGTGACAAAACACCAGAGACAGCCCGGAGTGCAACGAACGCAGCAATTAATTGGATGAAGGGGATAACACAGCTATTGCATATGGATCTCGTGGATCAAGATACTAAACGCCGAGTCATACTCACAATTTCTGAACGGTCTTTATCGTCCTCTTTTCCTTTTCCCATGTCAGTAAAAGGCAATCTCTTCGGCATCTTCTTCTCGGCGCAATAGACAATTTTTGATCCATCAGGGCTAAAGCCAAACCCAGCAAACATGCCTACAGAGAGAAAAAAAAGGTTACAGATAACTCATTTTCTGACACTCAAATATTTCCCAAAAATGTGCTATGAATCAAGGATATATGTTTACCTTTGCTTGCACAGAACAGATAAGTCACCTGAGCTGAGATTAGTTTTTTTCACAATTTCTCCTCGCGATTCGCCTCACAATTGTTCTAGTTCTTTTTTCTTTAATACTGAGATAAAGCCAATTCTCCTTTTCTTGTGTTTATATAAATAAGATCAAAGGTTTCGATGGGATCCCAAAATACAATATTTGATCCAGACAACTTGGTTTTGTCTTTGCCACATCCAGTCTTCGCCAGACTCCTTGAACGTTTTACTATTAAAATTCAGAAACAGATTAAGGCCAAATAGCTAATCATCTGAGAAAACCAAGTTCAGAAATGGATTCAGCATGTATGTTTACCCCTATACGTCATACCTGTTTTGACGAAAACTTCCTGCCTTAATTCCTGCCAATTTCCCGGTTTCGGCCGAATTCCGGAACTATTTTCCGGCGAAGAAAGTAAACCTAAAAACGAACTCAGTGTATCTTCTTTCCCTTATATCGAACTTCTAATCAACTTCAAATAAAAATTTAACTTATAACAAGTTTTCCGGTTCCAGCCGGATTCCGGGCGAACTATATGTCCGGGTAAAAACGATTGTCATACACGGATTCAGCATCTCTTCTTACCCCTAAATCGAACATCTGATCAACTTCTAATCAAACTTTTACTTTTAACAAACTTTCCCGTTTTGGCCGGATTCCGGGCGAACTACTTGTCCAGCGAGAAAATGGTTCTCATATTCGTGTTCAGAATGTCTCCTTACCCATTAATCAACCATCTCATTAGCTTTTTGAAAATATTTTGTTTGTCCCTTAATCTGAACCCCCTCCCCGATCTCTAAATATAGGGGTACAGAGCCCACCTACGAACTCGACCTTTCCCTTGCACTAAAGGATCAACCCACCAGGTTTCATGAAAATATCTCGTTACCTTCGAGAGTTACCGTGCTCACAGACAGACAGACAGACGGACAACTTTTGCGATGTCATAGGTATCTCTCCAATTACGTTTTGGGATCCCAAAAACGAGAACGGGGAAAGCTCGGCGATCCTGCAGAAGAGAGAAGTTGCTTCGATAGTTGCTTCTCGTTTCTCGCTCTCCATAGTCCTTCCTCACTGGTCAATAAATGGCGGATCCAATATGAAATAACAGATACTAGAGGGTGACTAAATTGGTGTTTTTGTCAAAAGCGAGACCCGAGAAGAGCAAAAACGGTGGTTCGTACGAGAATTGAGAGGAGAGGCGAAAACAGAGAAATGAGAATTGAAAAGTGAAATATTTTATTTCAGCGAGGAACGCAGCTTCATCTAAGCCTCATATTCCTAGCTAACAGCCTAAAGACGACTTTAGCCAAGGGGACAAAATACAAGCGAAAAAATATCAGATATCACTTATCTGTTTAGAACTATCAAACATGTTTCGCAGGTACCTTGGACCAAATATTTGATATACAAGTCCCACATTTCCTGTAAATTTCTTTAACTTAATTATTTGTGTCTTTAAAGTGTCTTGCCCTATACCACAGCTTAACCATCTTACGTAGCCAGCCATAAGTTGACTGACTCACAGGTACAACAAAGTCAATTTAGTGGGTTTTCAAATGGATTTTTGCAATTTATTCAAACAATGTTTACAACGGAAACGTCAGCTATGATTTTTCATCAGCGATATTTCGGCCCTTCTTGGCAAGGGTCCTCGTCAGGCTGTCAATCCTCTAGATCAACTGACCGAGCTAGATCAAGCCGACTGGCCGACAGCATTGGAAGGGTGTCCCCACACACATACGTAAAGTCCCTGGCAGGGACGACAATTCTAAACTGACATTCAATGCTTACTATCCGAGCACACTTTTCCATGCACTTCTGCATCAGTAAGGTTCCAGCTATGACTGATCTTTTCTTTATCCCAGATCTCCAACCACTGGATCGGTTTATCCCTGGTCTTGCTACTGCGCTGAACTATAGATAGGTATAGAGATCCATCAGGAGAGTAGGCTCTTGCTATCCTGAAAAAGAAGAGCATAACAAACAAAACAGCTTGAAAATAGGTTATCGGTTTAATATCATAAACAACCTATAAAGGGGTCTCCATCCGTGGTCAAATGGTTAGAGCACCGAACTCGTAAGCTAAGGGTCACTGTTTCAAGTCTCGCTGATGCCTACTTATTGTGTTGCGAGAGCAACACTTTGGTTTTGTCCTGTTTTTTTTTTTCCTATGCCGCCGATTTCATTTTATTCCTGGTAACTGGGAAACCTGTGCGGTTTTTACGGAAAGTGTGGAACTTAGGCCGGATTGATGAATATGACATTACATTTTGGAAAGCTCCGTAGAACTCTTGCCTGGGGCCAATAAGGATGGTTTTTGCTTGTCCTCGAGCCAGAGCCTACGGTTTACGAAGTGAAGTGGAGTATTATAGCCTATGTTAGAGAGGACTATCTGAAGTTGTGTAGCGAACCTTTCGTTTCATCAAACCACGTTTCTGCTTTCGAGTGGAAAGCTCCGTTCTAGCACGCAAGCAGGCAGGCACCAGTTTCAAATTGAATTTCAAATATATGCGGCAGTTACCCGGCCCCACAGCCAACATATCTTCTTTGAGTGATAAATAGAAAAAATCTACAGAGACAAAAAAGTGGCTTTTTCCCACGGGTCCGAAAGTGCTGCCATCTATTGTTTCTGTCCATGTCTGCGACGATTTCAGCTGAGTTTATCATTTTTTTTTTTTGCACTTGGGTTTGCGGTAGAGTAACGGTACCAGATGCGCCTCTTAAACTTTAAAAGTTATCTCATTGCTAAAGAAACTAGAGCTTATCCTTTGCTCCTTTCTAAGTCGTGACGTTAGAAAGTTGGCCTACGGCAAAAATGTCAACTTTTGAACTAAGACAGGTAGAATTTTTTTTTTCGACGCAATCGATAGCCATTGATGAGCTGATCAAAGTATATGTCATCTTTTTTTGGTACAAAAATTCCTTCATGAGATACACCAGTTTGAAAATTTCAAAGGGGTTGACAACTTCAGTAGTAAGGTACATTGAAACCAAAAATAGGCGATACCAGTTATGAGACATGTATGGAACTTTTAAGCAACAGTCGACTGTTAGCTCATAATCATCTTCGGTAATGAGGGGTTTGCAGCTTTTGCTAGTTGGTGTACCTGTTATGTGTTTCCGGTGTATTCGATGGTAAGAACAATTTGGTTCCCAATGGTAAGATATGCAAGGGACTTGTAAGCAATAATCGGCTGTTATGCTACAATCATCTTCTGCGATGATGGGTTTGCAACTTTAGCTAGCTGGTGAACCCATTATTTGTTTTCGGTTAACTTAATGTATATCACGGGAGAGGGACTTGTAAGTAGGAATCGGTTCACGAGGGGCTAGGAATTTTTGCAAATGGGTGCACATTGTATTCGATTTCTATAAATCTGACGGTAAGAAAGTTTGTGTCGATGGTCTATCAATGTAACCTAGGATTAACTGTTTACACAACGGATACAAACGAAAATGTAAAGCAATGAGGTAGTTTCATAATAATTAATAGTGTCATCTATGGTATTTTAATCCTGAAAAGTTACGGATAGCTGTCTAATACCAACTAGATTATATAAGATGTTCCAAGTTTTCATCCGTCACGATGTCTACGATTGAAAAGGATAAAGTACAACTGACTGCAAAGTTAATTTAGTCCTTTCTTCCTATATTATTTTGTTGTTGCTTTTACAACGCTGAAAAATACCTTTTGATCATATGATTAATTTTTTTAGAACATCCCGTTTAAAAAGTTTATGCTATAATCATCTTCAGCGATGAGGGGTTTGCAATTTTTGCTAGCTGGTGTATACATTATTTGTTTCCGGTGAATTTGATGTCAATCACGGGAGAGGGACTTGTAAGTAAGAATCGGTTCACGAGGGGCTAGAAATTTTTGAAAATTGGTGCACGTTGTATTCGATTTCTGTAAATATGACGGTAAGAAAGTTTGTATTGATGGTCTATCGCTATAACCTAGGATTAACTGTTAACGCAACGGGTACAAACGATACGGTAATGTAAAACAATAAGGTAGTTTTGTAATAATTAATAGTGTCATCTATGGTATTTTAATCCTGAAAAGTTACGGATAGCTTTATAATATCAACTAGATTATATAAGATATTGTTCCAAGTTTTCATCCGTCACGATATCTACGATTGAAAAGGATAAAGTTCAACTGACCGCGAAGTCAATTTGGTCCCTTCTTCCGATATTGTTTTGTTGTTGGTTTTACAACGCTAAAGAACAGCTTTTGATCATGTGATTATTCTTTTTAGAACATACCATTTTAAAAGCTTCGATAAGTTGATAATTTCAGCACTTAACCGACAGCACTTTAGTCGGCGAAGCCGGACAAAGGTTGCCGCAACACTTCACGTTGCCCGGGCAACGTAGGTCTAGTTGGTTTTGGGCGGGGGTTTGTGGCTTAAGCCTGTGAGACAATTCAAAGTCCAGCCAGCTTCAAATGATACCTGGAGAAACCTGGGGCAGGTGGCAGGAAGGGTGTGCAAAAGCACCAGGATGACTAGCCCCAAACCGTCCATTGCACTTCCTGGCTGATGGCGAGGAATCGAAGATTAGCACCGCCACTTAGGCCTGTATAGGCAGACGCTGATACCTTACCTTACCTTATAAAGGGGCTTAGGGGCATGCATTGATCCACTGCTGAACCTATTACTGAAAAGTTTTCAAAATTATTCGTAAAACAAGACTTATTTTCAAGTTTTGTTCTGAGATTATTCCATTAGCCTACCTAAACAAGTGATGTCGACAGTAAGAATAGACGAATGTAGGCTACTCTTCGAGCTAATAAAAAGACGGTCAAGACTGCTGGTCAATTTGAAACAATAACAGTATTGTTGCTCTATTCCAAACAAATTTCCTCTGCATCGCACTGAGTGTGCAGTTCTGGTCTAACTGATGGACCCTGCGATACGTTTTTACACAAATATAAGCAAGAACAATAATCAAGAACCTCCGTCTCCCAATCTATGTAATGCGACAAAGCGGAGTCGACTGTTTTCTGATACCCTACCCCGATGCTAACGAGCGGAGGAGGAGCTACGCCGAACATCACAATTTGTTACCTTTACAAACAGCTATATCGCAGTAGAGTCCCGCAGAAGAATACGAATGCCATCCGAGTCCAAAGACAGTAAAAGTGGGAAAGACCGGAAACTCCCGTAAGCCCCATGAGTCACAACAATCAGCGCCGTTTAGCGCATGTTCTCTCGTTAAAAAATCGCTCTGTTGACGATTTCTTCCATCGCTTTCCTCAGATTCATCATCAAAGCATGTTTTGTTTATGATGAGCATTCTCTCTCCATTCAGATTTCCTCTTTGATTGGAATAAAAAACAAGTAGGAAAAGAATAAATCGCTTTTTCATGGAAAAAAATGTTGAATTCACGATTTCGAATCAGTTAATGTTGACAGACATTGCCTTCTCACGGCCGCTTGCTGTGATTATATTAAGCATCTAACGCTGGAAATTGGACAAAGTCCAAACGCTAGGCAGCGTTCCAATCGGTTTTCAGAGACCCGATTTTAGCGAAATCACCGGTCTTTCCGACTATTATTGTCTTTGTCCGAGTCGTCCTTTACAACTGAATGGTTGTCTACCACTGTAACGTCATGTCTAATTCGCTGCAGACCGGGTCCTCTACCCCTGCAGGCATCCTACGTTTTTTTCATCTGATATGCGAAGTGGTGAAGAGGGAAGTAGACGGATATCAACTTAAACCTCTCAGCACGTGTCTGTAGCTCCGCTCGGTTTTATCGGGGTACCCATAGACGCTGCATGGGACCAAAGACGGAGGTTCTATTTAATATAAGCGATGAGTGCCTAGGTAGCCATACTTACTCTTCTTTCTGTGATGATCCATTGACAACAAAACTGGTGACTAAAGAAGCCATCTGAGACTTCGTATTTACGTGAACGACAGAGATCTTCTTGAATGATGCTGTCTCATTTAAAAGTATATTTCGTTCACTATTGACTGTGGACAGCAAATAAAGGTTTTCTTCTTCTTTCACGATCCTTGCACTTGCAACAACAGGAATCTTTGAAGCTGCTGCATATATTTTCACAATTCTGTCCATGCTTTCACAGGCAAGACTTGTCAGGTCTAAAAGACAATTTTAAAAGAGTTATGGTAGTTTAATCCACGACTAGTCCCGAAACCAACGACCAGAACAGCTTTATTTTCTAAACATGAAAGCCCTCGTACCACTTTCAACATGAGTTAAACGTTTTTTGAGGGAAGTTTGTAAGTACCTTTGACCTAACAGTGCGAACACACGATCAGGACCGTCTGTTCGCACTATTAAACAGGAATTACCCTGCTCTCTACTTTTCGATAGTATGGTTCCGCATTTCCGCATTTCTTGACGATCCCTTGAGCATGGGAATCTGCTAGTGAGGTGAAAAGCCCGTTTATAGGAGAAGATAGGGGCACAAATGACAATAGTAGTAGTTTACTGGCATATTACTACAATGTTATGCCCTACATCTACAGGCCCTAGTCCCCTCCCACACCTTCTAGACCTGTCTAGAGACCTGAATAGCTTCAGGCCACTCGCCACCCATCCTCATCCGGCGTCATCCCTTCGGACGTCATCCCGAGAAGGAAGCGATCGCACCGACGTCTGGCCGGAAAGGGAACTGGTCCGGGTTCGTCGTGGAAGGGTTGATGAATGCTTTAAGCGGTGGAATGGGATGACTGTTCGCAAGTAGCAATCTTTGTATTTCGCAAGGCCTATGGGGTACATCTGTCTCGCTGGTGGAAGTCGATCCAGAACCTATTCCTGCACAGCCTGAACCTGTGCAAAGCAGGGTCGTCACGTATGGGAGGGGGGGGGGCTTCCCCCAATCACGCCGAGTCGGCGTGAAGCGCCGTGATTTCCTTCGAAAAAATTGTTGTTTTTTTTTCTTAGAAACAGTCGATTCTTCTTAAAAACAGTCGTTTTTTCGTAAATATAGTCCATTTTTTTTCTTAAAAACAGCCATTTTTCGTAAACCAGTCGAATTTTCGTCAAAACAGTCGATGTTTCTTAAAACAGTCTTAAAACACATTTTTTTTTTTTTTTTTTAATTCAAAAACAGTCTGTACAAATTATCAGGCAGTTGGTAAATACCTTGCCCCTTCAAACAAGAGCTGAAAGCTCAGATGGCATTTTTAAGAACAGTTAGCATGTTTGTCAGATACGGTTTGCAGTTTTCAAGGCTGGATCTCTCTCCTGATATTCAGTTCATCAGAAAATGGGCTTGATCTAGTAAATCTAAAATGGTTATAACACTCAGTGACAACTGTTTCTTCCTCCAACGATGAGCGGATCGGGGGAGGGACTATTTTCAAGCCAATCTGATAGAGTCCCTAACATGCCTGCAAAGTTTCACGGTCATAGCACATCTGGAAGTACCCTAACTCGTGATACATCGGAACTGTGGAAAAACCCCTCGAACTCCCCCCACTGTGACACGATCCGGTTCTGTTTTGTCAATAATCTATCTACGGCTTATGCTTGTTCTTCCCTCCAAGTCCCATCCCGATATCTCGACTCTAAGCGTTTCACGAGATTTCTGCCCCCCCCCCCTCCAGCTCCTCCCAGGTTATCGGATCCGTTCCAGACTTAAATTGATCATCTGAGACACTTGTTCTTGACACTGGACAAGTTTCATGCACGTTTGATCACCCGTTCCAAAGTTATGCATGTGACTAGAATCCGGATTCCCCATCCTTCCACTCCCCCCATGATCATCGGATCGGGAAATTTTCAATTCGACCTGGGAGAGTACCTAATACGTCTGCCAAGTTTCATGGTTCTAGTACATGTGGAAGTACCCTAACTCGTGATCACCGGAAATCCGGGAAAACCCCCTCCATTCCCCTCTACTGTGACACAATCCGGTCTTGTTTTGTCAATAAAGTATGTAGGGTTAATGCTTGTTCTTCTCTTCAAGTTCCATCCCGATCCCTCGACCCTAAGCATTTCACGAGATTTCCGGTCCCCCTCCTTTACCCCCCCCCCCCCCAGTTTTCGGATTCGGTCCAGATTTGAAATTGAAAATCTGAGACACTTGTTCTTCACAAGCATGTCCGATTATCCGTTCCAGAGTTATGCATCTTCCTAGTTTCCGGATTTCCCATCCATCCACTCCCCCGCGATGGCAGGATCGGGGAAGTGATTATTTCCAAGTTAATCTGGTTGGTTCCCTCATATGCCTGCCAAGTTTTTTTGTGCTAGCTTATGTGGAAGCGTTTCAAGAGATTTCCGGTGCCCCCCTCCAGCTATCGGATCTGGTCCGGATTTGAAACTCGACATAAGAAACACTTGTTCTTGACATATATCAAGTTTCATGCATGTCCGATTACCCGTTCCAAAGTTAGGCATGTTACTAGTTTTCAGATTTCCCATCCCTCCACTCCCCCCACGATGGCCGGACCGGGGAGTGATTGTTTCTAAGTTAATCTGGTTGGGTCCCTTATACGACTGCCAAGTTTCATCTTCCTAGCATATATGGAAGTGCCCAAACTAGCAAAAGCGGGACAGACCGACAGACAGACCGACAGAAATTACGATCGTTATATGGCACTTAAGTATGCTCGAGTGCCATACAAATGTTTTTTTTTGCTAGTAACGCCTCTGGCCCAAATACATGTCCTACCTTCTCACCAGCCTAGACCTGTCCACAGATGTATCTCTAAAGTCTAACCCCTGTCAAACTTAGACCTAGCCCAACCCTGCCACTTAATGACGCGTCATTGTTGAGATTAACATATGTCAATCTCAGATCTTACGAAGAGGTTATAAGATATGTTACAAGACCAGGATTAAAACTGCAGGTTCGACGTTATCTTTATTTACAAATAAATAGCTGCGTTCGTTGCACTCCGGGCTGTCTCTGGTGTTTAGTCACCAGTGTCCGGTTCTTCCCTTAAAACGCGTTTTTTTTGTTCACCTGTGAGTTGATGAAAACTGGTTAACTCCTCGCTGCAGCCCGGCTCACGAGCAGGTTCTGGTTAGTCGGCACCGGTGAGATAAAACCGGACACTGGTTAGTTCAAAAACGGGTTATAAGACTGGTGAGAAGTCACCGGTGGATGCAAAAACGGCTTATAAGAAAAACCGGAGACCACCGGTGAGAACTCCCGTGACAAAGAACGCAGCTAATATATCTTTAACACTTTCCACTGCCGTGAGTACAGCTAGAGCACACACGAACAAATAAAACCAAAAATAAAACTCGACATCACGATTCACACGCAATAATATCTCATCTCCTAAAAAATCATACACCTAGGAATGCTAGTTCCTCAATCAGGATTTCCTACAGCCACTGCAAAGAGATTATGGCTTCTCAAATTCCGGCTGCATCCAGCACGCGGAAGCTCCACCGATCTATTGGCCAAGAAATAATTCCTTAGCTTAGCCTATCCCTTCATTGCATCGTCTGATAAACCTAGACATAAATACAGACCTAAACACATTTCTTCAACTAGCACTCGTCCTCAACCCTCCCCACGGGAGACCGGGAGAGCATTCCGTGGGAAAACAGATGAACTGGGGACAAGGACGAATGGTACGACGGATGATAATATGCTAATAAATATCTGGTACACCTAGTTAACAACCCCTCACATCCTGGTAAACCACCAGTATAAGCGACCTAACTCTCGCGAGATGACAGACCCCTGTAGCCTACGTCGTTGAGGTTCTCCTGTCGTTGGTTCACCACCTTCTAAGCCCCTGTGATTGGGAAAGAAGCGTAGGATGGATGTGACCCAAAAGGCGAGAACCTGGGATCGAAATACTGACGTATTTGTCTTAAGTCTCATGTTCTACCACCTGAGCCATTGCAGCTTATGCCAACATGCTGGAGGAGGGACTACTAGACGTTTAAATAGGAAAATAAAATAGGGTGAATTAGGGAAAGTTCTTAAGTGGGATAAGTCCAACGCCCACCACAAATTTGTGTACGGTCCACTATCTGTGTGAGTCTTTTCTTCCTTATTAGTAGCAGTAGGCAATACTGCCATCAACTTCAGGCAGAGACGGCATAGTTAGGAGGCTTTCTGGAATAGAAGTTTATCGGATTGCCATTTGGCTGACTTTACTTTTTGTGGAAAAGAAAACAGTGGTGTTGGACATACCCCGAAAAAGTCGATCTAGGGAAAGTCCGACACGTCAGAGTTAGCCTACCTTCTATGAGGTAATGTTTGACAGGGGTCCCGCTTGTTAAAAAAAAATTGATATGTTTCCCATTTAGGCTATCCCATTTAGCATTGATACATTACTATTTGTGATAACTCCGCCTGCATTAAGCAGCCTGTCCCAAGCCAGGATAAAGGAGGAGGGACCGTCGGTCTGGGGAACTGACGGTGAATTGAATTCCCATGAAACGTTCAATGAGAGGTGGCCCAAGAATTATTGCGTCATCTAGTATTGCGTTCCCAGCTTCAAGCGACGCGGCACCACTCCCAGGGGTGGCGGGTGGGCCGACAAGTGGACAAGTCACCCCCAAACGAATGAATGAGGCCAAAGAGGTTTCAGCGTGTTCTGCTGGAATGTTCGCTCTGTTAAAGAAGAGACAACTAGAAAACTGACAGCATACAAACTCCACCGTTACAAAGCTGATGTCGTATGCCTGTCAGAAACCAGAATCTATAGAATAAACTCATGATAGTGGTGCCAGGAACACAAGAAACATACCAATTCGCCAATCCGGTATCGACGACGGATCAGGGCTGCACGGCGTGGGGTTCATACTCAACAAACGTTCTCGGCGCGCCCTAATATCATGGGAACCAGTGAGCGCAAGGCTCGCCTCCTGCGCTTCAAGGGCATACACTTCAACATCAGCATCGTATCCGTATACGCCCCAACTCGCGACGCCAACGTTCCACCAAAGACGTCTTCTATGCTACATTGGAATACATGGATCGAAAGTGCCGAAAGCGTGACTATGTTATATTTCCTGGTGACTGGAACGGCCGCGTGGGACTCCAGCACCAGGCAGTCAAGGACGTCATTTGTCGTTTCTCCATAGGTCAGCGATGCAAAAATGGAGAAAGGCTTCTGGAATTTGCCAGAACCAACAACCTAATGGCCAATACCACCATGTTTCAACATGAGAACTGCCAAAGGATAACCTGGCGTTCCAACGACCATGTCACAACCACGCAAATAGATTACATCCTCATTCCTCGAAAGTGGCGGTCATCTGTTCTCGACGCCAGGGCATACACATGAGCCTGCACGGGTTCAAATGCCGGCAGTGACCACACCTTAGTGGGCACAAGATGAGACTACGGCTCAGCAGAGGAACAAGAAAAGCACCGAGAAAGAAACTTAACATTGCTAAATTGGACGTATAGACAGTAAAAGAACAGTTCCAAGTACGGCTAAGCAACAGATTCGAGGCACTAAGTCAAGATGACGAAGACCCCAATACAATCTGGAAGGACCTAAAGACAGCCACAACTGATGTAGCCACGGAAGTGCTTGGCTTTGCCTCGGTGAATAAAGAAGATTGGATTTCCCAGAAAACCGTAGAACTTGTCGAGTTTCTAAGGTAGCTCTCTCATGCACCCCGTTCCGCCAAGGCCAAAGCCAGGAAGCAAGTAAAACAAGTGCCCGAAGAGACCGTAAGAAACATTGGGAGAACGTCGCAGTTCAACTCGAGCAAGCTGCACTGAATGATGACACAAGAAAACAATACCAGATCCTGACAGAACCGACCGGAAAGAAAACCTGTGTATCTGATACCATAAAAAACAACGATGGCTCGACAATAAGAGATATTCCTGAAAGGGTGGAACGTTGTCGAGATCACTACAGAACTCCTCAATCCCCCCGGAAATGCTATAAGTCAGTTGGAAATGACACACACTGTACCGAAGGAGCCCTACGAAGTCAATGTCTCCCCACCGACTGCTGAGGAAACT
Organism: Branchinecta lynchi; assembly: GCA_023053575.1. Taxonomy (NCBI): domain Eukaryota; kingdom Metazoa; phylum Arthropoda; class Branchiopoda; order Anostraca; family Branchinectidae; genus Branchinecta; species Branchinecta lynchi. The sequence goes on along the minus strand of JAKZAP010000011.1, from coordinate 14,655,591 downwards.
GTTGAGGCCATCAAAATCTCCACAGTTCTACCATTATTCAAAAAAGGAGACAAGACTGGCTGCAGAAATCAACACTCTGAATCAACACCAAGAAGACCAAGACCATGGGACTCCACATAGCCCAAGACTACCAAAACCACCTTTATGGTGAGATCCTGGAAAAAAGTCAACAGCTTCACGTACCTTGGATCGGAGATCGACAGCAAAGGAACCTGCGACCTCGATATCCAGAAGAGGATCGAAAAAGCACAAGCAGTATTCTGGCAACTAAGTCGTCATCTTTGGTCCCGAAGAGAAATCAGCATATAGATCTGCATATATAAAACGGCTGTCTCATCAGTCCTATTCTATGGTGCTGAATCCTGGTCTATAAAAGCAGCACAGGAGCGAGCTGCTGAAACTTTCTACCATCGATGCCTTCGTTACATCCTCAGAGTGAGATTTGCAGACAGAGTATCGAACGCTGAAGTCTGCCGTCGCTGTACGAATATAGAGAGAGCAACAGCCGTCATGAAAACCCGTCGCCTACGTTGGCTTGGTTACGTCCTCTGGCACCCAAATGACCGCCTAGTCAAACAAGCTCTCCTAGCAGAATCCCTTCCCTCTTGGCGAACGAGACTGGGTGGGCAGCTCAAGAATTGGTGGACGACCGTCAAAAAGGACCTTGAGCCTGTAAGCGGTTTCCGCCGCTTCGCCAGAAGATGGGACAACTGATGGTTAGATTTCGCCCAGGAGCTGGCGCAAGACAGAGGCAACTGGGACATACCAACGTTCGGCAACTGGGTGGGGCGGCAATCGTCTGGTCCTGTTACAAGTACAAGTAAGTAAGTACAAGTACTTGTGATGCTGCAACATCAAACAGCCTGAGTTGACACACTACCAACTGCCATATGCTTACTGTCAGAGTTGTTCCACAGTAGCAGAAATAAGTGTGGTCTGATCTTTTGCTAATAGTCAGCCTGCCAATAAAATTGTTTGTTTATGGACCTTTAGTGATTCCTCTATGCCGTTTTAAGACAGTGAAGTCATATTATTTTAACAAATTATAGAAAAAAGATAGTAGACATGTCATACTTCCCCAGAAGATAGGTAATTCCAATACAGCAGCCTGCACCAACTTCCAGACCTGGTGGTAGGTTAAACATCGCCTTAAAGCACAATGGACACTTCTAATGCTTTATTTTGTATCTTTGTGGAATAGTGTTGTGAAGCTTGATCAACTTGCTTTATAAACTGTACCAGAATATGCATTAAGTTTATAAAATTAACATAGGTACAAAAAATCATTAATAAACAAATAGCCTATTCAAGTTTGAATTATACAAGCTGATTTATGCACAAAATAAAGATCTACTAACCATTATAAGAAACATCACTTTTATCTTTGTCCAAGCTAGTAAATTGAGCATGTACTGGCCCAAAACATTACGCTTTGAAATATCAGAGAGAGAAAACTGTTGAAAAAGCCGCTGATCTAGGGGGTAATCATTGTTTCTAGGTTGTTTCAGAGTGGGATTGGGGTAGTTTGATGTGCCCATTGAACTTTAAAATGCCTATTAAAAGTGTTTCTTTGTGGAATAGGGTTGTGAAGCTTGATCAACTTGCTTCATAAACTGTACCAGAATATGCAATAAGTTTATAAAAATAACATAGCTACAAAAAATCATTAAAAACAAATAGCCTATTCAAGTTTGAATTATACAAGCTGATTTATGCATAAAATAAAGATCTAATAACCATTATAAGAATTACGCTTTGAAATATCACAGAGAGAAAACTGTTGAAAAAGCCGCTGAGCTAGGGGGTAATCATTGTTCCTAGGTTGTTCCAGAGTGGAATTGGGGTAGTTTGATGTGCCCATTGAACTTTAAGTTTATGTGAAAATCAGAAAGTCTAAAAAAGGGAAAGTGCAGTAAAAAAAAGATTGGTATGAGGTGATATGAGATACTGATATAAAAAATTCTTGGGATTCAGTTTAACAGAAAAAAACATAGGCCTGTTATTCAAATTCAAATTGTCTCCAATTCAACCTGTTGTTCAATGCAGGTTCAATCATCTACAAAATAAAATAAAATAAATAATCTGTTGAGCAAAAAGAGAACCGAAGGAAACAAATTAGTTGTATGAAAAGTTAGAATAACAAAAAATATACAAAAGCTAGACAAAAATGCAAAGTGAATAAGACTATCTTGCCTATAAACTAGCGTGCCTTATCTATTGATGAGGAAAGAAGAAGTACAAACTAGTGTTGCAAGATGCTTGTAAGAAGGGTCCTCCCTTACAAAACAAAATTATTAAAGAGGAAGTTATGCAGCGTTTACAAGTACAGGAAAACTTGAACAGAATCCGATCTTGGTGACAGGATTACGTTCACACGCAGAGGGAAAAAATAAATTCTTCAAACCAGAAAATCTGACAAAAACAAATTCACTTGTCAACAAAAAAATGTTTTGATATCATTTATGACATTAGTACTGATGATTGCTGCTCTTAAAAGCTAGCTAGACTTTTTTAGTACTTTTTTCCAGCGCCGCCGACAAGATTCCTTTCAAGTAGACCGGAATTCCTTTCATCATGAAAGGATTCCCGTCCCGCTAGACTTTTTTTCTACTCATCTTCAGGAACGGAATCCTTTCGAGTTGACCGGAATTCCTTTGTTCTCGACGGGATTTCTTGTCCGTGTAAACGCTACATTAAACAAACAAAGAGGAAGGAAGCTGGAAGGAAATTAGAAAGACCTAAAAAAGCAAAGCATCTTTCAGTCTTTCTCATTGTCTTTTTACTGGCAAAAAAGAAAGTTGAAGACAAGTATACAAATTACCCTGCAGCAGGTGAATTTTGCTAGATTACCTCTGGCAGTGTTTCCACTTGGAAATTTTCAAAATCATGAGCATCAGTCCAAAAATAATCAGATATACATGAGATTCGTGCTAGAAAATCATGAGAAAAATCATGACATCTTCTGGTGAAGATCTAGAATATTATGTTTCCGATTAGAAGAACTTAAAATATCAAATCTAGATTTGATATTTTAAGTTCTTCTAACTGGAAACATAATAAGGATTCACCGGGGAGAAGACAACAAGATTTTGCCACGCCCCCTGCTGGAGAGCAGCTCCGGCTTTTGACAACATACAGGACAAAATGAAACTGAGCGCCACAGGCATTTTTTTTTTTAAATCAGCCTTTTTTCTGGTACAATTTTCTACTTCTCATATAATGCAAAGTTCTGGAGCCCAAAATTCCAAACCTGCCCTTCAAGTAAAAAAAAACTACATCATGTAAGGCGCCTTAGGCGAAACTTTTGTGAGCAGAGTTCTTATTTTATCGCAAAGATAAGGAAGGGACACCTATAATATCACATTACCGCCATGTTTCCGAGATAAATCAAATGACACATAAAAACAGTATGAGCAGGTCAGGAGCGATGGGTTGAAATCACTGTGACCGAGACGAAATTAACCTAAGCGGCGCATGCAATTTTTTTTTTTTTTTTTTTTTTTATGTCAAACCTCAACTTACTTGCATACAAATTGCTTTTTATGTGAATAGACGCATACACAAATTTTCAAAAGCATGTATGACGGTGATGATTGTATTTGATTGTATTATGTCTGAGAGCTCCATTTAGGGATTTGAAACAACCGCTGTCACTAATGAATTAGAAAAGCATCTAACCAGGAATGAAAGCTGTCAGACGAGTTTTATGAAAAATCTAGAATTAAATACATTTAGCCTATTCAGAAAACATTTTACATTTATTTGTTTAGCATTGGACTAGAAAAGAAGAGAAATTCTGAAATCATGAGATCATAAGACTGGAACAAAAATAATGAGATTAGAAAAAACACATGAGATCTCATGTGAAATCATGAGAAGTGGAAACACTGACCTCAGGCTTGACTCTGAATAAAAAAGCATGCGCTATCTGTTCAAACTTGGCGCGACTGTACCGCAGCCATAGAGCTACTATGATGGAGAGATTGCAGCCTACCTAACGAAAACGGACAGTAGTAGAGCACACCTTGCGTATTCTCGCCGTTCCTCAAGGACTCCTCGGGGAATGGAAGGGAACGGCGAGAATAGAGGGAATCAATCCTCGCGGACTCCGCGTACAGAAACAGCGAGAACACAGGGGCAAAAAATGATTATGCAACTGACGAAATTAGCCTGGATCCACTTTATTTTTGTTTTTTTTCATTCCGATTGATTGTAATTAATTTTACATTGCACCAATACCAGCAAAACTCGATTCCCCTCCAAATCTGAAAGGGAGTCCTTTCTGATGATGGTGCTGATAATCGGATTCCCGTCCGTGGGGACTCGCGAGAATACGGGGAGTGAGTCCCCGTGACAAACGAAAACGCGGGGACTCCTCGGGGAATCGGAGGGAACGGCGAGAATAGACTAGAGGGAGTCAATCCACGCGGACTCCGCCTAGGAAAACAACGAGAACACGGGGAATGCTTCCAAAATAGTTATTTTGGAAGCATTTCGAAAAATAAACATGCAGTTGGCGAAATTAGTCTGGATCCACTTTATTTTTGGTTTCGTTTATCCTGATTGTTTTTATTTAATTTTACGTTGCACCAACACCAGCAAAAACTGATTCCCCTCCGAATCTGAATGGGAGTCCTTTCTGATGATGGTGATGATAATTGGAGCATTCCCCGATGAAAAATTTGTAGCCTGCGTAGTAGTATGGTAGTAGTACGAAAATGTTGCATGTAATACTATGTAATAGCAAATAATACAATTATTTACTGTACCTCAGACTGGTCCAATCTTATGGAGTAGTATCCAGTAGCCTCCTGTCTTGCCATAGTAGCATCCAGTCTTGCTAATAGTAGCATATAGTAGAATGCAGTAACACGATAGCCTTGAAGTAGAAGCATGTAGTAGCATCGTTAGTACTACATGCAACTTTTTCGTACTACTTCATAGTACTATTTTGAGGTAAGTTTTCCATCGGTTCCCCGTCCGTGGGGACTGGCGAGAATACGGGGAGTGAGTCCCTGGGACAAACAAAAAAGCGGGACTCCTCAAGTGGAGTCCTGGGGCAACGGCGAGAATACGCCACTTTATGGTGGGTTTACACACTGCGTAAAATCCGAGCGTATTTTGAAATCCGAGCGTATTTTGAAATCCAAGCGTATTTTACGCACGTTTTGAGCTTGAAAACTTTTCTAGCAATACGGACGTATTTGAGAAATCGGTCCGTTTTGCATTCAAATACGACCGTATTGCTGTAAGCTAGAGCTTTCAAGCTCAAAACGTGCGTAAAATACGCTCGGATTTCAAAATATGCTTGGATTGTACGCAGTGTTTAAATGGACCTTTTCGACTGCAGGCAATTACAAGAAAAAAGGAGGAACATGCTATCAACCTTCAGACGACTTCAACTAAAACCAGAAGTAGTCACCATAGGCCTCGCCCACAAGATACCGAAGAAAGAAGAAACGGAAGTTTTCACAAAAACCTCGGATTACTAGCATCGTTGAATATCGAAATAGAACAGATGAAGACTTCAACCAATAGTCAAACGACTACAAACAGAAAAAGTCTGAGAGGGTCAGTGGATCCCAAGGACTATATCATAGAAGAAGAAGAGATGAGCCCCGATCTGGCCGCGATTTTGTAATACTCCATTTTCCTTCCGCCGTTTGAGCAGGAATGAGAGTTTGAAGGCTTCAAATTTTCGCTACGAAAAAAAACCTGCTTCCTATTGGTTGTTTTTTGAATGACTCGTCGTGACCGGCAAACTTTGAACCTTCAAGCCATGGACACTTTTTTGCAAAAAATGGAATGAAGCCGCCAAGAATGATGATCAGACGCCGATAGTTTAATTTCAAATTTGAAAGCCCTACACCTCCCAAATCCAATGTTAATTTTTGTGTTATGCTTCCGTGATGATTGTGTAGCAATATCCGTATTCGTCGGGTAGGGGGTAACCTCTCTATCCTGCATCCTACAAATCAATCCATCTCACTCAGTGTAACCGGGAGGACAAAAATACAAACATGGGAGACGCCCCCCCCCCCCCCCCCTCATGGGGGTAGTTCTTTTAAAGACGAAGAAACTCGCCCAGTTCGAATACTCTACCAAGTCCGAAACTGTGCCAACAAATCAACAGCATTCGTTGGTGGCAGCTGTGGTGATGCTTCCGGATCTTCCGCTACAGGAGTGTTGCATGAAGCTGCCCTTACTATGGCACCGCCCACCCCCCAATTGGCCATGGTACATGATCCTGACACCTTGGATCATGAAGCTGCCACCCCAGAAAAATCATGCAAATTCCAAGAAAACAGCAAATTTTGTTATTTGCAAAAGGTCAAGGAACCTCTCTGACCAAACAGCTGGCCTCTAACTTCACCATGTAGCAAAATACTATTTTTAGCGAAGTGGGCGACTTCATGATCACTTGGGTGCCTACATTCTTTCGTGTTCTCTAGCTTAGCCTTGAACAATTACAAGTAAACTATGGTACCAGCAGAAAGTGAAGGTTCTAAGCTTCCTTTCAGGATACTCCGCTGAATTTTATCTCAACCTTTACTCTTTTTCCCTAAGTCATTTCCCAAAAATAGGAGTTTAGGGTGGCGGCTTCATGCAGCACTCATGTACGTACTTGGCGATTCTTCATCGGCACGTCAGAGTTAATCCTCAATAGGGTTACCCCTTCTCTGGAACTCTCCACCTGAGCACATTGTCAATGCTCAATCAACAGATTCGTTCAAGCGGCGGCTCGACCAACAGTGGAAGACAAATAGGTTCAAATACGAGTGGGACGCCGACCATTTGATGTAGTAGATCACTGGCTCATGGGAGACATTGTGCGAGGTATTCTGCAAGGTAATAGTATTGGGTGGTCTACATACCGCGGAAAATAGCCAAGAACCAATTGAAATTGAATGGTCTACCGCAGAAAATCCAATTTTTGTTTCGAAACCGACCCAGATAGATGGATTTTCAGAGAAAAATTCCAAATTTTTCTTGAATATTTAAAATAATTACCGAGAAAAATTTCACATTTCTTAAAAATAAAAGGAGCTAAAGTAAGTAAAAGCAAAGATTTTTCCGAAAAGTGGAGCATGACAGCATGACTTTTGCTAGAGGGCCAAATACAACGTTGGCCTTCGCTGATCTGGTCGCGTTTTGGATGTCAACAGGTCTATAGTGAGATAATACGTCCTTCGTAAAATCCGATGACGAATTGCCGCCAGTTGCGCTGGAGGAACAATAAGAATCACACGTGAGATCTGGGGTAAGTTATCTGACAGGTGAATAAGTGATTAGGCTTTCACTTCATATCGAGTCGCGCATTAGCTCCGTGGAAAGATCAGCCAGCACTAAGCACCGAAGTCGGAAGACAGAAATGACAAACTGACGCTTGACAGAACAGAGTTGAGTAAAGCAAAAAGAGCGGAAGAGGCATTTTAAACAGTTATAAACATGGTTAGGCCTTAGAGGAACTGAAAATAGCAAAACAAACCTGGATAAACGTTCACCAAGAAGTAACGTGTCATTGTTTTCTTTACGGTACCGCACCTAACGGCCAAAAAAGAACTAATCTGAGAGGAACTTTATGAGGGGCGTATTGGTTGACCGCTTTAGACCTCTTGCTGTTTTTTGACCTTTGACCAATGGGGTTAGTGGAATGCATCCCGACTGACTATTTCGAGCGTGTTCCACCCTTCTAACAATAGTAACTATTAGTTACTATTTTCGTTCCAGCCTCGTGAAAAGTTACTACGCTGATCGTTCCAGCCTTTCCGAAATAGTAACTAATCTTGCTAATAGTTACTATTTCCCTACCACGCTCGGGAGCGTAGTAAGCCTGTTGACTAAACACGAATTCTCCCGAGGACTCCTAGGGGAATTGAAGGGAACGGCGAGAATAGCGGGAGTCACTCCACGTGGACTCCGTCTAGGAAAACAACGAGAACACGGGGAATGCTTCTAAAATAGATTTTGTTGTGAAAAAAAATATGCAGTTGACGAGAAATTAGTCTGGATCCATTTTATTTTTGGTTTTGTTTATTGTGATTCATTTTAATTAATTTTACATTGCGCTAACACGAGCAAAAATTGATTCCCCTCCGAATCTGAAAAGGAGTCCTTCTTGATGATGGCGATGATAGTCGGAGCATCCCCGTCCGGGGGGACTCGTGAGAATACGGGGAGTGAGTCCCCGGAACGAAAAACAAGAGCTACGAGCTCATATGGCACTTGTTACGAGTAGGCACGGCTCGGTTATGTCAATGATATATCTAGTGTTTGCTAGGTGTCTTCCCACCAAGTTTCATCTCGATCCCTCCACTCATAGCGTTTTCCAATATTTCCGGTTCTCCCCTCCAGCTCCCCCCAAAAGTCACCGGATCCGGTCCGGATTTTAAGTGGGTCGTCTGAGGCATGAGACCTTTCCAAATATCAAGTTCCATCGTGATCCGATCACCCGTTCAAAAGTTATAAATACCTCAAGATTCCGGATTCCCCCTCCCTCCACTCCCCCCACAGTACCCGAATCGGCTCGGTTATTTCAATGATGTATCTAGTGTTTGCTAGGTGTCTTCTGACCAAGTTTCATCTCGATCCCTCCACTCACAGCGTTTCCCAAGATTTCCGGTTGCCCCCTCCAGCTCCCCCAAAAGTCACCGGATCCGGTCCAGATTTTAAGTGGGTCGTCTGAGGCATGAGGTCTTTCCAAATATCAAGTTCCATCGACATCCGATCACCCGTTCAAAAGTTATAAATACCTCAAGATTCCGGATTCCCCCTCCCTCCACTCCCCCCACAGTACCCGAATCGGCTCGGTTATTTCAATGATGTATCTAGTTTTTGCTAGGTCTCTTCCCACCAAGTTTCATCTCGATCCCTCCGCTCATAGCGGTTCCCAAGATTTCCGGTTGCCCCCCTCCAGCTCCCCCCCCCCCCCAAAAAAAAGTCACCGGATCCGGTCCAGATTTTAACTGGGTCGTCTGAGGTACGAGGTCTTTCCAAATATCAAGTTCCATCGAGATTCGATCACCCGTTCAAAAGTTATAAATACCTCAAGATTCCGGATTCCCCCTCCCTCCACTCCCCCCACAGTACCCGAATCGGCTCGGTTATGTCAATGATGTATCTAGTGTTTGCTAGGTCTCTTCCCACCAAGTTTCATCTCGATCCCTCCACTCATAGCGGTTCCCAAGATTTCCGGTTGCCCCCCTCCAGCTCCCCCCAAAAGTCACCAGATCCGGTCCGGATTTTAAGTGGGTAGTCTGAGGCATGAGGTCTTTCCAAATATCAAGTCCCATCGAGATACGATCACCCGTTCAAAAGTTATAAATACCTCAAGATTCCGGATTCCCCCTCCCTCCACTCCCCCACAGTGCCCGAATCGGCTCGGTTATGTCAATGATGTATCTAGTGTTTGCTAGGTGTCTTCCCACCAAGTTTCATCTCGATCCCTCCACTCATAGCGTTTCCCAAGATTTCCGGTTGCCCCCTCCAGCTCCCCCCAAAAGTCACCGGATCCGGTCCGGATTTAGGTGGGTCGTCTGAGGCATGAGGTCGTTCCAAATATCAAGTTTCATCGAGATCCGATCACCCGTTCAAAAGTTAAAAATACCTCAAGATTCCGGATTCCCCCTCCCTCCACTCCCCCCACGGTGCTCGGATCGGGGAAGTGACTATTTCCAACTTAATCATTTGGGGTCCCTGATACGCCTGCCAAGTTTTATCGTCCTAGCTTATGTGGAAGTGCCCAAACTAGCAAAACCTGGACATACCGACAGACCGACGGACGGACAGAAATTGCGATCGCTATATGGCACATTGGTTCACGACAGTATGGCTTTCAACCAGGCTTCAGTACTGTACACTATCTTGTTAGATTCATCCATGACATGCTCAAACATCTAGAAAATGGTGGCGCCTTCATCGATTGCCTTATAGCCAATTTCAACTACCTTGAACATGCCACAGTCATTAAGGAATCAACAAGAGCTGGAAGCTCATATGGTACTTGCAAGGCTTGGTGAACGGATAGAAGTAGGTAGGCTATTTGCCAATTCGTTGGTTTGTTGTGATCATTTGTAACGAAAACCCCTGAGATAAGAATAACGATGCGACGCTTGGAAATCACGAGAATGTATTTTTTGGTAAAAAAAAAAAAAAAAAAATTTTTGCACTTGGCTGTGAGTATGCACACTTTAAGCGTGCTACAGATTCATCTGTAACCGAAACCCTTGAGGCAAAAATGATCCTTGGTTCATGTGGATCAAGAACACCTGAATGAAGAGTACCAAGTATCATCCTTATCTGTATGACTTCCGTTAACATTGCCTTCAGAAAACCCAATCCAAATACGAAATAGTGTTTCCAAGCTATGATTTTTGCTCCATTTTGCATCTGTCCTTATTTCAGTACCGAACAATTTTCGAAATGAATAAATGTCTCCAATCAACCATTGTTCTGGAATATTTTTTACCCAGTTAAGCCCAAACGTATATCTAGAAGAAATTCCAATACGATCCGGCCAGCGCTGTACAAGATTTGAATGAACTGTGCTTTTTGTCTTGGAGTTTGCATGTGCAAACCTCCGGAAACAAACATCCCTATTTTGAAAACGTCACACTCCGGAGAAGAATGCTCTCCGTGGCCATGTCTGTAAATGCATTCTCCGTGGTGTGTTCAAGTATGGTTTCATAGTTCAGATGAGCACTTTAAGGGATGGTCGGATCTGGAAAGTGACACTTTCTAAGCCAACTTGTCAAGTCTCTAATGTTCAGTAAAGTTTCATCGTCCTAGCAGATCCGGAAATACCTTAAATCGCAATCACCGTAATTCTGGAATACCCTCCAACTCCCCACAGAGTGCCCAGATTCGGTCCGATTCTTTCACTGATGTATCTAGGGCTTACGTTTGTTCTTCCCACCAAGTCTCATCCCAATCGCTAGACCAAGCGTGTTACCCCCCCCCCCCCAGACTCCCCCACATTGATCGGATCCTGTCCGCACTTGAAATGGGACATCTGAGACGTGAGTTCTTTTCGAATATCATGTTTCATTAAGATCCGATCACCGTTCGAAAGTTGGACATTTCTCAAGATTCCGGATTCCCCCTCCCTCCACTGCCCCCACGATGGTCAAATCGGAGAAACGACTGTTCTTAAGTTAAAATTGTCGGCTCCCTGACATGCCTGCCAAGTTTCATCGTTCTAGCACATGTGTAAGCATCTTAACTCGGGATCACCTGAATTCCGGAACCCTCCCGACCCCCCCCCCCCCATAGTGCTCGGATCCTGTCCGGCCTTGTCCACTATCTGGGGCTTGTGGTTGTTCTTCCTACCAAGTTTCATCCCGATCCGTCCACTCTGAACATGTCACACGATTTCTGGTTCCCCCCTCCAACCCCCTCCCCCCCGAAGTCACCGGATCCATTCCGGACTTGAAGTTTGACATCTGAGCAGGGAGGGGCGTCACTATGGGTGGGGGGTAATTCTGCACAGTTTCCAGCATGCGATGCTGTGTTTCTTGGCTATTGTTTCCAACTGGCGTGACTCTTGAGCCTTCCTGGAAATCTGTCGTATTTATTGAGGTAGTCACCTCCCACGCCCAAGCCCTTCAAACCGCCCCTGAGATCGTACATACGACTAGGCTTCTTCAGACTTCAACGCTTGCAAGGTATCGCATGTTTTATTTCTACATGTGCGACAAAAATGCGAAAATCCTGGAATACGTCCTTCTTCCAGAATTAGTTGAAAAATGTCGTTTTGGTTCAATGCAGTTTGGATTCCGTTCGAGCGTCAGTTGTGCGCATGCTCATCACATATTGACATCACATCACAAATAATGAAGCAGGCTACCTGTGAGCAGAGGCGTTACTTGCCAAAATGTTTGGGGGGGGGGACGAGGCATTTACCGACTGGCTGGTAATTTTTACCGACTTTTTTCGCAGAAAAAACAACTGTTTTCAACAATAAAAATTACATTTTTGGAAAAAATCCACTGATTTTCAGAAAAACCGACTATTCTGACGAAAAATCAACCAATTTTCAGAAAAACCGACTGTTTTCATGACAAAAAATCAACTGTTTTGAAAAAGAATGGCGGCGCTTTTGGGGGGGCGTCCCCCCCCCCTCCCCCCAGTCGTGACGCCTCTGCCTTTGAGAAGTCTGTTATTCACATCTAAACCCAACTTGCGAACATAGCGGTAGCGTGCGAACAGGGGATTTCTCGACTGTTCAAAGGCGTATTTGGGACCGTAGTCTTTCGTTTTGTGGTTCGAGCTGAATTACTGTATTTATAAACTGGTATCACAAAAATCCGAATCTTCACAACGGCGTTTGCTCTGGCTTATTTCTAATTCGCATCTGTTTGAAAACCTCTCTTCCGTTCCTGCTCTACCACATAGGATATTCCTAAAAAACCTCCATACCCACGATGCTTTACCAAAATTTATATTTTTGGGATCCCAAAACGTAAGTGGAGGGATATCTATGACATCGCTAGAGTCGTCCGTCCGTCTGTTAGCACGATAACTCTCGAAGGGGTTGAGATATTTTGTTCAAATTTGGCACGATGACTCTTTGGGTCAAAGTACAGAAGATGGGCTCTGTAGCTCTATATTTAGGGGTGGGGGAGGGATTTCAAAGTAAGTAAGCTTTTAAAAGCTATTGGGATAGTTGATTTAGGGGTAAGGAGACATGCTGAATCCGAATATGAAAGTTTTTTTTTTTGCCGGACAAGTAGTTCATCCGGAATCCGGCGAAAACCGGACACAAGATTTGTCGACCAGTTTTCGGCTTTAGTAGTTCTACCCATTTACTCACAAACTAGTCTAGCTATGCGCTTTGATGTCGGCATTCGTTTGTTTGTGACGTCGCAGAGATCTAGTACAATCGAAAGTCTAGGAAATATTAAGCGAGGATGTTGTTCAATGAGGATTCATTGGTAAAGTACAGGTCAAGTTCGTAGATGGGTCCTTTAGTCCTATCTTTAGAGGCAGAGGATGCGTTTGGAATTTACGGTAAAAACATGCACGTTTTCTAAGCTAATGTGATATTCACTGAGATGAAAGGAGGTCCACTGAATCCATATGTGAACGTAGGTTTCTTGCTAGACAAAAGGTTCATCACGAATTCGGCTGAAACGGGAAATTTGGTTGAAGCTAAAAGTTGTTTTTTGAAATCAATTAGCGAGTCGGTATCGGGGCAAGGAGATATTCAAGGAATCTGACGAGGACTGAATGGCGAAAACGTGACCCAGTTGTTCGAATCAAATGTTAGATTTTTTGGGCATTTACTGGGTCGAAAAGTTAGAATGCATCCCACAAGTATCTGGTAACAATTTAACAAAATTTGTTGACACATTTCTTACCATTGACCAGTCCCTACCCTACCCCTTTACTCGAATATGCAAGCTCTACTTACGCGCGTGAGTGACTTCATTTGTTTGATTTTGTTTAATCAATACACCCGGGGGAATCATGACTTCGCTCGCGCGTATACGCGCTAAGTTAATTGGGTTTAAACTGTTTAAGACTGTTTAAACCTAGCGTACGTATTTTTGGGGTTTTGGATTGTCGGGGAGGGGGTCGAAGGGGTTGATATATATTGTTCAGATTCGTAGAAGGATTCACTGGCAAAGTACAGCCGTACAGGCGGTACAGGCCAAGCCCGTAGATGGGTCCTTTAGCCCTATATTTAAAGGCAGAGGAGCGGGTTTCGAACTAAGGGTAAAAACAAATATGTTTTATAAGCTAATGAGATATTCATTTGAGGGGTAAGGACGCTCACTGAATCCACCTCTGAACTTAGTTTTCTTGTCGGACAAATAATTCTCCAGGAATTCAGCCAAAACTGAGATTTGGTTGAAGCTCAAAGTTGTTTCTGAAGTCGATGAGAGATTCGGTATCAGGATAAGGAGACATGCTGAATCGAATTTTGAACTTTCTTTCCTTGATGGATAAGCTGTCAAAATTTGCAAGGTTCGGCTCTCAGCTGCTCTCAGCGTCACCAGATCTTTTGCTCTGCATACAGCTCGCCGGGAATGCTGCTCAAATACGAGGAATTTGGTATAAAAACAACAACACAATTCTAAAATACCTTTTGAGGTCGATTAGAAATGAGATACTGGAGTAAACATGCTTGTTGAATCCCTATCTGAACTTGGTTTCCTCATTTGATTAGTTGTTTGCTCGTAAGCAAAAAACTTCAAAACGGTATCATTTTTCATTGCAGGCTACATATTCAAGCGGTTGATTATTGATAAATAGCAGAAATGTTAAAAGGGTCTAGTGAAGACTTGGAAATGTTCAAGATTCGATTGCCTGGATCAAGAAGTCTGGAAAACATTAAATTTTTGGGATCCCATCGAAACCTTTGGTCTTGTTTCAGCGGGATATCCAAAACCTCAGCTTCAGGATATTCTACCAAAATCTACTTTCCCAAGGGGAAATGGATATTCTTTTACGTCTTTAATATTTTCTGAACTAAGAATAAAATCGCTTCTGATAACAAATTATTAATGACCAACCCAATGTCACACTCCTTCCTTCCCTGAAAAGTTTTGTCTCCGACAAAACAGAACCACAGCAAAATCTTGATATCGTCTATTTTGCTTTCTACTGCTTAAACTTAATCTTGATTGCCATTAGTTTTAATTCTACCAGTTGGTCGATCTGTCTAACCTGAGTTTACAACAAGTCAACCTGATTTCAGTATCGGCTTTGTAAAAATATCATCTCAGTTCTTAAAAGCCTCAACTCTTGCTTTGCCTGAAAGTTTTCATAGCGGTGACTACCAGGTTTAATGGACCCGAAGTCGATGCTGCAGCACCACTAGCTGTCTACTCTCTTGGCAAAGGGTACTATTTTATACAAAGATCTAAATAGAAGAAAATAAATTATACATCTATTCAAACAATGTTTACAACGGATACGTCAGCTACGATTCTTCATCAGCGATATTTCGGATACCCTTGCCAAGAAGGGCCGAATACATCCTTTTCCCCCCATCGAAAAGTTCGTCCAGGGTAGGGTTTATTTTTCTCTCGACGAAATCAAGTTTTGAGTCTTCGATCACAACTATCACAAGAAAAGAAGTAGTATCTCAAACTCTGGTCATTCAATTTTACTTTATTTGTTCTTTTGAAAGTGACATAATTTAGAAAAATCAACGCTGTTGCTTTAAATACCAACTATCTGAAATAGTTGGATTACGAATCCACCTCCCAGAATCCAAAGGAACGAACAAACTTCCCTTGTTTAAGGTTCTACTGAAACCATGTGCAAAACCGGAATCTGTGGTCACAGATGCTCGGCCACGATGGTGGAGTCTCCATGCTGTCATCTTCTATGACCTCTATGCCAGCGTAGCTGAATGAGTTTGCAACGACGTTACTTTAACCGGTTGTCAGCTCCTGTGAACAAAATAAGCACATTAGCATACAGTAAAATGCTGGCTAGTAAGACTTTACTAGCCGATGGCTAGAATCGCCTGGTCCTCAAGCCGGATTTTAGCCACAAGTGACCGCAAAAATTTTTCCGAATTGAAAACTAGATAGATGAATAAAATAAAAGTTTGAATACTATTATTTTAGTTCTTATTAAAAATGATCTAATGAGTAAAAAAAAAATTAGTGTAAAAAATAGTATGGTGTAGCAATAGTTGCGTTTTCGCAGTTACCATGGTATCTGATACCATGGTCTAAAGTCGTTTTTGCAGTTATCGTGGTATGTGACACCACGGTCAAAAGGTGTTTTTGCAGTTATCGTGGTGTCTGGCCAGTTATCGTGGTATCAAATATTCAGATACTACGGTCCGGCCGTAGTAACTGGTCGTGGTATCTGAAAAGCCATTTCACTTTTATCAAATTTTGTCAGATTGGTGAGAAAGAAGTTTAGCACTTAGTGATGTAACTGAATATCTGGTTTTCTTTTGGGATGACTTCGAAAAGTGCAATTTCGGTAATAGTCGTTTTTGCAGAGCACCGTGTATCAGATACCACGATAACTGCAAAAACGACTAATTGCAGATCCAGTTACCGTGGTAACAGATACCATGGTATCAGCAAAACGCAACTAATATCCGTCTTCGTCGGGTAGGGTGCAATCTCTTATGGAAGAATCAGCGTTAAACTGGGTTAACCGACTTTGGTAGAGGTTGTCGTGGAACGGCAGAGAGAAAGAAATACTGGTTTGTCTATCAACAAAATGATTTCAGTTTATAGATATTTCATACCACTTTTGAAGACTTTGTGATAATTAGTGTACTATTGTGTATGATTTTTACTTCCTAACTTATTAAAAGTTTTGTTACTTAAGGCATTTTAAAAAGTCGCTTCATCAGCATCATTAGTACAAGGTCGTTGTGTGGTCTCCTCTGATTCCAATTTAGGTTCGAGGTCTTGCACCAGGATTCAGAAGTCTATTGACTGAATTTGTTGTGTAAGAGAAGGTTCTGTTTTTGTTTTTATCTACATAGGATGTTATTAATTAGATCTTTTACTAGTCAGCCATCAGCGCCTGACTGTTGCCATAGCAGTTAGATGAAAAATGGCAGTGGCCGAAGCAAGCAAGGGAGTTGTCAATGACAATACAGTTGTCTCAATAGAGAGATTGCACCCTACCCAAAGAAAACAGATATTGCTACCTATACCATCATCATGGGAGCTTAAAAAAAGGGTTTACTAAGATGCATAGGACTTCAACTTTGAGACTACATTATCGGTGATTATCGGCTGGCTTTGGTAAACCATCCTGAACCTCAGGACTGCCTCAGGATGGTTACCAAAGCATGGCTGAGGATCAACTGAGCCAGTTAGTTGCTGGAAATGTTAATTTGGCTTCTTGTTGGTATAGGGTGAACCGGAGTAATTCCGGATCTGGGTTAATTCAGGTTAATTCCGGCTGAATTCCGGACATCATGCTAAATTTAATGCCATGTATTGCCTTCTTCGATTCACAAACAGCACTGTCACCGCCCTTGTTTGGGGAAAGCCACCCAGTCATTTAGTGGACCTTGTTTAAGTTCAGTTCAGTTTTATTAAATTTAAAATAAATGAACAAAATAAGATTTGACCCCTATAAAGCTCTAAGGCCCATTACATAGCCTATGCCATAGGGGATGCATAGGGGTTAATACCAAAATCAACAAACGAACGAGTCTCTTCACTACACTTTTTTTTAACTGTTCCACTACCTTGGCTTTCTTACTTGCATATAAAAATGTAAAATGGAAAAGAAAAATAACAAACTTGATATCAGCAAACAGCCAACTATTTCAGGGTTATTCTGGCACAAACTTGAAGCAGAAATCTTGTGCATCTGACGTTTGGACGCCCATCTTCTCCACCAAAATTTTCAAAAATCAACAAAAGTGTGAGTGATTATTACTAGTGTTTTTAAGAAAAAATGCCTGGTTTGGGTTTTAGTTTTGTCTTCGGCGATCGTTTGCTTTTAGCAGACGTTCACATAAGCAGACCTCTACTGTACAATAAGATAAAGAAAGAACAATAGAAGAATTTACTTTATATTTACTTACCGCTCCATCTTTGAAGTTCACCTCCAGGTCCATGCAGATCTCCCACAATCAGTAATTTTTTACAAATAAATAACTAACTAAAAAAAAAAAAAAAAAAAAAAATACTCAAGCCTGGCATCCAGGGATGTCGCCCTACCCTCATTATTGATCTTACCTGTAGGGGAGAGGGGGGCATACCGCATGGGGGCGAAAACCGAACCTTGAATTTTCACTCTAAAAACTAACGCTAGATGGCCTCTACCTAGTGCCCATTTGGCGGAAGTTTCAAATCACTTGGACGAACTGTACAAGTTTTGGGAGTCCTTGAAGTTTTTTTGCTTTTGCTGGAAATCTTGACATAGCAGGTCGGTGAAAGATAATTCAATAATTGTGATAGCTAAAATGCCGTGTTTTTGCAGGCATTAGGATAGTATTTGCTCTCCTGTGCGATTTTCATTGTGATCGGCCGATGGTTTTGACCACAGCCGCCATTTAATTTTTGTATGTCTGTCTGGGGTGATTCCGAACGAAAATTAAGGGGCTATTTCGAATGTGTTTTTGAGCGTTCGGTTTCGCCCCTTGTTGACCAAAGATAACTACGACCTTCAACTTTGCAGATTCTGAGGTTTATATGTCACTACTTAAGCTTAAGCTAAATTCTGCCATTTTTTATTCTAGAGAAATCATAAAAATTAGAAACGAATGTCCCTCAGTTCACAGGAGGAACTGAAATGTCAGTGAATGGCCTAGTGTTTGAATACGACCTTTCTGCATATAATGTAAGTTGATGAGGGTGCATATTTATGCTTATATAGTTGAAAATCTGGTCATTTTTTGTTTTCTAAGTTGCTTTTCAAATAAAAAGCTGAAATTTTTAACCAGTCCGGATTGGCCCCTATCCCGTCCGCTTTCGCCCTGTGGTGGGGGCTATTCCGAACGACTGAGTCTACTGGTTTTAGGGCTGCAAAGGGTTTACCTTGACCCCTAAAATTTTCATAAATTCACCATAGGATGCCCAGTGTCTGCTCTCCCTTGACTGTAACAACCGAGTATATTGGTTAAAAAATAAGCTTCCAGCAGCAAAAAAAAACAAAAATCGTTTGGTATGGCCCTCCTCTCCCCTACATGTAATACTTAAATTTACATATTCAAAACACAAAATATATATTCCTGAATGTGTTTATTCCCCATTATGTTTTTCAATCAAAATGTTTTTAGCTGAGTTTTAAAGGTGCCAAAAGACTGAATGCTACAGACATTATCGTAAAAACACCGCTCTAAGACTTTGGTTATGTTCACTTTTTGTGCTATAAGTTTCGAACAGTTTGTTGGATATAAGAAACAAAGAAGTTTGGTAGTATAGGAATAAGTAGGGAATCTCTGGGAATTCTTTGCATAATTTTTGCTTAATATCTGCAGGGAAAAAAACCTGGCCAGAATTACCCCTTTTTAAGACCCGTGTGGGGTCTTAGTCTAAAGGGAGCAATAGGTTCACTTTAAGTGACAAGAAGGTGGTATAAATACTAACTGGTTAGATGAGTTTGCCTTCAGGCGGGATCACTGTTCCTATGACCGGCTTGTACCAGACTATTGTAGTGGTTTGCGAACTCTGTTCGCAAGCCCCTCGGTAGCTCAAATGGTAGAGCGCCTGTCTTGTAAGAAGAGGGTCCTGGGTTCAAATTCAGGCTGAGGGTATTTTTTCTTTCAGTTTACTACTTATAAAAAAAAAGGTATATATACAGTCGTTCATCAAGGATGAAAAATTCCGAAGAAAACTCGGAAGATCATAAAAAAAGGAGAATCTGACTCTCTAAAGGTAATGGACACGTGCGCATCGCCATCGTAAATAGACCGTGAGTCTTTTCAACAAATTCGTGAACCTGGGTAACATCGACACAGGCGTCACATACGGGGGGATGGGGTACGCCCCTGCCGTCCGGTGTTGTCCGCCAGTCGGTAAAAAACCCAGTCGCTGGGAAGCACCGATATTTTTGGTGAATTCAAGCTCATTCTAGCCGAGATTCCAGCAATGGACGAGTCAGTATTTGAATAAATGAATGCATGATTTTATTTTGCGCACCCTGGTTGCAACCTTTGGTTGAAGGACATCCTTCTGTAGGTGACCTGTGGGCACCCACCCCGCGGTAATGCCCTCTCCCTCCCCGCGGTAATGCCCTCCTGAAAGTGTTTTGAAGGCTAGCCTAGTTACTTCATATATCCGACAGACAGTGCCGTCTTTTACTTTTGCTGGACCCTAGGCCATAGGCTTTTGGCCCCTTATCACGAGTCAAAAATGTAAAAACGCCAGCACATTAACACGTGATTCTTTGTCCAGTCGAGTCACGTGATGGTCACATCTGAGCATAGTTTCGATAACATAAATGACAACGGTGCAACTTAGCTGGCCTCACCTGTGATCGTAATGAACAAGGCAGTACGGCTAGCAACCATAGACTGATATCAGTGATTTCTCAACAATAGCTTGGCCTCTCGTTTCCCCTGGCCCCGCAGCACAGGCCTAACCTGCCTAAGGGTGAAGACGGCACTGCCTACTGATCTTCAATAAAAGTTTATGCTCATGCAAATGGCTTATAAATCAGATTTTCATTGGTGAATGGGATCTAAGGAATAAGATTTTGTTGCATGGTAATGTTGGTGAATGGGATCTAAGGAATAAGACTTTGTTTCATGGTAATGTCCTGGAAGATTAAACTAAATTGCAGACCAGATTTGCTAAAAATCATATCACCATCATTGCATAGCACATTCTACTGTAGTAAAAACATTTGTGCAAACTCAATTTTCTTGATGGCGGAGTGTCGTAATGCAACCAAGCTGCTACAGTGACATGGTTTCCATGGTGTCTAATAGGCGTACGAATTTCAGTTTTTTTACTACACGTCTTCACGATTTTCTACTCGCCGTCCGGATTCACCCCGACATGGTGGGGCAATTCCGGACACTCGCGAGTTATTAAAGAAAGTCCTCTGACACCTATTTGGGTATCATACTTTTCATGTTTGGATATCGATGGTGAAAGCTGAGAAAGCCAGCTACGTCATGAAATCAAAATATTGCAGCTAACTGCAATACCTACTGAACAGGAATTTTTCAAAGCAGAAATTTCGTCACCCTAATAAAACTTTTGTAAAAGTGTTTTCTTGATATTGAGAGCTTAAAGGCTTCAAAGTCTGTAAAAAAAAAAAGAAGACAGAGTCTCGCATCCTATTGGCCGTTTATGATACCATTTTTTGAAATCCGACCAATAGGAAGCACAAATCGTGTTTGTATGGAAAGTTTGATGGCTTCAAGCTCCCACTTTGAATCTTCTCAAGCAGTTATATCTGGGGTTATACATCCTAACCCTGGAGACCCTATTCCAAACCGCTGGCTGCCTTTTGGTACCTTAACCCTGTTGCACTTGCTAATAGAAAGAGCTTTAAAGGGTCGGAGACCATTGTTGGAACTCAAGCTATCCGTTCAAGATCTTCAACATTTCTTTGGATTTATACTTGCGGTTTATTTACAGTTAAAGCTTTTAAAGTGGGATGATTACAAATTAGGTTCTTTCAGTACTTTTTTCTTTATTGACGATGTTAAATGTCTTGGTTCTAAAGCTTTTTGTATATAAAATGTGGTAAATATTTTACTTTCACACTCCCCGTCTGAGCGCTTGTGCACTTGTTATTTACTGTTCCACTTTAACACCTCACCGACAACAACATCAGGTGAATGCTTGGTTTTGTTCACGTCATCACTTATTGTACCTAAATGAACCTCCAGCTTCGCATTACAGTCCCGTCTCGTCTTTATTTTTGTTCTGGCTGTGCCTGACGCATACAACCAAGATAGCACCTCTAGCCAGGACTTCTTGTCTAGCACACACATACCGTCAGTGCATAAGCTTAACCCTTGTTGAGATTCTTTTCGGATTTTCTTTTTGTTTCTTTCTTTGTTGTTGGTCGGTGGTTGTAGGTCAAGATTACCAAACTTCAAGTTATATATTTGATAGCATCTTAAGTTAAAAAGGTTTAAAAAGTCGAAACCTGTATATTATTTTGATACCGGGAAGGGGTGTCGACAGGGCATTTCACCGGGACCCATCCAGTTGAGGTCCCGGCCGGATCCGACCTCGTTTGGAGGAGTTGGAGGGGGGGGGGGGGCTCGTAGTTCTGATCTTGTTGTATGAACAAGTATATTTGGCCTGTCCTGTTTTTGAGAAGCACAGATCCATCTTAGGCTTTCACACGGGCTTGAGTCTCAACTTCTTTTTTCCTGTTGCTGATCATACAAAGCCATTTTCTTTCATTTTTTAGGTAATCCCATGTGCTGAAAGTCCGAAATGAATCAGCAATCTTCTACCCAGCCCCCTTTTCAGCTTCCTAAATTTACGGAGGAAGACACAAGGATTTTAAATGAGTGTAGGCGAGAGAGCTTCTACTATCGAAGTATTCCGTTTGCTGCTGTTTTAAGTGCTGGCACAACTTATGCCATCAAGGCGGGATACTTGCAAGCCAGTCCCAGATTTGGAGTTGTGCCAAAAGTTTTGGTAGCTGTATTTGCTGGATATGCTGCTGGAAAACTGTCGTATGCCGATACCTGCTCCAAGAAATTTATCAATTCACCTAACAGTGAGATAGGAGCGGCATTACGTCGTAACAGAGGTATCAAAGGACCTGAAGGTAGCTTTGATTCTGGTGAGAGTCCCCATGTCTTTGCTAATCAAACCCCTTCTGCAGTTCAACTAGAAACCTCCAGTTCATCTCAAGATCCTCTTTTCACGGGTGCATATGCCTCTATCCAGGATTTGGATACACCTTCGCCGAGGAATACCACAGATTTAGGCCTACCAGCAGAAACCGACAAACTTGTGAGTTATGACGAACTGAGACAGCAGAATCGAGAAGAGTTCGAAAGAAATAGGAGGCGACCCACTGTTGCTGAGTCAGGTCAGGTTGGAGTTCCTGTGCCTCTTCCACAACGACCAGCGTTTAGGGAGACGGCCCCTCAGACTCCCAAAAACAAATATGGCGATGCGTGGGAGGGGTGATGAGTTTGGAAATTGATTATTCAGTGATTATGTTTTTAGTTTAGAAATAAAACAGTCTACTCTCTTAAGTGATGTTTGTAGTTGGAATGCTGGTAAGATCCCCCCCCCCCCCCCAAAGGAAAATAAGACTAAATTCTTGGTGAATTACCAGATTGCGAATTAGATTTAGCAGTGTTCGCTTACGGTTTATATACCAAAGGTTGACATGGAATGTAGGCCAATTTTCAGATACAAAGTTACGAAACCAGCCGCACTACTTGTCTTGAAATCCAACTTGAGCGTTTTTTGTGCCTGAAGAGGTCCTTGCCAAGAAGGGCCGAAATATAGCTCCAATAAAACTCAGCTGATGTATCCGTTTTGCACCATCAAATATGATTCGCAGTCTGCTTGGGCTGAAGGTATATGTATACTACTTGTCTTGTCGTTTCTGATAATTATCACACTCGTTGGTTGGCTTTAGACAAGTATTGTCCGCCAAAAACAGGTTATCTATTCAGAGTAGGGGAGCGGGAACGTGAAAATCTCTAATTTCACGTGGCAAAGTATGGTATTTCCGAAAAATGAAATCTCTGGACCACTTATGGCAAAATAATTTCTAGTAGGAGCTCTGCTATTAATGGCCCTGTTGACTGTACCACACAATCAACAGAGAAATTGCACGGGCAGAACCTGCTGCCAAAAACACATTTTTGCGATTCGGAGCTGACGTCCCTTTTCTTTCCCTTTCACACAGATTGCTTTTCTGCCTTGTGGAGGGTTTTTGCAAGCTGGAAAGCAAAGTTTCCATTGGTTTTTGCACTGCTTTGGAAAAATGGTGATCTTTCCGCCAGGTTTTTTCAATCGGAGAAGCTTTTTCTAGGAGTGATCAGAAAGCTCCGCGGAAGTTTCATTGCTTGGACAGGAACCCATAGATTTCGCGATGTGCTTCGCTCGCTGGAAAATAATTTTGCAAAAACTTCCTCTCGGTCACTGACTCGTATCAAACGTGGTGCATCTTGATGGCATTATTTTAAGTTTACAAATTCCAATTTTTCCCTTGTCAGGCGAAAAATGCGGTCAGCCGATCATTTATAATGAAAACCGTAGCCAGACGCAGCCGATAGTTGGTTCTTGCAGCCAGGGGCGTCGCGAGGGGGTCTAATTTTGGGCCGAAGGCCCAAATTGTTCAGTATTTTTTCGATCGCAGAACTATTCGATACTTTTACGGGGATTCAGTAGTTACACAGAATCCCAAATAGGCTGTCGGTACAAATCTATTTGGTATAATGATTGGGAGTTCAGTATCATTGCCAGTATTCGGTAGTTATCACGAATTCGGTAAGAGAATTTACTGAAATTATTTGGAAATTTTTCGATGCCAGAACTACTCGGTATATTTATGGAGATCGGGTATAATTTTCAGGATTCGTAGTTACCACGAATCCCGACTTTAGTTTCAGTTTCGACGAAATTATGCCGAGTACGAATATTATTCGGTAGTCTTTCGATACAAAAAAGAGGACAAAACCAAAGTGTTGCTCACGCAACACAATTCGGTATAATAGCCGGGATACGGTAGCTATACAGAACATCGGTCTACACTTTCGATATAATAACTGAGATTCGGTAATTTATTCGGTTTAATTTCCAAGATTAGGGGGTAACCAGGAACCTCGAAACTCGGAAGAGGTCGCGTGAAGCACTGATCGCAGACCGAACTATGATTTCATCGATAGTCCTTAGTTTAATCTGCTTAAATTTTGGATCCCAAGAAGAATGTCCAATCATAAATTTTTGAAAATTCCGGCTTCGGCTCTTTTCGTAATATTCTGTATTTTGTGGAAGGCCGTGTCATTTGACTGGGGTTTTAAGATTAGAGGCGTATTTTCGCCATTCCCCGAGGATAGCGAGAACAGAGGGAGTCACTCCACGCGGACTCCGCTTACACAAACAGCGAGAACACGAGGAATGCTTCAAAAATGGGTTTTGTTCACAAAAACAAGAGCTACGAGCTCATATGACACTTGTTACGTGTAGGCTTTACAAGAAAGTAGATGAGA
Organism: Branchinecta lynchi; assembly: GCA_023053575.1. Taxonomy (NCBI): domain Eukaryota; kingdom Metazoa; phylum Arthropoda; class Branchiopoda; order Anostraca; family Branchinectidae; genus Branchinecta; species Branchinecta lynchi. The sequence goes on along the minus strand of JAKZAP010000011.1, from coordinate 14,630,999 downwards.
ACATCAAAAAATACACCCGCCATTCAAAAATGCGGTTCGGAAAAGAGAAATAGGATATTTAGTTTCACTCAATTCTGAGCAGTTCAGGATGGTCTGCAATCCCTCTGCTTTAAGCGTTTCTTGATTTTCCCGGTCCTCCCCCGTCCCCCACAGGTATCGGACCCGACCTGGACTTAACACTGAACATCTGGGGCGATAGCTTTTTACACCTGATAAGTTTCATTCAGATCCGATCAGCCGTTCAAAAGTTAAGCATGCCACTAGATTCCGGACTCCCCATCCATCCACTCTCCCCACGATGGTCGGATCGGGAAAACGACTATTCTCAAGTCAGTCTTTTCGGATCCCTGACATACCTGCCGAGTTTCATCGTCCTAGCACATCAGGAAGTATGCCGAACTCGCGGGATCGCTAGAAATCCGGATCCCCCCCCCCCAACTCCCCCACAGTGCCCAGATGCGGTCCGTTTATGTCGATGACGTATCTAAGACTTGTGCTTGTTCTTCCCACCAAGTTTCATCCCGGTCCCTCCACTCGAAGCGTTTCTCAAGATTTCTGGCTCCCTCCTCCAGCTCCGCCCAGTGTCATCGGATCGTATCCGGATTTAAAGTGGGACGTCTGAGACACGAGGTCATCCTAAATATCAACTTTCATCAAGATCAGATAAGTTGAGGGTCAATTGTAATTCCAAGATTTCGCTCTTCTTAACTTCTGCTGAAAGCCGTGTTTCCTATCGTATAAACAGAAAGCAGGATAGGTCGTCCAAGGGTTAGCTGACTTTTGGAAATGTTAATCTTGATAAGCCAGGTTGGCATCCACTTGTTGATCGTATCAAGGTCGGCTTGAAGTTTTGACGAGTCGTCAGATGACCTAATCACTCTGTAAAGTTTGGTGTCATCTGCGTAAAGCAAAATGCTGGAGTCTATGCCTTCGACTAGATTATTGATGTACAGGACGAATAACAGAGGTCCCAGAACCGAACCTTGGGGTATTCCGCCGATGACTTCAGCCTCCGTGTCGCTCAGTGTACCGTCAACCATACTACAGATTGAGTCCTGCCACAATGGAAACTTTTAATCCAAGACAGCAGGCTGTCGGATGAGCTCATTGAACCGAGTCCATATTGCTGCGGTTTATGTAGGAGACGCCTGTGCAGGACTTTATCGGAGGCCTTTTTCAGATCCAAGTACTGGCCTGCGCGGGCAAGGTTTTTATCCGCTGTTTCTTCCAAGCGGGCAGCGTGGTTGCGAGCAAAGCCCTCTTCGTTTAGTTTATTCTGTGCAAATTGCCCAGACCAGGTCAGTCGGCGGTTCTCGACTAAGGATGCTATACATCATGTTTTTGGGAAGTTTATAAAGTTTGAAGCCAAGATGACCATTTAACTTCTTTCGTTTTCGGGAGGACCGTTGCCTTATTTCGTTATTGCTGTCTCCGCGGGGGGAGGGGGGTCACGACGTCCAATAAAACAGACAGTGAACCCTGAGTTTTTTGTAACTAAGCTAGAAATGCAACGCCGGTCTTCTCTCAGACTCAGCATGCCAACCTCAGTGGGTGGATGCTGGATGGTGTATATTCAAAGAGGCAGAATCATTAGGAACAAAACTAAGAATATATTCGACGGCCTACCGTACATGGGTATTTAGCTGACCCCAATTCCCCATCGAGAAGACATACAAGTTTTCTGCTGTTGGTAAATCTTGGCTAAAATACCATTTTATTTAAGCTACTTTAGTTGAAATATCACTGAGATTAGGCCATATTGGCTAAAATGTTGTTTAATTCAAGCTAATATCCTTTTATTCTCACAAAAGACCACCCAGTTTAAATTTGGATCTTTTTATTCTGGCAAATGACCACCCAGTTTAAATTTGGACCTTTTTATTGGGGCAAATGACCACCCAATTTAAATTTGAACCTTCTGATTCTGGCAAAAGACCACCCAATTTAAATTTGAACCTTTTGATTTTGGCAAAAGACCACCCAATTAAAATTTGGACATTTGCTCAAAAAGTGACCATCCCACGGGGGGTAGATGTCAGAAACTTTAGTCTCTGCTGCCCCGTGCTCCCGGCACACAAACCTTTTGCTTTTTGGGATCCCAAAACGTAAGTGGAGGGATACCTATGACATCGCAAAAGTTGTCCGTCTGTCCGTCCGTCTGTAAGCACGATAACTCTCGAAGGGAACGAGATATTCTGATGAAACTTGGTGTGAGGGTTCGTTGGGTCGTCGGACCAGTCAAGTTCGTAGATGGGCTTTGTAGCTCTACATTTAGGGGTGGGGGAGGGGGTTCAAATTTAAGGGACAAACAAAATATTTTGAAACAGCTAATGTGATAGTCGATTATGGGGTAAGAAGACATGCTGAACACGATGGTGAAAACTATTTTGTCATCGGACAAGTAGTTCGCCCGGAAGTAGTTCGCCCGGCCAAAACCGGAAAGTTTGTTGAAAGTAAAAGTTTTATTTGAAGTTGATTAGATGTTCGATTTAGGGGTAGGAAGACATGCTGAAGACGATGGTGAAAACTATTTTCTCGACGGACAAGTATTTCGACCGGAATCCGGCCCAAACCGGAAAGTTTGTTGAAAGTAAAAGTTTTATTTGAAATTGATTAGATGTTCGATTTAGGGGTAGGAAGACATCTTGATGGTGAAAACTATTTTCTCGACGGACAAGTATTTCGCCCGGAATCCGGCCCAAACCGGAAAGTTTGTTGAAAGTAAAAGTTTTATTTGAAGTTGATTAGATGTTCGATTTAGAGGTAGGAAGACGATGGTGAAAACTATTTTCTCGACGGACAAGTATTTCGACCGGAATCCGGCCCAAACCGGAAAGTTTGTCAAAATAAAAAGTTTTATTTGGAGTTGATTAGATGTTCGATTTAGGGCAAGAAGACATGCTGAACACTTATGTGAACACAATTTTCTACCCGGACATGTAGTTCGTCCGGAATCCGGCCAAAACCGGAAATCTGTTGGAAGTCAAAGTTTTATAGTTGATTAGATAAGCGATTTAGGGGTAAGAAGAGATGCTGAGTCCCTGTATGACAATCATATTTTACCCGGATATATAGTTCGACCGGAATCCGGCTGGAATCGGAAAATTTGTTATAAGCTAAATTTGTATTTGAAGTTGATTAGATATTCATCACTGGGGAAAGAAGATACCCTGATTTCGTCTTTGAGCTTTCTTTTTTCGCCGGACAAGTAGTTCTGGAGTTCGGCCGGAACCGGGAAATTGGCAGAAGTGGCAGGAAGTTTTCGTCAAAACAGATATGACTTATAGGGGTTAAACACGCATGCTGAATCCAAGTCTGAACTTGGTTTTCTCAGGTGATTAGCTATTTGGCCTTTATCTGTTTCTGAAATTTAATTGTAAAAATGTTCAAGGAGTCTGGCGAAGACTGGATCTGGCTAAGACAAAACCCAGTTGTCTGGATCAGATATTGAATTTTTGGGATCCCATCGAAACCTTTGGTCTTGTTTTCTACCAACTAAAAAGTCGAATTCTCGGAAATTGCCCGGAAACTGCAATGTTCGTAACGGGAATCGTTCTTACTCTCAATATCGACTCAGGCTACATTCTTGATATGTCTCCCCTGATATAGCTCCCCGAGTCAAGTTTTTTGTTCCTTTAATTGATTAAAAAGTCGAGTGACTAACCACCTGGTTTGCAGACAAATATGGGAAATTAGTTTCAAACAATCATTGGCTTATTGTTTGCACTGGTATAGTTTTTTATATTGTATCTTCGGATCGTTGACTCCTTTTTGCCCAAACCCAATGCAGACCCAATGTTTCCGAAACTTTGCCACTACTCTTGGAAAATATTTTCTTTTCGGGAATTTGGATTTTGGCGTAAGGATTTTCTTGAAGTCGACTACCTGCCTCCGAATATTTCAAAAAATTTTCCACGGGGGACTTTGGCCAGCTTATGCAAGTTGAAGCTGAGATATTCCGGAAGACAAGCATCTAGGAGGTTGCATCACAACAGGATGTACGAGAGTATGTCCCAGTTGCTCCTGAGGATAGAGAATTCTGGAGGTAATCAAGCTGTGTAAAGCAGTCTACCACAAACTCCTGATTTTGGGAAAGCCTATGCCAAACGCGGGGGGTGTCTAGGAACTGGTATACCCTATTCCTGATGTTGGAGAAAATATAGGCATTTTTTCTGTGCTCCCACAAACAGGTTGTGGGGCGATTGTGGCTCGAAAGGAGTGTTTCCATGGTCTTTTGTTCAGCCCACAAGTGTGTTTCTGCTACCAATAAGATTTGTGTGGCCTTCTTTGTGGTTCAAATTGGACTGACAACTCCTGAGCCTCATTTTTGTTGCAATAGCGCTGCCGCATCGCTACTGCAGCACTTCTTTGCTTTTGCACACATGCGTTTTTGAATCCACTTTCTTCTTGGTTGAAGCGGTAGCGCTGCAGCACCTTGTAGGGAAGTACGGACTTGGTCGGTGAGCAAATCCGCGATACTTGAGAAGCGCTGCCGTCTTCCTCGGAAGCACTGCAGTGCAAAAACGGATGTAGACAGAATCAGCCCGGAAGTGGCAGAGAAGTGGACCTGCAGCTTGCAACAAAAACGAGGCTCTGAAGTGATAGTCGGTTTTGTGGCTCGGATTTGGCTGGAAATTCAAATTTAGCAACAATAAAATTTAAGTATTTAGATAGAAAACTGAAGATAAAGTTTTTGCACAGAAGGTTAATGATGAAAGCCTTGATTTCTGTTTATTGATTTTTGACATGATTTATTACATCTATTCAGATATTTGAAGTTACCGCCCAAAAAAATAGACAACACGGCGTTTCTGTGAGTTTCATCTTGTGGCTTGTCTGTGTGGTACACAATCCTGTTTCCGTAACAACACTCAGAAATGTTTGGCCCACAATTCTGTCACAGAAAAACACCTTAGCCAAATGCTGGATACTGGGACCCAATAAATATTGATGATTTGAGTGAAGCTCAGAAATCAAACAATCAGAATTTATCTATAGTGAGGTAAGTCAGGGTTAGGGTACCAACAGCTACCCAGCATTTGGCATAGGGTATGCACTGTTAGGCATAGGCTATGCCAAATGCTAGATATACTCAGCATTTGGCATAGGGTATCCAAAAACCAGGGGTTTGTGGTTCACTGGTGTAGAGCCCTGAGCAGTTTGCTGGTAAAGTGAAGGAGGGGTATCAAACCTGTCATAGAAAGGTTAAAAAGAAATTCTACTTCAGTCCGAACAAGGTTGTAACTGTCAAGGTGGAAACCTTCAATGACATAGGTCTAGGACTTGTTTCAGACTGCTCAGAAGTTTCCTTGTAAGATTTCCAGGCTAAGTTCAAGATCAAATGAATTTGAGATTGGATACCCCTTCTGTAATTGTATGATCGACCCGAGTCCAGCCTGAATGGAAGACTTGTGTAAATAAAGACTAATCACAAGGATTACTTGTGGAATATCAGAATGTAGGCCTATAGATCATGACAAAATTATTTGATATCCTAAGCCATTCACTTACTCCTGTTTATTCTTAAGAATTGTCTGGCACTAAACAAAGTCAAAAGGGTGCAAATGCAAGCAGAAGGAAAATGCTTGCGCAAATAGTCATGCTCAAGCTATTTGGGTTAGGCACTGTCTAGTGAACTGGGAGCCGTACTTTACGGAACGGGTAGGTCTCACGGAAATCAAACCATAAGAGCTACGATTCTAGGATGTGATGTCATTGACTAACAGAAACTTGTATGTGCTTGCAAATAGTCATGCTCAAGCTATTTGGGTTAGGCACTGTCTAGTGAACTGGGAGCCGTACTTTACGGAACGGGTAGGTCTCACGGAAATCAAACCATAAGAGCTACGATTCTAGTATGTGATGTCATTGACTAACAGAAACTTGTACGTGCTTTCTCCCGTTCTGGTAGTAAATGGAAATAGCTCATGGAAACTTCATCATACCGGCTTCTCGTCCGGTGGTCTCACAGAATTATGTACTCAGAAGCTAGGGAGCTGGTAGGTGATACCGGAAACTATATAATTGGAGCTTGTGTTCAGGAGTGTCTACATAAGATATAGAGCTCACAGGAGAGTTTTGATGAGAGCTAGGATGCCGAGATTTTCACTGACTTAGAGAAAATAGCATGGGAAAAAATCCGCTACTGGAACCCATATATTGAGAGCTAAGGTACCGGTAGCAACAACTATTTGGGTGAAAAATTACCAGCTCACGGACACACATGGCTATGAGATATGGTTGCGATAGTCCCAAAAAATCACGGACCTATACGAAGAAACCGGGACTGAATATTTTAACTCAGGGAATCCAACTCCCATTCGCTATGGTTCTAGTATTGCAAAAAAAATGAACTCACAAAGATGTGTCAGTATAGACTTAAGAATCCAGTAGCAAATTCTATCAGCTCATGAGAAGTATGAATAACTATAATCACGCACTACTGGAACCCTAGCCCGTGGAAGTTGGGTTCTGTAAGCTGATGATATATGCTACCAGACTCAAAGTTCTTATTACATGTGTCTGTTAGTTCGCACTACAGGAGCCCTTGCTGTGAGTTAAAAATATTCACTCTCGGTTCCAGTATGCACTGGCATAAGTACGAGAGTTTGACAATTGTATTTTTTGGCACTACCGGAACCCTAGCCCATAGCCATCTGTGTCCGTGAGCTGGTCATTTTCAACCAGATATTTTCTCTGGTTTCAACCATAGACTATAGTTGTTGCTAACGGTACCTTATCTCTCAATATTTGGTTTCCGGTAGTGATTTTTGTCCCAGGCTATTTTCTCTAAGTCAGTGGAAATCCTGGTATCCTTGCTCTCATCCAAACTATTCTGTGAGTTCTATATTCCATGTAGGCACTACCGGAACACAAGCTCGAATATCCGGTATTTCCTACCGGCTCCCTAGCATCTGAGTACATAATTCCGTGAGACTTCCGGACGAGAAGATGGTACGATGAAGTTTCTGTCCATATCTACCGGAACAGAAGCTAGCACATCAGAGGAAAATGTGCAGGAGACGCACAGACCCGCACAGGCCGCTCTGCAGTGCGTGAATTGTGACGTAACAATGATTGACAGCCAATCAGCCTTTACTTTGGAAATTTCTTCTCTGGGGCCTTACTGCGATATACTTATTGTAATGAATTGCGATCTTCGGCATAGCTCCTACCCTTTCCTCGTTTATGTCTGGAATCAATTTGACTCCACATCGGAGTATTACAGAGATAGGGAGACGCTGGTGTTTTTTTGTCCTTGGTCCATTGGACATAAAAATTGCGATCGCTAAGAGGCACTGTAGCCGAAAGCTTCAGTGCCTTAAAAGCTCAGTATTTCTGCTCAACCAGTCCTTAACCTTGCTGGTACCCCATGACAGTTTCACAGCTGTCTCACTGGAACATTTTAACTAGTATTTAACTTGTCTTTTCCTGTCATATTCCAGATTCAAGAGTTTCAGAATGGCTCCTAGTCAAATCTCCACTGCCAATCTTCGGGATTATGCTTTCCTATGTCGCCCTTGTACTTGTGGGACCCAAACTTATGGAAAACAGAAAGCCCTTCGATCTCAAATGGATTCTCAGAATTTACAATATATTTCAAATTTACTTATCATTTTGGATGGGGTTTGAGGTTAGTTCTTTCTTCTGCTTAAATTGCAGCCCTCCTTGCAACATCTTGGAGTGTATGTGTGGTAAGTTCTACAAGTAAATTCATCTGTTTGAAAAGAGGTGTTCTCGTAATGTATGCCAGTTTAGAAAAACTTGTAGCCTTCAAGAATAACTCTGGTTCAGCAGTTGTTTGTCTGTTGTGAATCCAACGGAAGAAGAATTAACCAAAGTAGTTTCCGTACCCGAAGCATGTTTCTTCTCTTCCTTCTGTAGGTCAGGGTTGGTATTCTTTAGTTCATCTTGAGGATGGTAGTATGCAGTGGTACCATTTCAGTAAACCTTGTCGAAGGACCAAAGATCAATTCTAGGCGCCAACTGCAAGTTTATTACACAGTCTCAGACGAGTAAGTTTAAAGTAGTTTTCGAACAAAGCTTAAAACACAATGGACACTTCTAATACTTTACTTTGTATTAAATGCTTCACAAATCAACATTTCCGACTTCCCATAGAAGGCGCTACGAGAATCGGCCGTTTTCTTGTTATTCCCTTGTCTTTACCTCTCTTGCATTTCGGCGGTCCAAATCTTAGGAGCTGGGATATCGTGGCAGGAAATTCAAAAACTCCCAGCAATGCTTGATAGAAAAGGATATATTTGAGATGTCACCAATAAGTCAAGCCGCAGATGCAGTTTACCTGATTGTTCTAGTGTGTCATCCGAAGTTCCATATTTTAAGTGCCTATTAAAAGTTTTTCTTTATGGAATAGTGTTGTGAAGCTTGATTAACTTGCTTTATAAAATGTACCAGAATATGCAATAAGTTTATAAAAAATAACATAGCTACAAAAATAATTCAAAAACAAATATCCTATTCAAATCTGAATTAAGACAAGCTGATTTATGCATAAAATAAAGATCTACTGAGTGTTATAAGAAACATCACTTTTATCTTTGTCAACGCTAGTAAATTGAGCATGTACTGGCCCAAAATATTACGCTTTGGAATATCACAGAGAGGAAACTGTTGAAAAAGCTGCTGAGGTAGGGGGTAAGCATTGTTCCTAGGTTGTTAAAGAGTGGGATTGGGGTAGTTTGATGTGCCCATTGAACTTCACTGCAAAGTCGTTGCTCTGCATATTGCCTTTTGAAACTTATTTAGCGGCCAACAAGTATCAACAAGAAGAGAGTTTTTGCCTTTTTGCCCACTTACAATCCTTTAGCTAATAGCATGGCCAGTTCTTCATTTTCTGGGAAAGGGAGTGAGCCCCGAAGTCTTAACTAAAGTATTTTATTGTCTCCAAAGAATATTTCAGGGAAGTAGCTGTCACTCCCGGACCGTACCACCATCTTGGCCGTAGGTTTCTGGTAGCTTCGACTTTATTCATAACCTTTCGTTTTCAGCTCTTGGTCACAGCTGTGCAGTCCGGGTACGATTTGAGATGTCAGCCGGTGGATTTTTCTGACAGCCCGTTGGCACTCAGGGTAAGCTTTCGTCTATTCCGCAGTCTTGAGGCGTATTCTCGCGGTTCCCCGAGGACTCTTCGGGGAATCAAAAGGAACGGCAAGAATAGAGGGAGTCACTCCACGCGGACTCCGCGTACAGAAACAGCGATATCACGGGGCATGCTTCCAAAATGGATTTTGTTCGAAAAAGTAAGATGCAGTTGACGAAATTAGTCGGGATCCACTTTATTTTGGGTTTTGTTTATTCCGATTTTTTTAATTAATTTTACATTGCACCAACACCAGCAAAAATTGATTCCCCTCCAAATCCAAAAGGGAGTTGATGGTGATCATTATCGGAGCATTCCCCGTCCGTGGGGACTCGCGAGAATACGGGGAGTGAGTCCCCGGGACAAACAAAAACGCGGGGACTCCTCAAGTGGAGTCCTCGGGGAACGGCGAGAATACACCTTTGGTTGGAAGCTACTGATTTTCAAAAACCTAAAAGTTCCTGTTCTTCTTCATTACGGTTTGGAATTAAACGAATAGCCTACAGGAAAATAAATCATGGAATTCTCTGGTTTAATTATTGTTAATCGTTAAAACCAAAGGCGTCATTCCACAGAAACCTAGGGGTGGGGAATAACGGTGTCGTCCAAGGCCCCCTCTGCATTCTTTAGCGTAGATCTTACATTGGTGATGCCGAAAATACTTAAATGATTAACAACATATGAAATAAAAGTAAACGACATATTCAAGAAGACTGATATAAAAAGAGTTATCTGCAAAGGATGTATGCACATTAGGTGTTGCGTCTCGCCATCTAGGTTTTACTGTTGTTGTTTTTTTTACATGGGCAGCTCTTTGCACCCATGGGGGCAGCGCACCTAGAATAGAATTAGAATAGAATTTCCGGGCCTTCTGTAAACACCTTTCACTAAATTTTAGATGTAGCCTGTAGGTTATCCATTTGGTTACACAGAATTGTATTAAGCCAGGAGTGGAGAAGTTGTACGCTGCCCCAGTTGATGGTGCGGATAGACGGTCAGGTTTTCCGACCGGATTTTCTCCAATAAAACATTAACTAAAAAAAAGAAAACATTATGCCACATTCCTGTTATCTGTTACCGTCGTGTTGCAAATTGCAGATTCTACCTGTGACCACGCACCAAGGAAAAGAAACACAAGCGACAAACGCCGCAAGGCTTTCTAGAAGTGATTATCCTTATGATTATTACTAGCAAAACTAGAAGCTCAAACTTCGCTTGCAAAGTTGGGTCAGAGGATGACGGTGGGAACTCGCATTTAATCCTTTGGCCAGCGATCCTTGAGGCTCAAATGTTTATAGGCCCTTGGGAATCCTGAAAACAAATCGTTTGGCCGAAATATTCTTTGCACTTTGCGGTGACAACCGCAACAACCTTGAGGCACAAATGATCATGTGCCCTTGGGAATCCGGACTGGATTAGAGATCGACATCTGACACAGGAGATCTTTCCAAATATCAAGTTTCATTAATATCCGGTCTCCCGTTCAAAAGTTATGTATACTTCAAGATTCCGGATTCCCACTCCCGCCGCGATGGTCCTATTAGGGAAGTGACTATTTCCAAGTTAGTATGGTCGAATGTCTAGTATGCCTGCCAAGCTTCATCGTCCTAGCACATCTGGAAGTACCCTAACTCGCCGTCAACGGACCGACCGACGGAAAAGTGATCAGCATATGCACTGTAGAAAAAAATCTTGCAGTATTTGCTACTGGGATTAATCGTGTCTCTAATGAGGTAAGATTATCTCTAATTCGGATTAATTTGATCCCAGTAGAGATAAGATTAATCCCATTAGCAAGTACTGCAGTTAGCTTTAATCGTTACTAGAAGAAACTTTTTACAGTGTGGTAGGCTACTTAGTCGGAAGGCAATTACAATACAAATTTAATCATAGAGTTCCTGACCCACTATACCTAGCAAACCGGTCCCCAAATTTTCCCCATCCGACTGGCCGCTTAAGGTGAGTCTCCACCTTCCGGAATCCGAATTTTTTTTTTAATTTCTTCTGCGATACGCAAAAATTCCGGAAATCTCTTAGTTCAACAAGACCAAAGGTTTCGATGGGATTCCAAAAATTCAATATCTGATCCAGACAACTGGATCTTGTATTAGCCAGATCCAGTCTTCGCCAGACTCCTTGAACATTTTTACACTTAAAATTCAGAAACAGAATTAAGGCCAAATAGCTAATCACCTGAGAAAACCAAGTTCAGATTTGGATTCAGCATGTGTGTTTACCCCTATAAGTCATATCTGTTTTGACGAAAACTTCCTGCCACTTCTGCCAATTTCCCGGTACCGGCCGAAATCAGGGTATCTTCTTTCCCCAGTAATGAACATCTAATCAACTTCAAATAGAAATTTAGCTTATAACAAATTGTCCGATTCCAGCCGGATTCCGGTCGAACTATATGTCCGGGTAAAATATGATTGTCATACAGGGACTCAGCATCTCTTCTTACCCTAAATCGCTTATCTAATCAACTAGAAATAAAACTTTGACTTCCAACAGATTTCCGGTTTTGGCCGGATTCCGGACGAATTACATGTCCGGGTAGAAAATTGTTTTCACATAAGTGTTCAGCATGTCTTCTTGCCCTAAATCGAACGTCTAATCAACTCCAAATAAAACTTTTAATTTTGACAAACTTTCCGGTTTGGGCCGGATTCCGGTCGAAATACTTGTCCGTCGAGAAAATAGTTTTCACCATCGTCTTCAGCATGTCTTCCTACCCCTAAATCGAACATCTAATCAATTTCAAATAAAACTTTTGCTTTCAACAAACTTTCCGGTTTGGGACGGATTCCGGGCGAAATACTTGTCCGTCGAGAAAATAATTTTCACCATCGTCTTCAGCATGTCTTCCTACCTCTAAATCGAACATCTAATCAACTTCAAATAAAACTTTTACTTTCAACAAACTTTCCAGTTTTGGCCAGATTCCGGGCGAACTACTTGTCCGATGACAAAATAGTTTTCACCATCGTGTTCAGCATGTCTTCTTACCCCATAATCGACTATCACATTAGCTGTTTCAAAATATTTTGTTTGTCTCTTAATTTGAATCCCCTCCCCCACCCCTAAACGTAGAGCTACAAAGCCCATCTACGAACTTGACTGGTCCGACGACCCAACGAACCCTCACACCAAGTTTCATCAAAATATCTCGTTCCCTTCGAGAGTTATCGTGCTTACAGACGGACGGACAGACGGACAACTTTTGCGATGTCATAGGTATCCCTCCACTTACGTTTTGGGATCCCAAAAAACCTTTTTTTCCGGATTATTTTGATATACGTTCGAACCGACCCATATTCCAGATGCAATTTACAGAAGACGTCTAAGAATAATCTGGAAGCCGAGATTCCGGAAGTTCCGGGAGGTGAAGACCGAACTTTACCTGTTCACAACCCCATCAGTTTAGTCCCTCATATGTGAATAACTTTTCTGTAAACATTTTGAATATTTCTTTTTGCTTTTACTGCAGTTGTTTCTTCTGGTAGTGGTTGAGACACTCATTACTTAATTCATTCATAGTTAGTAGTTACGGGAGTACGGTTGGCCTAACGTGAATAAGCCTGCTGTTGTGAAGGAGGCCGCTACAGCTGTAAAAAGGTCGATTTAACGTAAGGATTGCGGGGGTGTAGCGTAGGTTTTTGAACGTGTGTTAGTGATAGGAAATAAACCGACGTTTATTTGCAGATGGCTCGGGTTTGCTGGTGGTTCTTCTTTTCAAAAGTTATCGATCTCCTAGATACAGTAAGTAGGCTATTGGTTACATTTTGATCCCGCTTCGCTGGCTCAAGGTCATCAGTAAACAGGGTTGGCGTACTGCCAAAACCTGCATTATTGTTGCTCTGGTTAGAGGAAGCCGATTTTCTAGCTTTAAGGGTAGGCTACTCTTTGACGTATATTGTTCTTGTCTTGTGAATCAGCAGAATTAGTCATATTCGCTGCATAGCTAGTTTTTTCGGGCTTTTACTCACTAGTGTCCCGTTTTCCTCCTTTTGTGTCATCATTGCCCGGTGACATCTCAGTGGAACATGCCCGGCTTTTGTATCTAAGATGATAACCCTGCCAATTTTATTCCTCCCGAATCCATGCAATTGATCCATAACCTAGTTTGCTCGCACGTGTCTCCAGGACAAGAAGTTGAGGCGCTGCATCTGTGTCTTAGTTTGAACAGTGATCTGTATCTTTGTTCCAACGTAGATCTGTGTCTTGAGCATCACATCTTGGATTAATAAGTAATCAAGATATTTCACCCACTTGGTTGCTATATCATGTATATAGGTGAGTGCCGCGAAAAACAACGAGGAAGGGCAGGATCCCTGTTCTTTTGACTTCTTCCTTAATACAGGATCCCTGTTCTGGGAGGAACCCTGTTTTGATTGACGATGGATATTTTTATTTCATTTTGTTTTCCCTTTTTTGGATTAAATTAATTTCATTCATCTCTAGAGTACTAGACACCACATAATTTATTTATTTGAACTCAGGTTCGCTTACAAGTTGTAAGAAAGCTTTTGCATTGCAAGTTATAAGAACGGCATGCGCTGTAGATAACTCAGTCTGAATCTTATCAGCTTCAACCCCTTTGCTTTCGCGTCTGCAAAGTTAAATAAATACGATTGATTATACCTTGAAATTTCGTCAAACCTTGCCTAGTTAATTCCGAAAAATTAATTATTATTCTCTTTTCAGGTGTTCTTCATACTCAGGAAGAAATCTAGTCAAGTAACATTCCTTCATGTATATCATCACTGTACGATGGTGTTTAACTGGTGGATGGGGGTTAAGTATGCAGCTGGTGGACAGTGTAAGTATGGTGTGAACCTTGAACCAAATGCAGATGAACAAGGTTTAGTCAGCAATTGATCAGTCAACCGGTTAAAAGTGGAAAATCAAACTCAAGAATACGTGCGTAATGTGCAATCATTGTACAAGCAAACCAAAAGATTTAGTTGACATATTCAACAATGGCTAAATGCAGATGTGTCAGCTGTGATGCGTTTGCAGCGAGATTTCAGCACTTCTTTGCAAGGGCCTCGACAGACTTCCTTGCCAAGAAGGGCCGAAGTATCGCTGTCGAAAGTATTGTAGCTGACGTATCCATATTTAGCTATTAGTCGAATATATGTTTCCCAGTCAGCTTGGGCTCAAGGAGTATTCATTTAGTTGATATAAAACCACGTAGGATTACACTTTATCAGCTTTTGACGGTATCTGATCTCCGTCGGACTCCAGCTTTTGCTTTCAAAAGCTTCCCGATGAAAAATTCTTTGACTGTGTAATTGTATTGTAGTTGTATGAAAAGTTGCATGCATTGATTTGTAGTAGTATGGGATACTTTGGTTTAACATGCCTCCAACTGGATTAATCTTAATTAGTAGTATCCGATAGCATTCAATCTTGCTTTAGTAGCATCCAGCTTGCTAGTAGTAGCATGCAGTGGCAACAGCTACTAATGCATGCTGCTTTTTTGTACAACTCCGTACAACTAATTCTCGAAATTTTTGTCGGACGGAGAGTAGAAGAGTGTTTAATATTCTTTGCAAATACCTTGCCCTACTTCGCTCAGCCTGTAATAGCTGCGTTCTTTGTCGCAAAAAATATACCTGGTTTATCTTAAAATGTTTTTAGGGTTCACTGATGAGTGCTTCTTAATGTTAAAACGCGCTTCCCGACTCCCTAATTTCTGTTTTTTTATAGCCAGTGCAAAATAACCGGAACCTGGTCGGTCTAGTTGGTTCTAGTGAAAAGTCACCGGTAGGTGGTGAGACCAAAACTTCTTGTAGACGAAACACCAGAAACTTATAGTCTTTGGAAAATAATACTACCTGAAGTGCGACGAACATAGCTAATGATTTTAAACTTCAGCTTCTGATGCCGCAGTTCGATGGAAAATTCTCAGGAAGAAGTTCTTGTCTTGAAGGAAGGATACAGGAGGACGACACAACAACTGATTTTTTTTTCATTCCAAAAATGTCATTTTTGTTGTTGAAAACAGTCGTTTTTCTGCAGGAAAAGTCGGTAAAAATTTCCAGCCAGTCGGTGAATTCCTCGTCCCCCTCTCAAACATTTTGGCTAGTAACGCCTGTGGTATTTAATACCTGCGATTATTCCCAGTTTTGATTGATTAGTTATAATATATTTGGTAGCAAAAATCGAGTATTGGATCCGTTTAGAAAGTATTTAAAGCACCCCTCGCACTATTTACTGTTTATG
This sequence comes from Branchinecta lynchi, assembly GCA_023053575.1. NCBI lineage: Eukaryota > Metazoa > Arthropoda > Branchiopoda > Anostraca > Branchinectidae > Branchinecta > Branchinecta lynchi. Next base: position 14,615,668 of record JAKZAP010000011.1, on the reverse strand, counting down.
GTCCAGTATTCAAAGCTATCTGAATATTAGTTGCGTTTATGCAGATACCACGGTATCTGTTACCACGGTAACTGGATCTGCAATTACATCACTAAGTGGTACACATCTTTCTCACCAATCTAGCAAAATTTGATGAACGTGAGATGACTTTACAGATACCACGGTCGGACCGTAGTATCTGAATATCAGATACCACGCCAACTGGCCAGGTACCGCGATAACAGCAAAAACGACTTTAGACGGGGGTATCAGATACCATGGTATCTGCAAAAACGCAACTATTGTAAAACTAAGCTCTACTTATGAAATTTATTCACGGCTTTGGCTTTTTAATCCTCTTCTCAGATCATTGACTCATAGCAAAAACTCGGCAAAATTCAGAAAACCGGTTTACGCACTAATATCATGATATGCCAACACTCGTCTTGAGCAAAATGTACATGGGCAATGGGAAATTTTCTTTTTTGGTGCATAATGCCTCACTATAGGGAGCTTTTTTTCTTTTTTGGTGCATAATGTCTCACTATAGGGAGCTTTTTTCTTTTTTGGTGCATAATGTCTCACCATAGGTAGCTTTTTTCTTTTTTGGTGCATAATGTTTCACTATAGGGAGCTTTTTTTCTTTTTTGGTGCACAGTGTCTCACTATAGGGAGCTTTTTTTCTTTTTTGGCGCATAATGTCTCACTATAGGGAGCTTTTTTTCTTTTTTGGTGTATAATGTTTCACTATAGGGAGCTTTTTTTCTTTTTTGGTGCATAATGTTTCACTTTAGGGAGCTTTTTTTCTTTTTTGGTGCATAATGTCTCACTATAGGGAGCTTTTTTTCTTTTTTGGTGCATATTGTCTCACTATAGGGAGCTTTTTTTCTTTTTTGGTGCATAATGTCTCACTATATGGAGCTTTTTTCTTTTTGGTGCATAATGTCTCACTTATAGGGAGCTTTTTTGGGATCCCAAAACGTAAGTGGAGGGATACCTATGACATCGCAAAAGTTGTCCGTCTGTCCGTCCGTCCGTCTGTCCGTCCGTCTGTAAGCACGATAACTCTCGAAGGGAATGAGATATTTTGATGAAACTTGGTGTGAGGGTTCGTTGGGTCGTCGGACCAGTCAAGTTCGTAGATGGGCTTTGTAGCTCTACATTTGGGGTGGGGGAGGGGATTCAAATTAAGGGACAAACAAAATATTTTGAAACAGCTAATGTGATGGTCGATTATGGGATAAGAAGACATGCTGACCACGATGGTGAAAACCATTTTGTCATCGGACAAGTAGTTCGCCCGGAATCCGGCCAAAACCGGAAAGTTTGTTGAAAGTAGAAGTTTTATTTGAAGCTGATTAGATGTTCGATTTAGGGGTACGAAGACATGCTGAAGACGATGGTGAAAATTATTTTCTCGACGGACAAGTATTTCGACCGGAATCCGGCCCAAACCGGAAAGTTTGTTGAAAGTAAAAGTTTTATTTGAAATTGATTAGATGTTCGATTTAGAGGTAGGAAGACAAGCTGAAGACGATGGTGAAAACTATTTTCTCGACAGACAAGTATTTCGCCCGGAATCCGGCCCAAACCGGAAAGTTTGTTGAAAGTAAAAGTTTTATTTGAAGTTGATTAAATGTTCGATTTAGAGGTAGGAAGACATGCTGAAGACGATGGTGAAAACTATTTTCTCGACGGACAAGTATTTCGACCGGAATCCGGCCCAAACCGGAAAGTTTTATTTGGAGTTGATTAGATGTTCGATTTAGGGCAAGAAGACATGCTGAACACTTATGTGAAAACAAGTTTTTACCCGGACATGGTCCGGAATCCGGCCAAAACCGGAAAACTGTTGGAAGTCAGAGTTTTATTTCTAGTTGATTAGATAAGCGATTTAGGGGTAAGAAGAGATGCTGAGTCCCTGTATGACAATTGTATTTTTACCCGGACATATAGTTCGACCGGAATCCGGCTGGAATAGGAAAATTTGTTATAAGCTAAATTTCTATTTGAAGTTGATTAGATGTTCATTACTGGGGAAAGAAGATACCCTGATTTCGTCTTTGAGCCTTCTTTTTTCGCCGGACAAGTAGTTCTGGAGTTCGGCCGGAACCGGGAAATTGGTAGAAGTGGCAGGAAGTTTTCGTCAAAACAGATATGACTTATAGGGGTAAACACACATGCTGAATCCAGATCTGAACTTGGTTTTCTCAGGTGATTAGCTATTTGGCCTTAATCTGTTTCTGAATTTTAATTGTAAAAATGTTCAAGGAGTCTGGCGAAGACTGGATCTGGCTAAGACAAGACCCAGTTGTCTGGATCAGATATTGAATTTTTGGGATCCCATCGAAACCTTTGGTCTTGTTTCTTTTGTGTTGCATAATGTCTCACTATAGGGAGCTTCTTTTCCTTTTTGGTGGATAATGTCCTCTGTAGAGCATATTATCCCCTTCCCCTTTCCAGAATCCCCTTTCCGGGTGACGACATTGGAGCAACCCTTGTATCGCGCAGATCACCCTAAATATACATTTACACATATGCACCAAGGTTTCAATTTTCTTTATTCTTAACTCTAAGCTAGTACAGTAATAATAATAATTTTATTTAAACACTCCATACAAGTACAATGTAAATGGTCGGAGGAGTTGGTAAGTAAACAAAAGAGAAAGAAAAGAAAAAGAATTCACAAAACACTACTAGACAAAATTAGGCTGCGATAACTAAAAATAACCAAAACAAGAACAAACTTGAATCACATGATTACACCAGGCTAGCCAGTGGAAAATCTTGCAGTTTTCTACTTCGATTGATGAAACGAATGGTTAGCTCATTCATTTTTTTTTGCTTATTTCAAAAATACGGTACCTTTGTGATTCGGAACCATATGGGAATTCCCAGTAAATATTGCAGCACCGGAAAAAATTAGAACGGACTTGTTTGCGCTCATTTTTATTCGATGGATTCCACAGAGGGGTTAGAAAGAAGACATGGGGCGCGAACATGGCGTTGCGTGGACGGCCAAGCTTACTTTTTATCAAATTGGCCTTTAGTTCGTGCTAACATTCCGTAAGTCTTCCGTAGTTTTTCTTTAAGAGACGCGATAACTAAATTTTTAGTGGCTTTAATGGAATTCCCATAACGGAGTCCAAGATACTCAAACGTATCCTTTTGGACAACTGTCTTGCCACACACATCTACCACACGGATTGGCTGTATTTCTTCGTTCATAACGGCGAATTCAGTCTTGGAGGGCTCTATGCTTAGACCTAGATCGCCAACAGCAGACGACTCTCTATTAATAGCTTCTTGTAGGGATTCTAAATTATCACCCATCAGAAGTAGGTCATGTCCGTAAGACAGATGACTAACAACAGTACCATCTTCTATCAGGAACTCTTCAATCGATCTTGTCGCAGAACTCAGCGCATTATTAAATATTACGGGACAACAGACAACTTAACAATGTCAACACAATACTCTGCACTTATTTTAGGGTTTGAACCGGAGAATAACAAAATCGACCCAACGCTGGGTAAAACACCCACCGCGCACATCAACGAAAGCACCCAGACGAATAATAACCCCTTAACATAGGCTATATTGTACATAACATTTTGTTTTTATATACGTGCCTTATTTTTTATTTATTTATTTATCACCCGTCATTTCAAACAGAAAAGGGACGGAGTACAAAAACGAAAAGAAAAACAAAACAAAAGCAAAACGTAACACTTTCATAGGAAACACACACAAAAATCGACAATTACTAACTGAGACTCTCTGACTGACTAAAAACTGAACACGATTACATACATATACACTTAAACTCTGAGAATTTTCCTCCAAGGGTGGGACTGGATTTTTTAGTTGTACTTGCTAATCAGGTTAGAAATGGCAGGCTCAGGGTCTATTGTTCTTATTTTCTTACAGCTTTCTTCTGTGCCATGCTAAACTCCTACATTCACGTCATCATGTATACCTATTATCTACTGTCATCGTTTGGCCCAGGTGTCCAAAAGTATCTCTGGTGGAAGAGATATCTTACGCAGCTGCAGCTGGTAAGTTAAAAGATGGCGGAGGAGCAAAAACTGATGAAGTGTTGCACGTTCCTGTTTATCACTTATACTGTAAAAAGTCTCTCCTAAATCGGACTGTAGTGGTTGCATATCACCGAATTTGGCGACTTTTATTCCGAATCGGATAATTAAAATCCGAATTCGGAGAGTTAAAATCCTATACAGGATTAAGAGGCTAGAATGCAAAATACTGCAGACTAGGATAACGGAACTTGCAGTATTTTGCATTCCAGCGTTTTAGTCCTGTATCGGATTTCAACTCTCCTAATTCGGATTTCAACTCTCCAAATTCGGAATAAAAATTACCGAAGTCGGTGATGTGCAACCACTAAAGTCCGATGTAGGAGATACTTTTTACAGTGTAGCCGTACAAAAGGTCCTTCCACTTCCACTGCCTATCCTTGAATTAACATGGGCCTGAAAGCCCCCCTTCCCAAGCTTGATGACCGTCATGCACCTAATGCAGATAACCATTTTTGTATGCACTGGCTCCTAATCGGTCATGGTTGGCATACCAGTACCACCATTTAACCACCTTTTTCGTCGATACTTTGACTGCTTTTTGTGGCTCTTGCGGACTTCGGTTTGTCTGCCCCCCCCCCCCCCAACTTTGACCAGTTCTGGCACTGCCACGTAAGCTAGGACGATGAAACTAGGCATGCGAGTAAAGGACCTGATCCGACGCTCTAGGAAACTTTTCTTTCTTGGATCCGACCAGCCGTGTGTCCTTGTGACACGCGCAAGTTGTGAATGGGTGATTTGATTTGATTGAAACTGGATGGTAGTAGGAGCAGATGTCCTAGTGGTTCCGTTTATGTATTAGAACCGTATCCGAGCTCGGGGGGGGGGGGGAGGGGAATCCCGTAAATTTTGCTCCGCCAGGCCTTACTGTTTATGGGTTTATGAGTCTTGGACGCGTACATAGTCATCGGCCCTAGTTTTGTTATTTTGAGGCCCGGAATGACGTGATGAAGTAAAGAGTAAAGAAATTTAAAGAACTTTTAACTTGATGAAAATTCGTTTGGCAAGCGCTTTGTACTGATACATATTTACTCAAACATATGAATGAATGAAAGGATTTATGACGTACTGCCCAAGGGCGTAAGTGCAGTAAAAAAGGAGTATGCAGTATATGCGGCTACTGTGTTTATAAGTTCTTCATCTGCGAAAGCTAGTGTTGATTTTGGTACTCGAAGACCTGACCTGAATGTCTTTCTTTTTTATAGGTACAGTTTGTTCTCATTGGCATTCACGTCGTTTACGGGTATTGGAACAACTGCGACTTCCCGAACTTCCTAGTTTGGGCCGTCGCTTTCTACTGTATTAGTCTCATCGTTTTGTTCTCCAACTTCTATATTCGCTCCTATGTGAAACGAAGAGAAAACAGAGTCCAGGCCAACGGGCTGAAGAAACACAGCTAACATCAAAAATTAAATCTCTAGTTGGCTTTAAAGTGCAGCGGGTCAGAAGATAGTCTAGTCGATCTCGGGTGCTAAGTGTTGGTTTATTTTACTACCAGTGACTAAATGTTTGTATGATTTTCCAAACAAAAAGTACAAATGCTTGCTAAAGACATCGTTGACGCTAGTGAGAGCGCGGACGTGAGGACTTCTGAAATTTGCACGTTCTTAGACCAATGGTACGCGTACCCAAAGGGTACGAGAGACCCTTGGAATTTGTGAACCAAACTAGTCTGTAGCTTTAATAGTTGCGTTTTTGCAGATACCACGGTCTAGAGTCGTTTTTGCAGTTATCGTGGCATCTGGCCAGTTATTGTGGTGTCTGATATTCAGATACCACGGTGCTGGTCATGGACCGGACTCCCTCGTTAACCTCCTGATTGCTGATGTGGTGAAAGCATTTGATTATCTGGACCACCTCACTGTTGTCAGTGAGGCCAATAGGATGGGAGCAAGGAAATTCATTGTTCGACTACTGGCTACCTTTCTGAGTGAGAGACTCCAGTGCGTCCAACTCTCCCCTGACATTTTTTCTGAGTTCCTCAAGATCACGTGCGGTGCCCCACAAGGCACTATTTTGGGTCCAGTTGCTTTCTTCATAGCAGTAAACGAATTACTGAAGAAAAGACCAAACAGGGTCAAATAGCGAAAGCAAAGGAGGAGCTTAAGCTAGCCTTTGAAGAGCCAACAAGGGAAGCCCAGCTTGCCAAGATGGAGATCAGCGAGGAAAAAAGCGTCGTCCTGCGGATAAATTTCCTAAAGAAAAATGTTGAAGATACTGAAGCGGAGGTGGGCCTTAAACCAGTCGAGTCTGCTAAGATTCTTGGAGTCGTCATCGATAAAATCTGAAACGGGATTCCCAAGTTGATAAAACAGTCAGAAAAGGATCTGGATTGCTGAGATCATTCTCTCACCTGAAGCGATTTGGTTTTTCCACCCAGGCACTGACTAACGTTTTAAAGACATACATCCCACCTGCCATAGACTATGGGCGCCAGGTCTGGCATCCAAGAATAACTAAAGCACAGGAATAGAGGGTTGATAAAATTCAAAAACGGGCTTGCCGGATCATTCTCGGACAAAATCACACCTTGTACGAGAACAGTCTTCGCACACTCGGGCTCAAGTCACTATCTGAACGAAGGCATGAAGCAGTTATGAGGTTTGGGAACCAGTGTCTTGCTTCCGAAAGGCACAGACAGATCCTACCCGACTTTGCGGCGCCTACGGTCGATGGTCCCGTGACAAGAAGTAAAGCAACCTCAAAAGTCAATCTAAAGCAACCACCGGCAAACTCCAGCGAGCGATACAGTTCATCTCTACTTTGTTCAGCACTACAATGCCAGATAATGTGCATCTTGTTTTTGTGTGTGTGTCCTCGCCTCATTTTAACTGTTTTTATGGCACTTGAGCTTACTCAAGTGCCATATAGCGATCGTAGTGTCTGTCCGCATTTTGCTAGTTGGTGGGCATTGGGGAGTGGCAAGATGGGGAATCCGGAAATTAGTAACATTCGTAACTTTGGAACGGATAATCGGGCGTGCATTAAACTTGACAGGTGTCAAGGACAAGTGTCTTGAATGTTCATGGTCAAACTTGGATTGGATCCGATAACTGGGGGGGTGGGGCTGGAGGGGGACACCCGAAATCTCTTGAAACGCTTTTTCTAGACAACCCCTACCCCTTTCTTCACACTAGTATAGCTCTGCGTGTGGGTGAGTCATTATTTCTTCACACTAGTATAGCTCTGCTCGTGGATGAGTCACTCTTTGCTGAAATTCGTTCGGAGAGAGCTAGAGCAATCGAAGGTCGAAGGGGTTGGTATAATATGTTGTTGAACCTTAGTAGGGGTTTATATAGATTAGGGGGTGCTAGGATGATAAACTTGGCAGGCGTATCAGGGACCCGACCAAACCAACCTGGAAATAATTCGTTTCCCGACCCGACAATCTGGGGGGGGGGGGGTTGATGGAAGATCCCGAGAAACGGTTAGAAAGGAGGGGTCGGAGTGAAACTTGCTGGTAATAACAAGCATCTACTCCAGATAAATCGTTTACACATATGGACTGGATCCGGACACTTGGGGGGAGGGGTTATTACGGTGATGGCGGTTCTGGGGATTTTCACGACGAAACTTGGGAGGCGTATCATTGACCCTATCACACTGACATGTTAATAAAAACTTACTCGATCCGGTAGTCGTGGGGGAGTAGAGGAAGGGGGAATCAGGAATATTGAGTCATGCGTAACTTTGGAAGGGTTGATCGGATTTGAGTGAAATTTTGTAACTGAACAGCGGAGATGTCTCCGGTGATCTTTTTCATGTCCGGACCGGATCCGACAACAACGGAGGGGGGGGGGGGAATACGTGACCGGCTTAGACTGGAGAGATCGGGATGGAACTTTGTGGGAATAACTAACAGATGCTCCGGATAAATCATTTACAGATCTTTAGGGAATCACAGATACTCGGTCAAACCGACTCATCGCAGGCTCAAAATACAACCCTTTTGCTTACAACTAACTGCTCTATGTATTTCCTGATAAACGACACATTTTTCCTCCATGAACGTACACTGACAAAACTGCGAACCCTTTAGGTTGCTACTTGCAAGTGAATAACCCCTTTGCTCGCCACCTGTGTACAGTTCGCCGAAGCCTAGATACTTAAATTCCTTCCATACGCTTAATGAATCATCAGTGAATAATTAAAAACGCCATATCTGAGAGTTTTAATAGTTGTGTTTTTTGCAGATACCATAGTATCTGACACCACGGTGACTGTAACTGGATTTTTGTCGGTTTATTTCCGCAGTTACCATGGTATCTGATACAACTGGGTTTGCAAAAACGACAGTTACTGAGTTTGCGCTCTTAGAACTCACCCCAAAGGAAATACTTATATCCACTAAGGCCTAAATCAAGTGGCAAACTGCTTTTCCACGAATAGACAAAGATCTAGGCTCTTGTATTGGTGATGATGAAAATGAGACGACTTTTCCTATACCACGGTAACTGACCAAATTCTGAGTAACTGCAAAAACGATCGCGGTATCAGGTACCACGGTAACTGCAAAAACGACTTTAGACCGCGGTATCTACAAAAACGCAATTAACGTCTCCTTTCCTTTTCATTTATATTTTTGTATGTAGGAGGAGAAGGTTTCCGATTTGCTATCCACTCCCCGGCACCTGCTGTCCACCATTTCCCGGCACCGTCCGAATCAGCGGTACAGGAGATAAATTAGGCGATTCCCGATTCTAAATATACTAATTTTATATGTACTAACACGTGGAAACCGGTGCGAGCTGCTGCTAATCCGTGCCGGCACCGGGCACGTGCTATAGATTAAAATCGAGAGTGGGCAACCCCTCGGGCAGCCCTCGGGCAACCCTTATGTCTGAGATCTTTGCTACTATTGATGGTGAAAGAAAAGAGAGGGCAGGTTTGTGAGACGTAGAAGCTGAGGACTGGATTAAAATGTGTAGGTAGTAGGTACTCAGGGCCACGAAGCAGTCTTCCGTATTTTAATTACGGGGCAAAATTAGAATCACGAAATAACATAGATAATGTGTAGGTCGTGGAGGCTTTAACACAAGTCCTTTTAGCAGGGATCATTTAAAATCCGTATACACACGTAGACGTCTTAATCTTTAGCTTTTGCGTCACTCAAATCCCCGATCTGTTGTGGGTAACCATCAGGGCGTGACAATATTTCAAGTATCAACAATTATCCTCATCGTGACCAAGTCCAAAACACGCCAGTTAACGTCGAGAAGGACAAGAAACGTCACTCAAACGAACCTTCTAAATCGATTCAAAGCATATTTGATGGTGCCAAACGGATAAGTCAGCTACATTTTATCCATTTGGCACCGTCAAATATGATTCGCAGTCAGCTTGGGCTGAAGGACCATCTGATTCAAATCACGTGTAAACCAATCAACAATGTTTGTTTTCGTGACGTTTCTGGCTCTTCGCTGGGCACACGGCCATTCTTCATCGGCACTACGAGTTAGTCAATAAGAGTATAGCAAGTAGCAACCCGAAGACAGAAAAAAAAAAGCTGGGAGCTCACATGGCCCTTGCAAGGCTGGGTCAGAGGTTGAAAGTAGGAATTTGTTCCTAAAGGGTTTGTTGTGGTCATTTGTAGGCAAAACACCTTGAAATAAGAATGATCATGGGTCCTTAGAAATCACGAGAATTTATCGCTCGAAAAAAATATTTTATTTTTGCATTTGGCTGTGCCGATGCGCCCTTTAACAGGCGCTAGAGATTCATTTGTAATAAACACTCCTGAAGCACAAATGATGATAATCTCATCGGGATCGTGAAACTGTACATTTTGCTCAAAATTTGTCGAAAGCATATTGAAGACCATTGAACCGCCCAACGAAGAAGAGGAGTTCTAGAAATGCCTTGTACAGTACTTTTTACTTACTAGTGTACAATAAAATAATAATTGACTCTGTACAAAACTCCCAAACAAAAAACTCCCGCCAACACTTTGTCTATTTTTGCAAGTGCCATATGAACTTTTAGCTCTTGCTTCTTTTGGGATGACTTCGAAAAGTGAAATTTTGGCAATAGTCGTTTTTGCAGAGCAACTGTGTATCAGATACCAGTATAACTGCAAAAACGACTGATTGCGATTTAGTTACCTGGTAGTATCTGCAAAAACGCAAATAATATTTCCCTTCACTCCTCAGATGTTTTGAGATCAGATACCCCGTCGTATGCAATTTCAGATACACATGCCTCATCATAGATGACAATAAATATCGTCTTTTGACGTTAAAACAGTGACACAACGATTCGTCAAAAAAGAGGCGAACGCTGAACCGGTACCTGATTCGCCGTTTGTTGATATCCGACCCATTGTTGACGCTTGAAGCCCTCTCCTCCTAATTTGTGTTCTCCGATCGGAAACTTACCTGTCTACAACCCCATGAATGTAAGCCCCAGGCAGTGCGTCATAGATCCTTCATTCATTCGCTGTTCCAGAACTTCCAGAGCTGAAAAAGTGGACTGAATTTTGTTTGCTTCGAAGTACTCTTGCACCTTGCCGCAAACGAAAAACGGCACATTTTTTAAAAGATGATTGACGCATGGTCTCTGTGAAACCAAGGTAGTAAAAGCATAGCAGATACAATTTTTAAATGAGAGAAAATTTCAAGAAATAACTGAGAAGACAGATAATAACTTTGTAACTTGCACCGTGTCTTGATGACTAGTCTATCCTACAGAAGAGGTTGCCGACCTCAGATCAGCCTCAGATTGTACCTGAGCTGAGTCCTGACCTCGTTTTTACTTTACTGGAGCCTATACTATCTCCATCAGAATTTAACCGGCATATTCCATTGCCCAGCTTTGGTTTCTTTATCTCACCACAGAAATTTCCAAAAAAGGTAAACAGTATCTTAAAAGAAAGCCATCTTCTTCATTCTAGGTTTTCCTCTGACATAATAGCATGCAAGCTGCATTGCCAGTACATGAATTTCCTTGATGACCCGCACATTTTCTAGGGACTTTGTTACTGTTGCGGCTGGTCACCCGAATTTTGTTTCCATAACATAGCCTAATCATTGTTTAATCGTAGGTACATGGAAAAAATGAAAGTAAATTGCATAATTGTTAGAAACAGCATGAACTCAATATAAGAACAACATTTAGTGTTTTAAACAGAGAAGATCCTTGTCTTTTTGGCTTACAGACAAGGTCGTTGACTCTCTTGCACTGTAACAACGCAGGATGCTGTGATTTCATTTCAGTCATAACAGTGCCTAAATATCTGAATTAAGAAAGATTTATCAGTGAATATGACAGGTTGTGGTGCATCTAAGGCACATCTAAGCTAGAAAACTAATTCCGTAGGGTGCGTATGGAAATAGAAACCAACGGAAATAGTATAGGCTCCAGTAACTCAAATGCTGCCGCCAAAATGTTAAAATGAAATATAATGCTGTCCTGACAGTAAAGAGGCAAAATATGACTTTTTTTCAACAATCATGTGTCCAAAAATATTCAAATTCTGTGCCTTTTCTGTTTTGAAGCTGTCAGAATGATGCTCATAAGTATGTATATGTAGTGGCACTGTCTAGGGAACCAGGAGCCATACTTTGTGTCCTACAGGCTACGGAACCCGTAGTTCTCACAGAAACCAAACATATGAGCTGTGATTCTGGGATCTGACGTCATTGACTAATGGAAACTTGTATGTGCTGGCTCCCGTTCCGGTGGTAAGTGGAAATAGCTCACAGAAACTTCATCGCACCAGCTTCTCGTCCAGTATCACAGAATTATGATCTCAGAAGCTAGGACCGGTAGTTGATACCAGAAACTGTGTAATTGGAGCTTGTGTTCCGGTAGTGTCTACATGGAATATAGAACTCACAGAATAGTTTGGATGAGAGCTAGGATGCTGGGATTTTCAGTGACTTAGAGAAAATAACATGGGAAAAAATTCATTACAATTGTAAGTGGCTCTCATAAGAACTTTCCATCACATATGCCACTTGATGTTTCTGTAGTGAAATGTAAAATATATAAAGAGATATAAAAAAAAATGTTGTCTCAAAATTTAAATAGTCCTACCAGGACAGTGTCTCATTGGATATACCTGCACCATAGGTTTGTGCAGATAAGTGCTGTAGTAAACATGTTGATGGCAGTATTGGACAACACTAAATGGGATAAGACAAGTACTAGGCCCTAAGCAGATTTTGAAACTGACTTATTTTCATCAGTTATTATAGCCTTCAAACTGCAGACCCTTTGCTTGATATCGCTAGCAGTCTAACCGAGAAAATAAAGGTTGAGCCACTGTAACACTTTCTAAATAATTTCAGACGTCAGCTTACGTCCTACCTTCTAGTCTGCCTCCAGGATGTTCCCTGCTAGAGCTTTCATAGTAAAAGGCCTACAAGCATTCCCACTCAAGCTTCGTCAAACTGGGCAAGCAATGTTCAGCAAATATCTACTGGCCACAAATATTGGGATATCAGCCGGCCTGTCTGGAACTGGTGATATTCTGGAACAACACTTAGAAAAACATATAACTGGCAAAGTGACTATGTGGAACAGTGACAGAACTGTGAAAATGTCTACGTCAGGTGCAATAGTGGGTGTTATTTGCCACTATTGGTATTTGTACCTTGACAAATTGTATGTTGGTCGGACTGCAAAGATTGTATTCAAGAAACTAATGATTGATCAGTGCCTTTTCTCGCCATTCCTGATATTTACCTATTTTGTAATAATTGGAAGCTTAGATGGCGAAAAGTGGAATGAAATTATGGACAGTGTCAAGTCTAAGTATATGAGACTCTACACAGCTGAATGGATTGTATGGCCTCCCGCACAGATTATCAATTTTTGGATATTACCTACCCGTTTTAGGGTCTTATATGATAACACCATATCACTGGGATATGACATTTACACATCTTATGTAATGCATGATGATTGACAGTGGTATATATCTAGGACTTACAAAAAATTGTTTTTACTGCTCTTTGGATTAAAAGAGAAACGAAAAGTTAGAGGGTGTGTAGAAATGTCGTGTTTTCTTCACCAGTAGGCTAACCCCTGTTAAAGTCTGTACAGATAAATTGACTATTTCCTTCTGTTGGGTTTTCTTCATTCCAAGAGGAAGTTCTCCTAAGTTTAAATAATCCAGTGATGTCGCGTAAACTCTTGCTCTGCTCTGGAACTCATCGTCATCTTAGGCCAATGTAACTTGTCTAAAGCTTGTCTATATTGCTTTGTCTATATTGCCTATAACCTGCTAGAGAAAGAGAGAGCTTGCGATACAGTATGCCGTTGGCGAACTTCGAAACATAAGATCAGTTATGCGTTAACGCTGAATTGCGCAGGCCTTTTTTATTATGGCTCTTGCCCTTCGGCCAAGTGCCATATATGGACTAGACTGGATTCGAGTCACTGTGGGGGGTTTGGGGGGGGGGATTCCGGTGAATCCGCTAGTTCGTACTTCCGGATGTGCTAGGACAATGAAACTTGGAGACACATCAGGGACCTTACTCCGCCTTTCCGAAATGGCGGGTCAAAAATAAATTACTTACTTACTTACTTAAATGACTAAGCTGGAAATAGTCACTTCCCCGATCCGAGCATCATCGGGGGAGTGGAGGGAGGGGAATCCGTAATCTTGAGGTATTTATAACTTTCGAACGGGTAATCGGATAGCAATGAAATTGGATATTTGGAGAAACCTCGTGCCTCAGACGACCCACTTAAAATCTGGACCGGATCCGGTAACTTTGGGGGAGCTGGAGCGGAAACCGGAAATGAGTGGAGGGAGGGATTGGGACGAAACTTGGTGAGAAGAACTTGCTCAAGTCCTAGATACATCGTTGACATAACCGGACCGGATTCGGGCACTGTGGGGGGGGGGGGGGAATTCGGTGATACCGCGAGTTCGGTACTAAGACGATGAAATTTGGTAGGCATATCAGGAACCCGAACAGACTGCCTTCAGAATAACCATCGTGGGGGCGTGGAGGGATGGGGAATCCGGAATCTAGTGTCATAAATGCATAACTTTTGAACGGGTGAACGGATTTGAATGAAACTTGGCAAGTGGAAAGAGCTATCGTCTCAAATGTTCCAACTGAAGTCCGGATCGGATACGATACTTGTAGGGAAATCTCCTAAAACGCTTAGAGTCGAGGGATCGGGATAGAATTTGGTAGGAAAACAAGCATAAGCCCGGTAGACACGTTCTTGACAGAACCACATCTTGCCGGGGCTCTTTGAGGTTGGTAGGGGTGGAGGAGGTTTACCGGAATTCCAGTGATCGCGAGTTATGATACTTCCAGACGTGCCATGGACGATAAAACTTGGCGGGCATATTACTAACCCGACAAAATAGACTTAAGAACCCGCCACGATGCCCAAAGAAAACTTCCGTTCCTGGATCCGACCGTTTTTTAGGGAGCTAAGGGAATGGGAATCCAGAAATTACTGGCTGCCCTAGGTTGCGAACAGGTGGTCCGATTCGAGTGGAACTTTATGGGTCTGATGACCTAGATATGCAGAACAGGTTTCCGAACCACATGCAGCCATGGTTGGGGGAGTTGAAGGGGGTCCGGAAACTTTTTAACGTGCACAAAAACCAAACGAATGGGATGTAAGTTAGACAAGACCGCAGGACCGAGTTTATGCGTCCCAGATCCGTTATTTGGCGTCCGAATCTATTCGGTCACAGAGGGGGGAGTTAGAGGGAGAGTCTTGGAAATTCTTTGGCTCGCTGAGGGGTCACGAGTGGAGCGATTTTTATGAAACTTGGAAAGTAGAGAGATGAAATGCCTCAGATGACAAATTTTAGGGTCCAGAACGAATCCGGGCACTGAGCTCGAGCCATTTCCCGAAAAATGCTCAGATTCGAGTGAAACTTGATAGGCGGTAAGAGAAGATGCTTTAGATGATTAATTTATGTGTCCGAACGAGATTCGACCGTGGCGGGGGGAGTTGGAGGGGGGGGGGGGTACCAGAAATGGTGTGGCACGTTTAGGAATCAAACGAGTGGATCTAAACTTAAAAGGTAGACAAGTATTTTGTGACATTCTCATCTACTTTCTTGCATCACCTACTCGTAACAAGTGACATATGAGCTCGTAGCTCTTGTTTATTCATGTATGTTCCAGAACTCCTCAGTGTAGAGTTGATTCTGAGATGGGATGTAGGCTTATGGGGTAGCATTGGCCTTCCTGCTGTTTGCGAAACAAGGCCCATCGGACGCCCGTAACGCCCATTTCTTATCAGTGGACCATTCTCCTGGCTAGTCTAGGGTATGGCGAGTTATGACTGAATGAGTGAATATTTTATATACTTAGTTCTTAAAAATAGCAATAGTGGCGGATACAAAGAAAACAAAGGACTCAGTTTAAATTTGAATACAAATTCACACTTCAAACACAAGGACAAGACCATGGTGCGCCGAAAACGCTTTAACCGACAACTTTCTATGCATCTCGTCAAGTTGAGCTGTTATATTTGTGAAAATGGGATGGTAATTTATGGTTTTGTACCAAGGTGACAAGTAGAAACGTCTGTCGTATAGCGGCAAACGGCAACGCGAGGCGTCAGGAATTGTCCCGTACCCTGTTCCCCAGAAGAAGTATGCTTCCTTGAATATTTCTCTAGATTTCAGACCACCTTTTTTGTTTTATGGTATAGCGATCGTAGTGTCTGTCTGTCTGTTCAACTTTTATCTGGTTCGTTTACTTCCGAAAGTACCCGAACCAATTCTCAGCAAGCTTCCCGGATCCTGTCATGTGGGAGTGGACGGCGTGTGGACCCGTGGTATCACTACGCTCGTTAAGTTGTGACCGGGTGATCCGGTTCGATTGAAAGTTGATGGGTGGTAGAAGTAGGTGGCGTAGATTTTGAGTTTTGTGACCAGCCTCGTCCGACCACGGTGGGTGGAGTTGGGGGGAGGGGGGGGGGGGGAGAGGATATCAGATTATAGTGAAAATTGATGGATGGTAGAAGTAAATGCCTCAGATGTGATATTTATGCATCCGGATTGGATCCGACCTCGTTGGCGGAGTTCGATGGGGTATCGGACATTTTCTGGAAGTGTTCAGATCAGAGAGGAGGTGGTACGAGAAAATACTGTGGATGTGACAAATATTTTTCTAAATATGATCTGGCCTCGGTGGAGGAGGTGGAGGGGGGTACCAGAATCTTGATGGTTAGGAAAAGAAGATGGCCTAGTTGTGCGATTTGTGTGACCAAACCTCATCTGGCAGTGGTAGGAGGAGTTGGAAGGGGGATTCCGAAGTTCGGATCGGAGTCCGCAACTTTGGGGAATTATAGGGTTGTTACACTTAGAGACGGGACGAAAACTGACGGGCTGGACTATCATATGCTTCGACGGAGCCGGAGTGGTCTTTGGAAGATCCGTCCGACCTTGAAAGCCCGAACCTTAGCTGATATATTGCTAACTAACTTGCAAGTGCCCCTGCAACTACAGCAGCAAAACATTAAAGTGGTAGGGATAAATTAACATCACCTCACAGAAAAGTGTTTCAGCTTTATTTAGAAATAAAAGCTGCGTTCTTTGTCACGGGAGTTTTCACCGGTGGTCTCCGGTTTTTATGGCACTTGCCCTTCGGCCAAGTGCCATATAGCGATTGTAATTTTTGTCCGTCAGTCGGTCTGTCGGTCCCGGTTTTGATAGTTTGGGCACTTCAAGATAAGCTAGGACGATGAAACTTGGCAGGCATATCAGGGACTGGATCAGATTAAATAAGAAATAGTCGCTTCCCTGATCCGACCATCTGGAGGGAGGGGGAATCCGGAAAAATTAGGAAAACTTAAATATTTTTAGCTTACGAACGGGTAATTGGATCTTAATGAAACTTGATATATGAAAGGACGTCATGTCTCAGACGATCCATTTTAAATCCAGACCGGATCCGGTGACATTGAGGGGAGTTGGAGGGGGAAACCGGAAATCATGGAAAACACGAGTGGAGGGATCCGGATGAAACTTGGTGGAAAGAACAAGCAGAAGTCCTAGATACGTGATCATCAAATCACGGAAAGCACGAGTGGAGGGATCCGGATGAAACTTGGTGGAAAGAACAAGCAGAAGTCCTAGATACATGACGGATATAATAACGGACCCGCGCACTTTGGGGGAGTTTCTAGTGATCCCGCGAGTTTGGTGCTTCCTGATGTGGTGGGACGCTGAAAATTGGCAGGCATGTCACGGACCCGACCAGATTAAATAGGAAATAGTCATTTCCCCGATCCGACCATCTGGGAGGGGGAGTGCAGGGAGGGGGAAGCCAAAATTTGAGGTATTTTTATCTTGCGAACGAGTGATCGGATCTTGATGAAACTTGATATTTAGGATGACCTCGTGTCTCAGCCGTCCCACTATAAATCCGGACCGGATCTGATGACACTGGGGGGGGGAGTTGGAGGAGGGAAGCGGAAATCTTGAGAAACGCTTAGAGTGGAGGGATCGGGATGAAATTTTGGGGGAAGAACAAGCACAAGTCCTAGATACGTCATTGACATAAGCGGACCGGATCCGGAAACTCTGGGGGGGGGGGTCCGGATTTCTAGCGATCGGCATACTTCCTGATGTGCTAGGGCGATGAAAATTGGCAGGTATGTCACGGACCCGAACAGGTTCACTTGAGACAGCCTTTTCCCCGATCCGACCATCGTGGGGGGAGTGGATGGAAAGGGAGTCCGGAATCTAGTGGCGTGCATAACGGGTGATCGGATTTGAATGAAACTTGTCTGGTGGAAAGAGCTATCGCCTCGGATGCTCAGTGTCAAGTACGGATCGGGTCCGATACCTGTGGGGGATGGGGGGGGGGGGCGGAAAACTCAAGAAACGCTTAAAGCAGAGGGATTGGGACGGAATTTAATGGAGAGAACAAGCATTAGGCCTAGATCCGAAATTGACGGAGCCAGATGGTTTCGGGGTTCTGTGGAGGGGGGGGGGGGGTAGAGGGGGTTTCCTGGAATACCGGTAGTCGGGGGTTAGAATAGTTCCAGAAGTACTAAGACAATGAAACTTTGCAGGCATATTAGCCACCCGACTTAATTGACTTATTTATTTAAACTAAGATACGACCAACTAGGGTCAAACAACTGGGTGATAAGAATCGATGGCCTTGACATGTAAAAGATGCGTTCGAAAAAAATGCGGGGGAACTGATGGGGGGGGGGCGGGGACTTTTGACATGCACAAAAACCTTGCAAGAGATGCAAGTTCGACAGGGCCGAGTTTATGCTACCTAGATTTGTTATTTGGCGTCCGGGCTGGATGCGGCCAAGGTAGGGGGGAGGGGGGTACTGGAAACTTGCAGATAGGCTATGCTCCAATTTCAGTAAAACTTGATGGATAGGAAGAGGGAATTAGGAGATATGACGTTTATGTTTTCAAGTCCTGTTCGGCCACATTTGGGGGAACTGGAGGGAGATTGCCGGAAACTTTGAGGCTCGCATAGGAGTCAAACGAGTGCATCAGTTTAAATGAAACATAGAACTTGAGCTTCAGTGTTCCAGCTGTAATAGTTTCGTGAATATTCTCCTCTGGGTTCCCGTCGGAACCTTTGGTATTCGTGCCGACCGACTTTGGGTCATGTCTGCCAAACAAACGTATTGGGAAGCGACAATCAAAATGTACTCTATTCAGAATTGAATGATCGTGTGGCATTATAATTTCCTTTAACCGACCAAATAATCGCAATATGTAGCCTACCGCTTTCGGTACATGTTGTACCTAAAAATAGGATAGCTCATTGATATTTTAGTCTTGCGTTCATCCTTCATTTCCTCTTTCGTTATCAGCACCGAGGTCTTATATCATACTTCTCAACATTCTGGCTCAAAGCTGTACATCGGACGGTATCGTATTCATCTTAATTACTCCCCTGTGACTCGGTCGCTTTCTTGGGATCCCAACCCGTAAGTGGCGGGATACCTATGACATCGCAAAAGTTGTCCGTCTGTCCGTCTGTGCGCACTATAACTCTCGAAGGGAATGAGATATTTTGATGAAACTTGGTGTGAGGATTCTTTGGATCAAGAGTAAGGTCAAGTTCATAGATGGGCTATGTAGCCCTACATTTAGAGGTGGGGGAGGGGTTTTAAATGAAGGGGCAAATGAAATATTTTTAAACAGATAATGTGATAGTCGATTATGGGGTAAGAAGACATGTTGAACAAGATGGTGAAAACCATTTTGTCATCGGAAAAGTACTTCGCCCGGAATCCGGCTAAAACCGGAAAGTTTGTTAAAAGTAAAAGTTTTATATGAAGTTGATTAGATGTTTGATTTAGTGTATTTTTTAGTGTATTTGATTTAGTGATTCCCTTGTGTATCAAAAATCCGTTGGCTCGGTATTTCCATTACAGAAAAAATGTCAAATTTTCGACAGCAAGCAGTTCTTGACACTAAAAACAAAATTCAGTCTGGATATGCCAAAATCGTTGCCAACCGCGGAAAATATAACCGCAGAGCTCTTGCTAAGCTCTACGCCACTTACTGCGACCACTCGGTCCTTTACCTTTCGGGACTCTATCCCCTGCTGAAGAAAAAGGATGTAGCAGCTATTCGAATAGCATACTTCCGCTACTGTAAATTCCTCCTCTACTTGCCAATTTGGTATAAAAATCGAAAAATGATAACTAAATTTTCAGTAACTAATATAACTGTTAAACTTGACGAGCTGCATAGGAATCTGTCGGTCGCTGCATTTTCTCCACATCACGGTCTTGTCCGTTTGTTTGAAGTGTAATCTGTTTGATGTGTAAAGTTGTATGCTAATTTTAAGTTGTGTTTCTTTCTTTTCTTTATGTACTCCACTATTTCTATTTTATAGAAGTGGGTAAATAAAAATATTCATTCATTCATTCAGAAGTAAGAAGACATGCTAAACACGATGGTGAAAACTGTTTTTTCGCCGGACAAGTAATTAGCCCGGAATCCGGCCAAAACCGGAAAGTCTGTTAAAAGTAAAAGTCTTATTTGAAGTTGATTAGATGTTCGATTTAGAGGTAGAAAGCCATGCTGAACACAGTGGTGAAAACCATTTTCTCGCCGAACAAGTAGTTCGCCCGGAATCCGGCTAAAACCGGGAAGTTTGTTAAAAGTAAAAGTTTTATTTGGAGTTGATTAGATGTTCTATTTAGGGGTAAGAAGACATGCTGAACCCTTATGTGAAAACAACTTTCTACCCAGACAAGTAGTTCGCCGGAATCCGGCCAAAACCGAAAATTGTTAAAAGTTAGAGTTTTATTTGTAGTTGATTAGATATTCGATTTAGGGGTAAAGAGATGGTGAATCCGTGTATGACAAAATTTTTTTACCCCGGACATATAGTTCGACGGGAATCCGGCTGGAGCCGGAAAATTTGTTATAAGTTGAATTTTTATTTGAAGTTGATTAGATGTTCAATATTGGGGAAAGAAGATACGCTGAGTTCGTTTTTTAGCTTTCTTTTTTCGTCGGAAAAGTAGTTTCGGAAGGCCGAAACCGGGAAATTGGCAGAAGTGGCAGGAAGTTTTCGTCAAAACAGAGATGACTTATACGGGTAAACACAAATGCTGATTCAGTACCTGAAGTGATTCAATCAGATGGTTAATCTATTTTTGAATTTTAATAGTAAAAATATTCAAGGAGTTTGGCGAAGACTGGATCTGGCGAAGACAAGACCCAATTATCTGGATCAAATATTGAATTTTTGGGATCCCATCGAAACCTTTGGTCTTGTTTCTACCGCGTTCAATGAGAAGAGCCGCGCTGGATCAAAGGTCGGTTTTGAAAATTGGGCGAATCGAGGGATATTTTGGGTCTTGTGACGGGTAGGCGAACTTACGGAATAAGTGGGAGTTGTGACGGATTTTTTGGGTTTTATGACGGGTGGGCGAATCGAAGGATCATAGAATTGGTGAATCGACGCTCAAGCAGCAGGATGTTGGGTGAATCGACGTTGGGCGAATCGACGGGTTTATACAATTTATACATAAGGAATCCAGAACACTTAAAAAATCAAGTTCAGTTCAGTCTAGTCGAGCAAAACACAGAAAAAATCAAATGCTCGATGGTTTTGTCGGGCGTCGGTGATCTCTTCGGTACATCGAGATTTTTTTACACGAAAAAAATAATCAAATTCTGTAAATTTTTATCGGGCGCATGTCGAAAGTTCAAGTCTCGTCGGTACATCCGCTTCTATTTACAAGTAAAAAATAAATTTCTTTACAGTCTTGTCGGGCAAAAAACAGAAGAATTTGTCGGGCTACACTTTTTCCGGGAAAAGTAGAGATTTAAACAAATTTCGCCGGCGTTGCTTAGTTCAGCTTGTTCTGGGTACAGTCATTGGAAGCTTCACTTTTTAGCGAAAGTTGAAACGAAAAGCCGAGTATGTGAATTTAAATATATTAATTTATATCAACGGAACAATCTCAACCGATGCATTAAAGTTAGTTTTTCGCCTGCGGCAAATTTTGTAGTATATTGTTCTTATTTGGAAGAACGGTGTACCATTTCGTTTTCGTTTTAAGATAGAAATTCTTGGGGTTTGAAACACGTTAAAAGCCGGAAATTGTATTGAAAAATTTAGCGTGTTTCTGGAAAGCACGATTTTGAGATAAAGTTTTCATCGGGACATATTGTTTTGTTTCAGTCCAACTCGGCTTTTGATCGCAGTTATCAGTGCATCAAAGCATCGAAAAAGAACGTCTTCTGCACATATAGAAAGTAGGCGTTAAAATCCCGAGCTATCTCCCACGGAGCTGACGTAAATAGGAATATTGTTCTGTCCAAACCACTAGTCTGTCTATATCTCCATCTTAGAAGGCGTAATGAGCGAACATGAGAAAAAGCTCCAGATAATTTGCTCTCTGACAAGCAGGGAACTTTGCTTCGTCTATTGAAATAAAACTAGACACATGTTTCCCCTGGGCATTTCGAGAGCATAAGGTAAGAAACGATATTCTGATGTATAGCGTAGATCTTCAGGGATGCTAGGATCAATTAGAAGATGGAAATGGTCCTTTGGGTATGCCCCCGACCATTTTTGTTTCTGGAGGGGGTGAGGTGTTCGCTGTCGTTTATAAAAGAAGTATTTCTCAATACGATCCACAGTCATTTGGTGAGCGGCGAACTTGGAAGATCTTGTGAAACTTGGAAAGGACATTTAGTTCAGGGTAAGGCAAGTCAATTTGTATGCTATGTATATACGCATTTGGAGACGTAGAAGGGCTACCCAGGGAACACGTCTGGAATTAGCGGATGGGTCGCCTCAACAGCATATTGGATTCCTCTCCGAGCTTTTCTTAAACAGGGAAACAAACGCCCTGATGTATGTATAGCCTATATATTTGCAGATCTAGGCATACTTTTGAAATAGGGAGTCGTGGTGTTGGTTATGTATTGAGGCCTAGTCGGCCGGTATTTGAATCATAAAAATTATCGAATACAGTATAGGAAATGGTGCATTATTTAAAGACTGTATTAAATAGTCTAGAAGAAGGTGCATCTGTTTTCTAATCCTACTGAAAGAAATAAAGAATAAAACGCTTGTTCAAGACCATATTTTCAAAATGTAGATTTCGTTTCGTTTCAGCATGTAGTGCCTAACTAGCGACTTTCCACAATACCGATTTTCGAGCATTTGATTGTAAGCATATGCGTTCCACAAGGAACAGAGGGCGTCACTAGCGTTTTACCTTGGGGGGGAGGGGGGAATCCAGTTTGTGACGACGGTGCACATTTCCCGCTAGCACAGAATAGAACTGGTGTAAAAAGAATTGTAACACATCAGTGGAGATTATTTCTTTAATTAAATTCATATATTTGAACTAACATATTCGGCTTTTCATTTCAGCCTTCGTTAAAAAGTTATGCTCCTAGATCTCCTTTGGAACACTTTTCCGAGCTGTCCAAAAGAATTAGCGTCGTCTTTCCCTTTTCGAGTCATGACAGTTTTTGTGATTTCTTACCCGTTTCCTAGATATGAGATTGTTGTCGTGTCTGACGCGAAAGGGTTACAAGATGTGATTTTTCCTTTTTGTTACGGGACCTCTTTCTTCTTCTTTAGAGAATGTTTTTTCTGTTTTGAGATCCTGAACTTGCCGTTTGGAGCCTTTGCACTGTTGGCAGTTTGGCGATTGGCAGTTCCTTTTTTTCATTTTATAAATTTTTGTTCGTTGTAAAATATAGCCAAGGCTAGATCAATCAGTCAATCAAGAAGGGATAGGAAAAAATGTCTCTAATAGCTTACCGGTTCGGACGGATTGCCAAACACGACGATGCAGACTCAAAGTAAAAAATCTGACAACCTCACAATATTAAGTTACTTGTTTTTGCCTTTTTTCGATGATGGCGCAGACAGTTTTTGGTTGGTAAGGGTGCAGTCTTTATAATGTCACGATTAAATTATTTAAGGCAATATAATTGAACTAGTGGTGTCCTTTCTAGACTTTCGATGCTGTCTAAATCTATCACCTGTTTCGCCCTTCTCCTCAGTATTGCAGTGGTGTCATGTGAATCCAAGACAGAAAACAGTTCCGTCAAACTTAGACAGCCGAGTCCTGCATGGATCAGCAGATGGTGGTTGAGGATCTTCCAATCTTTATCAAACAACGGATTGCAGAGAGAAAATAGCAAGAAAACAGGTAAGCGCATATTCACTGTAATTTAGTTAGATTTTCTGACGGTTAAAAACGGTCGTCGCCGACAAACCGGGTGGAGAGTAGCTTTGATAGAGTTTGGCCAAAATTTTTGGTGGCATATTATCTTTCGTTATTTAAGTTAGTTCTGCAGTTAATCAAGGCCAAAGGCATCGACGGGATCCCATACTGTTCCAGAACCTAGTTTTTAAATTGAATTGACTGAATAGGCGCAAAATCAAAGAGGAGCCATTACCAGTAAACAAGAATGATTATCGGAAAGGCAACAACTGTTTGTTTTCTTTTGTTCAACGCCAACAAACATACTTCGAAGGTAACAGAAATTATCTTCGCTCTTTAATACTTCTCTGCGCTAATCAATTCTTCAGTAGGCTACGCGAAATTACATTGATGAGCTTAGTGGACGCATCTTTTCTTTTTGAGAACAATATTATTTTTAGGAAAGACTATACAGAACTAAAATCAAAGCATAATATCAAAATAATTAAATATGTACTGCTATATGTCAGCTAACATTTTTTTTATATTTATATTGGATTCCGGTAATTGTTTTTGTCTATGTCTAACTTTCTTTATTTGAGCGTCGCTGAAGCTGGTGCCTTCGAGCCATGCCACTAGGTTATTCTCGTCTTCCCGAGTCCTCAGTTTGTTTGATATTATCCAGAGGCTCCTGGTCCTATTTTACTACCAAACTATATTAAGGTATCTGGCAAATTCTCATTTTAGGGAAAGTATATCATACACTAATCCTCATTTTTCTTTGGCATTGCGACCCAACGTCTGGGTGGGCATGCACCAACGGATGGATATGCACCAACGGATGGGCATGCACCAACGGATGGGCATGCACCAACGGATGGGCATGCACCAACGGATGGGCATGCACCAACGGATGGGCATGGGGCTCATATGTTGGGGCACCATGCCCTGCAGAAAGGGCATGGTACCCGGCCCCATGAAAATCTATTGAATTGAGAATCTGAGATGGAAATTTGCTTTTCATACACATTTTAATGGGGGTACCATACCCTTGCCGCAATGAATGGTGCCCCAACGGATGAGCACAATGCCTATACTTCTGGGCATCCCCCGACGTTGGAACACCATGCCTAAAAGTTGAGGATTTGTGTAAGACTGAGGCATAACTTTCACCATTCCACAGGGAAATAGACAAATATAGATGCTATACATGACTGAAGCTTACTATACTTTCAAATGGCTTATCATGACGGAAACCACAACACATAAAGTATACCCTCATAACGCCTCCTGTTTAACCCATCTAACGAAGGATACGATCATGTGGCCAGTGAAGCAGCAAGTACTTTCTCTTAGAAGATGGAACTGGTACCCGTTTTGGAAAAGTGAGAGGGGAGGGGCGCGACACTGAAAAACGCTGCAATTTTAACCGTTTTACAATACAAAAGCTAGTAGTGGGAAAAGGATCAAATGCAGCAACATTGGGGAACGCACATAGATGCCATGTTCTCTTTTTTTCTTTTTTTAATGAATGAAGGGTTTATTAAAAATAACTAGAATCTTCAATGCCCAGAGGCGAACCTGTAAGGGAGAGCTTAGACCAAGGGACCGTCCACTCATTCGTTAATCAGTACTACCCTGTTCTAGGGACGCCGGCTTTGAGGTTAGCAGCTGAGCCGGAAAAACATGAAAAACAAGAAGATTCTGAATTTCAACCCGAAGAAGATTTTGGCGATTACGAAGAAATGGCACGATTGGAAAACCCACCTATAAGCAAGCGAAACAGAAATGGCAAAAACAGTGATTATGGTCATATGCGATTCGGTAAACGTAGCCGATATTATTCTTCTTAACACCATTTGCCTATCCTAAAACGACTGTTTTGTTCAAGTTTTCTCTGCAATAAAGCGTAGGTTGCCGAGCTGTAAGAATGTGAAATAGGTAACCTGCACTCATTTTGTGGAACCCCTACACTGTCGGAAGTTTCATAACAGATTGCGCATAACACTTTCAAGAATAACACCTTTTTCACTTAGAAATAAAGTGTTATGACCAATTAAGTTTATACTGTTTCGTGCCTAGATCTCCAACAACACCTTCAATAGGTAAAAAGCCATAACACGTTCGTGTTATGGCTCCAGTCGTGCAGTACTTCATCTGAATAAATACACAATCCAGCGGACGGATTTTAATGGCGTTATAACCCTCGGCCCCGCCGTCAACTGCATGCTTATGCCTTTATTGTTTCATGGCGGTCTCCAGTTTCAGCTACTAAAGTAAAACCTAAAATGGTTTTCCCTACGAATGTGCTTCAGAATAATTCAGTATTCTCAGAATCCATCACTGTATTTCAAATTATCGGCATAAAATGTATGACATAATTGTTGTCATTTTCCAAGACCAAAGCCAAGTCCAGGTCGACGCGGG
Organism: Branchinecta lynchi; assembly: GCA_023053575.1. Taxonomy (NCBI): domain Eukaryota; kingdom Metazoa; phylum Arthropoda; class Branchiopoda; order Anostraca; family Branchinectidae; genus Branchinecta; species Branchinecta lynchi. The sequence continues at coordinate 14,589,563 of JAKZAP010000011.1, read as the reverse complement.
GGCGGTAATACAGGAGATGAACGCTCGTTATGGCTGTCCTCGTCTTCGAGGTGGTCTTCTGTACTGTACTCAGAAACTGAAAAATCAAAAGATGGCTTCTTAGACTTGACATTAAACAACCGTTTCTACTTTTCTTTGGTTTAGTATTTCAACAGGTTATTCAGACATTTCACAACTTTTAAAGAAGACCAATCTAACCCATTTGTGCTTAAAACCGACTTAAGATCTACCCATGGCTCACACTGTTGCGATTTCGGAGCAACATACGATACAAATCGTGCGACAAGCAACGCAGAACTTTGCGTTTTGTCGCAGTGTCGGATGCGTTGAAATATTCCAACGATCCGACATAACGCATGCGATTCTTGTAGGAAAGAAAAGAAAACAAGAGCTGTAAGCTCATATGGCACTTGTATGGGTTAAGATGTTGATTGATCAAAAGTAGTCTTCCACTTTGCGGTTGAGATGCGTACTCTAAGGGAGCTAGAACTTCATTTGTAAGCAAAACCCTTGAGGCAAAAATGATAATGGGCCGATGGGCATCATGAAAATGTATATATTGCTTAAAATTATTTTTCTTACTTTGTGGTCAAGATTGGTACTTCAAAGAATAATCGGATTTGGGAAGTAGCGATTTTTAAGCAAATCTTGTTGAATCTCTAATATTCCAGCAAAGTTTCATCGTCCTAGCACATCTGGAAGTACCTTAACTCGCGATCACTAGAATCCCAGACCCACCCCACCTCCCTCCTCCCTCCAATTCAAGCAAGAATACCCGGAGCTAATCCCGTTCTGTAAATGATTTATCCAGAGCATTTGCTTGTTATTCCCACAAGGTTCGATCCCGATCACACCAGTGTAAGTGGGTCAAGTATTTTCCGACCCCCCCCCCCCCAATAGTCGTCGGATTCGGTCCGGAAATAAAAAAGATCACCAGAGCATCAACTCCCCCCTGGCTACCGAATCCAGTCAAGACTTTAAACGGGACATCAAAGATATATAATCTATTCACTTATTAGGTTTTATTCCAATCCGATCACCCGTTCGAAAATTACAACACTACTCAATTTCCCGGATTCCCCCGCCCCCCCCCCCCCCCCCGAGATGGTCAGATCGGAAAACTGATTATTTCTAAGTTTGTTTGGTCGGGTCTCTGATATGCCTGCCAAGTTTCATGGCCCTAGCACATCTGGAAGTACCCTAACTCGAGAAAGTGTGAAAAAAAAACTCGGACCGACCGACAGACCCGACAGACGGAATTGTGATCGGTATATGGCACTTGAGCCAAAGGCTGCAAGTGCCATAAAAACAAAGACTATGAGTTAATTTTCAAGACTAAAAATTCCTCTACCTTGGATCTAGTTGTAATCCTAATCCTAGGATGGCTGAACGCAAAACATCTTCTTAATAAACTTGTATTAACCTGTTTTGAACAAGATGACATATGGGGGTTGACTGAAAATTCCTAGTGGTGGTGGTATTCGAATGGGTAACCTCCCAGCATCTTTAGAGGTTGTTTCCCCAAGGGTTTCTTTGTCCTTTTGCAGAACAATCTTAACGAAAAAATTTGTTTCCATTTGCGTATGCGTGGTAGTGGCAAGGTTCGTTCGATCCTGTCGCACGTCAGAACATCAAAGAAAAGATATTGTCGCATACAAAGCAGCATTGAACTCTACAGATTAAGAGACAAACTTGACAGTCTAGTTACAGAGTTTCCTAGTAATTTTTACGGGGTTCGTTTTGTCACGGTCGCGAGATTTTGTGATTCTATCTTTGCAGTGGCATAACGGTGGCAGTTAGTAAATTACTTTCGCATGTTTGGAATACTGTATAGCCGCGTTTTTGTAAACTCCATTTTCCTGACACTGTTCCTCGTTATTCCTCTGTTTTATGTTGAATGAGTTTCAAACTCATTCTGCCTTGAGGTTGTTACAAAAAACACCTATTGCACCACTTTTAAATTGAAGGGCTAGTAATTAAAAAAAATCAGCATTTTCCTTCGGTTTCACACGTTTTCGTCCAGTCACCTGCAATTGATGAACGCACCTTTTACTGTCACCTACACCAGTTCATAAAATGTTTTTATATTTTTTGTTCTGTAACAAACATGCTTCTGTAAACCTGAGAAGTGTACTGGTTTATCTTCTTATTTCAAATATCGGATCGTCTCTTTCATCCTTCTTTCCCGCTTTCGTCTTCCTCTTCTGTTTTCCTCCTCTTTCCGCTTCTGTGTTAGCTTTCTCTACTCTTGCTTTTCTACAAACAACTATGTCTCTTCTTGCTTTGCTAGGTGCAACCATCTATCAAACATTTTGGTAGGAAACTCTTCAAGATCAGAGGCATTGCTATCCAAAATGTTTTTTTTTTTTTTTGGGGGGGGGGGGGGATTTACCGACTGGACGGTCATTTTTACCGACTGCATTCGCCGAAAAACGACTGTTTTCAAGAAAAAAAAATTGACTAATTAGTAGAAATATACATTAGTTTTTAGATAAAACCTTTTTTTTTTTTTTAAGAATAATCGACTGATTTCCGACTGTTTTAGTGACAAAAATTATGAAAAACCACGGCGAATCGGTTATTTTCTTTACTGACTGGCCAACAACATTCGGGGGTGGGGTGTCCCCCCTCCTCCCACCTGGGGTTACGTGAAGCCCGTGCTGAAGATTCCACTTCCTATTCAATCATGCATGTCAAAGCTCACCTTGTTAGCACTGACCACACATTTTGGAATTTTTGTTCCTGAGTAATATTCTCAGTAAATAGTGAGTAAAATATTCTATGTACCATTTTTCTTATTCATTGATTTCTGTTAATTTTGTAAAAATGGTTTTTTTCCTGTTTTTCTGCAATTTTGCTGATGGACCGTTCCCGATACTTATGATTGTAGCAGAACGGGATGAGAACCGTATTCAGGACTGAGGTTCCTATTCCGTTGATCATCCAGCAGAACGGAAGGAAGAATGAGATACAACTGGTTCTCTGTTCTGCTAAAAACGGACGATAGCACTACGACGTTCTACTAAAAATCTGTTTGTATGAGAACGGGATAGAGAATGGAAAACGGGCTGCTTACAAAAAAAACACGGCTTGTATGATCAAGTCTAAAACACGCCTATGATCCTCGGGAAGGACGAGAAAACGTTGCCTTTACGACTCAAGCTCGACAACTCATAAACTGTGTCAATCAATCACCGCGATCATCGGAACAGCTGTCCGGCGGCACGCTTCCGGCTCTTTCGCAAAACACGGCGACTCTGCATCGGCAAGGAGAGTTGGTCATCAAGAGTATTATTTGACATAGTTTTTTTGCAAACAATCAAAATAAACCATGCATCGATCGACGCGGTTATCCCATAAACATGTAAAACTAACGTTATAAATACAGAAAACCAAATTTAGGCTAGTGTTTGTTTGCGTTAAGTTGTATGACACGTGTATTCTAGATATAATCCTCACGACAGCTCTAGAAATTGTTTTTTTTTCTGATTTATTCTTTTCCGGAATGTGCAAAATTTAACAGATTCTGGCAAAAGAACAACAATATAGGTTGCATGTTTAAAAGCTTAGTTTACGGTCAAACGATCAAGTCCCAGATTTCTGCACTTCATCTTAAACGATAGAAATATCGGTGTTTTCTATTCCAGGAAAGAGAGACATTTCTTCGGATATTTGCTTTGTAGTTTCTTAAACATTTGTTCGATCAAACAAATTTTCGGTTATTCGTTTTAAGATAAGAGGCTCTGTGGGGAGCAAAGTAATAGGATTGGAGAAGGGGGTGGTTGAGGTTCTAATCTAAATTGGAGTTCTATGCCATAATCCAGTGTTCAAACGTGATAAGTGTTACTTGAGCCCAAACTGCCTGGGAAACATATTTTTCAAACCCTTTGTTTGAAGATATTATCTTCAAACAATGGATACGGATACGCCAGCTACGACGCTTTGGCAGCGATATTTCGGCCCTTCCGCTTTGAAGTCCTCGATTGCAGATTACGTATTCGTTTCTTCCCCAACGTTGTCCGTTACGTTACGACAGCCTGACGAGGACCCTTGCCAAGAAGGGCCGAAATATCGCTGCCAAAGCATCGTAGCTGACGCATCTGTTTTATCCATTGTTTGAATGTCTGTTTTCCAGTCAGCTTGAGATCAAGAAGTATTTATCATGTTTGATTATTGGATTACGACATGAAACTCCAGTTTGGATAAGAGCTTTGACCATCCCCTTCTCTCATCCTGTTACGTATTTCCTCCCAAACCCTCTCGTCTTGAAACTACTGCCGAAAGCAATTTTTGATCGAACAAGTACTTTAGAAACTACAGCGAAAATATCCCAAGTAATATCTATCTTTTCTGGAATGGACGGAATGGAATGGATTTTTATAATCTAAGATAAAGGCAAAAAATGTGTACCGGATCTTCATCGTTTGACAAAACCACAAAGGTAAGAGAATGGATGAGTTGATAATTAATTAATAGATAATCAAGTTCTTCAGTTACTGTCTTGTACAGGTGATTTAAGATCGGTTGCTCGCGGACCGGAATTCCTGCTCCTGCCAGGATTTCCGATGCGGAATTTTTTGTATTTGTTCGCTTGATGGTGGAAGTGCAGAAAATCTGACCGGGATCGCAGACTTGCACTCCAAAGAGCGTGTTCCACCCTACTTATCATTGATAAAAGGCAAAAAGTTTGTATCGGACCTTCATCGTTTGACAAAACCAGAAAGGTAAGAGAATGGATGAGTTGATAATTAATTAATAGATAATCAAGTTCTTCAGTTACTGTCTTGTACATGTGATTGAGGTCGGTTGCTCGTGGACCGGAATTCCTGCGAGGATTTCTGACGATGAAAGCCTGATGATGAAACTGCAGAAAATCTGGCCAGAATCGCACCCAGCGTGTTCTACCCTACTTATCATAGTTACTATGTAGAGTCACAGATTCTGGCTTCTTGGCATAAAGGCTGGAACGCATTTTCTTTTTTAGGCAAAATATTGAGCCACAGCGGGATCGGGCCAATCACGTCACAGATAGAGTAGTTACTACGTTTACTACGCTCCCGAGCAGAGTAAACGTAGTGTTGGAAACGAATGTTGGAGCAGTCAGCATTGTAACTTTTCAGGAGGTTGAACGAAAATAGTAGCCTAACTAATAGTTACTATGTTAGAAGGGCTACGTTTACTACGCTCCCGAGCGTAGTAAACGTAGTGTTGGAAACGAATGTTGGAGCAGTCAGCATTGTAACTTTTCAGGAGCTTCAACGAAAATAGTAGCCTAACTAATAGTTACTATGTTAGAAGGGTGGAAGACGCTTTAAATTTGTGAACGCGCGTTCTAAGGTACGGTACTAGAAGTGGAACTATACGTAATTTAGAAACTTACTAAGCGAACGATGGAGTGGTGGATCGGCAGAGCGGTGGAAAGTTGTATCAGCGGAGCGATGGAAAGATGTTGAATCAGCGGCTCGATGGAACTGTGGATCGGCTGAACGGTGGAAAGCTGTGTCATCGGAGCGATGGAACTGTGGATCAGCAGAGCGATGGAACTTGGGATCAGCAGAGCGATGGAACTTGGGATCAGCAGAGCGATGGAACTTTGGATCAGCAGAGCGATGGAACTTAGGATCAGCTGAGCGGTGGAAAGTTGGATCGGCGGAGCGATGGAAAGATGGATCGGCGGAACGATGGAATGTTGTATCAGTAGAGCGATGGAATTGAGGATCTGCTGAGCGGTGGAAGTTTGGGTCGGCGGAGCGATGGAATGCTGGATCGACGGAGCGCTGGAAGGGTCTATCGGCTGAGCGGTGGAAAGATGAATCGGCTGACCGGTGGAAAGTTGGATCGGCAGAACGATGGAAGGATGGATCGGCGGAACGAAGGAATGTTGTGTCAGCGGAGCGATGGAATTCTGTATCAGCTGAGCGGTGGAAAATTGGATCGATGGACCGATGGAATGGTGCATCTGCGGAGCGATGGAACTGTGGATCGGTAGAGCGGTGGAAAGGTGCATCAGCGGAGCGGCGGAAAGGTGCATCAGTGGAGCGGTGGAGTTGTGGATCGTCTGATCGGTGAAAAGGTGTATCAGCAGAGCGATGGAACGAAGAATCGGAAGAACGGTGGAAAGGTGGATCGGCGGCTCGGTCGAACGGAGAATCAGCGGAGCGGTGGAACGGTGTATCAGCGGAGCGATGGAATTGGGGATCGTCTGATCGGTGAAACGGTGTATCAGCAGAGCGATGGAACGAGGAATCGGAAGAACGGTGGAAAGGTGGGTCGGCGGCTCGATGGAATGGTGGATCAGCGGAACGATGGAACGGTTGATCGGCAGAGCGGTGGAATGGTGGATCCGCAGATACGACAACCACAGAGAGCAAGAAGTTTGCAAGCAAAGACGATTTTGAAACCATACTTAGATAATTGAGGAATTATATTGTATGTCGTATCTCGCTCACGAGGATACTACATTCAGGCTATCAGTTCTCTAGTGTTTTATAACTAACCGATCGTGGAGTTTTATCAGTGTTAAATTTGACTCCAAAATTTGAGCTTCTGGTGCTAAGTCACGGATTTGTAGAAGATTTCGACACCCGTATATAGTTTTGAGCACGTTTTTTCAGCACCATTCTCGTTTTTCGATTTTCTTCTGGATGAACTAGTAGAAAAATTAAAACAAGAAGAGAACTGTAATCCTACTGTTATTGCCATGCCAAAACCTTAGTCGCGAGATACCCATATTTCGTAAAGTTTGTCCCTCCGTCCGATCGTCTGTCTGTCAGACCGAAGGCTCTTGAAGGGGTTAAGATATTTTGATCAAACTTGTTGTGAGGGTTCTTTGGTTCGAAGAACAAGTCAAGTTTATAGATGGGACCGGTAGCTGTGTATTTGGGGATGGAGGAGGGGTTTCAAATTAAGAGGCAAAATAAACATGGTTTTAAAGGGGATGCGATAGTTGCTTTAGGGGTAGTGAGACACACTAAGTCCATCCATGAGCTTCTTTTGCTATCGGACAAACAGTTCGCCTATGGACTCCGGCCAAACCCCCAAAACTGCAGTTTTGGGGGTTTATTTGGTTTTTGTTTTGGGGGGTGTCTGAATATGATTAGAGGTTCAGCATACGGGTCGGAAAACTAATGAATCCGTTTTTGAACTTAATTTTCACGCCGGACAAGTATTTCTCCCGAAATCTGGCCAAAAACCGCAAAATCGGTAAAACTAAAATTGTTGTTTGAAGCTCACTACACACTAATCAATGCGGCTAACATAAACTATTATTATCTACCAGCCAGTGCTTCTTATGCGTGAGAACCGGTCGGAACTACAGGGGAATGTCTAACTTTTGCTACGAGAAGTTTTTTTGTTATTTTTAGTCTCTTTTCGTTCTAGCCATGTGGCAAGGCATTCAGGTACGGTGGTCTGGAATACTTTTCCAGACTCAATTCGAGAAGCGGAAAGTGTACCGCAGTTTAAAAATCGGTTAAAGAAACATCTCCTTGAGGGTAGTTGGTGAGTGGAGGGTTTGGAAGACGAGAGAGGACAAATTGACAAATTAATTAATAAATTTTTAGTTTATTTTAGAGAAGGTTTGACTAGAATATGATAGTAAATGTGTACTGGTTGCGTTTTTCAAGCATGTATGTGCTTTGCCTGTAACCGGTCGTCAAGCCGGAATTTTTTTTTTTTTAGTAAAGTTGTTGAATCCCTAGTAATTTTAAAAACAGCAGCCCTGTCCAGGATGAAATCACAGCACCAACTTTAACTCCAACCAATTTTCAGAGAAGAATTTAAAAAAATCAAGTATTTAAGGAAGAATCTTCGATTGTTTTTCCACATGTTCATTGTCCAGCTTGAGTGGTTTGAGAATGAAGAGGACCCTTGCCCAAAAGGGCCGATATATAGCCTAGCTCTAATAAAATGTAGCTGACTTATCCGTTTGCGTCGTCAAATATGATTCGTAGTCAGCTTGGGCTGAAGGAATATTTATCACCAAAGAACTGAACTTTCAAATAGCGCATACATGCCGCCTACAAGTATCCATCTTAGCTGGAAAGAAGAAGAAGAGACAGGCGACTATAAAACAAAATGCAGAAGAAGGTCTACCTTTTCGACGACCCAGTGGATCAGCAAAAACAGCAGCGCTGTCCAGGATGAAATCACAGCACCAACTGTAACTCCAACCAATTTTCATTGTCCAGCTTGAGCGGTTTGATCCTGAAGAGGACCCTTGCCAAGAAAGGCCGAAATATAGCTCTAATAAAATGTAGCTGACTTATCCGATTGTATCGATTTTGCGGTGCCGGCCTCGTCAAAAAGCGGCATTTCCGCGGTATCCTTCAACCAAAACGCGGTAAAATTTGGGGCATGCCCAAAATTCTCAAAAGATACGATTTTTTTCTATTTTGGATACAGAAAGGGTCAAAAATTTTATGTGGTGAACAGAGGCTTTCCCACTTAAAATGTTTGGTGGGCGGGGCAAGGTATATACAGACTCATGGCTGCTCATTTCTCCGACTGTTTTTTTTTTTTTTTACAGAACAATGATTTTTTGTTATAACAAAATGAACTGTTTTGACGAAAAATCAACTGATATTCAGAAAATCCGAATGTTTGTAAGAAAAAATCCATTATTTTTACGAAAAGTGACTGTTTTTACGGTAAATCCGGGAGCTTCGCGCCGAATCGGTTATTTTTAAGTCCGGCAATGTCGAGCCACGTCCAAATACATTTTCGGCCAGAAGCAATGTTGTAAAATCTTTTCCGCCGTTTAATCCTACCCATGTGTCCTCCTTCCGGGGAGTTATGCGCCAACCTCAAGAAACCGATAACATTCGGGGGGGGGGGGGGGGTCCCCCTCCCCCTACATATGTGACGCCCCTGGTGGTGAAAATCGAGTAAGTGCGAGAAAACACGTGCTGTCTACCCCGTAGACGGTATCTGTTTTTTTTTTGTTTTATTCTGTCTATTTTTCGAACTTCAGCATTTATCGGTTAAGGTTAGAATATTAGCTATATCCTTTTGCAAACGGATATGGTATGGCTGTCTCTGGCCTTTTGCTAAGAAGTGGTTGTCACCTGACGACCCTGATAGTAGCTATGAGCTATGCCCCTTTTGGTTTCTGGTGTTCTACATGCAAATCCAGGGTTAGCTTGTGTAGCAGGCCATGAGCCCCCCCCCCCCCCCCGACGAGTTAAAGACGACCGTATACAGCAGAAAATCCTCCTGCCCCCTAGGACAGATCAGGTCCTTTTTGGTGGCCCATGTGTAATATATATAATTATCTAATAAACTCTCTGACCTGATGTAGTATATATATATAAATAGTTAGTTTCCGTCAGTTCCAGTCCAATAAATCCTATCACGGAAGACAAATCCCTTATTGTTAACTACAAAATAAAAACTATCTAGTGGAGTGGACTATCTGGGCTGACAGATGTCATCAGAAGAGCTTAGAAAGAGGACCTCAAACGTGCAATCTCAACCCAGTGTCGAGAACAATGGTGTCCCACGGGACAAGTTGCCGACTAGGGTCAATAATTAAGGTCCGTAGTTGACTTCAGTGAATCAACGTGGCTTTGAAATTCCTTTTTTTCTTGACAGACAAAAGACAAGCAGCTTCAGTTGGACAAACTAAGTACGGGAACGATAAGCGGTCTAAAAAGCCATTTTCCGGCATAATCAAAATTGTATGCGGCATTTCCCTCAGAGTCGCGGCGTTATGCCACGAAATGCGACATAAGTGACAACACTGGGGAGGATGTCACTGCTGCGGCATCAGCGCGGGACGAGCGGAGAGGCTTTGTCGACGCCCTATTCGCCATCTGCGACTCTGGAGGAACGAAGGTAAGAAGGTTGTCTGGGTCAGTTTCAAGCAGGAAATTTCTCCGTGGGGCGCAACTTGCTTTCGAGCCAGAGCAAAATAACACTAGGCAGTAATGACTAATGACAAGCTGTATACTTCCCATGTACTAAAAACGGGTCATAGTCACGCTCAAGGCATTCGAGGCGTCAAAACTTCAGCGAGTGGTGTTTTCGTGCAGGGGCGGGTTGAGGAAATTGTAGCACCACTAAGAGGCGCTGTGCGCATCGAGGAGACAGGGGAATTTTTTTCTTCTGTGTTAGGACAATGGAAGTTATTCAGGAAGCGTGACGACGATAAGTGCATTTTATGCAACTTTCCATTTAAAGGACCCCTCTTGCTTATTCTGGCTTTTATAATATGCCGAGCTCCCTTATGGAATTATAAGCTTCTAAAATCCCCACCTTTCTCCATTGTTTCGTTTTGTGCCTACGAACTTTTAGCGCTTTTTGGGATGTGCCGAGTTTTGCCCGGCACACAACGCAAAGTTTGCCAGAATCTTCAATGTCCGCTGACGACTCTTTCACTTATTGGATATAAGACTTCTGTTTTTGTCTTCTTTTATTTGCTTAGTTTTCCAACTTTTTAACCACGGCGTGATCAGTTTTCAAACGTTTTGCGCCCAGCCGCCGCGTCGGAGAGCAGGAGGGCTGGATAGAGTCGACAAGCTCTAATAAGAAAACCGCTAATTTTGGATGGAAAGTAATGGTATTTCCGGAATACATTTTCACTGATCCCTTTCATGGAGAAAATATCATTTCTAGTAAGAGTTGTGCTTTAAGTGTTCGCATTAAGGAGATAGGGGAGGTTTTTTTTCTGGGTTAGACAATAAGTTATTCAGGAAGTGCGATGACGACAAGTGCATTTTATGCAACTTTCCATTTAAGCAAAAGACCGACGAAACAAATATCACTGGAAACCCATGTATAATGCCTCGTGTTACCTATGAGAGCCTTAGGCGAACGAATTTATTACGCCACAAACTTAATAGCGAAAACGAAACCTTTGAACATTTCTCGAAATATCGCTCAGCAACGAAAAGTAGAACTGGATAAATGGCTATTTACAGACAAAAAAAAAACTTGTGATACTTGCGAGAGCCTTAAAACTTGATGCGTTTGCGTTTCGAACAACTTGATGCCGCCACAAATTTAATAGCGAAAAAGGCAACTTTCAAATTTATCAAAGAAAACTAAAAACCAGAAGACGGAACAACTTGAAGATAGGAATACCTTGATGACGTCTAAAGACAGCCTTGGTAATTTAAAACTCAAACTGAATAAACACTATTTACACTAAATTCGGACCGTTTCATACCCGTGCACGAATTATATTTCAGTTGACTCGAACCTTGCAGGTGTATGTCGGAGCAGATCTAGTGTTCGTTATTTCTAGTATTTTCGATCATTGGTCTTACGATTAGTAGACCGGTTTTCAAATTTCCCCAAAATAATGGAAGCGAAAGGGAAAGTCCAAGGTGTCTGCTATTTTGCAATTCGATTCGTGTCACTTTATTAAGACTGACTGACTAGTGTTATGTTGCTTTTTCGAGCTATATAAGCAGCCTGGTCACTCTAGGCTCAACGGCGCAGATCGGTCAAACAGCAAAGAATTCTGCGCAGATTTCTCGGCTGAAAATGAGTCTACTATTCTGCTCAGTTTGGGCGCCGGCCGGTGAGGATTCTGAAAATCCTTAGTGGGCGTGGCTTTTGATAGCTTTTGGCAGCTTTGGTGATAACAACCAGACTGCAATACTCTATTTGACTAAGTAAGGATAAATGAGTCAACGTTTCACTGACGACTCAAACTCAACTACTCAAATCCTGTGTCAAACAATCACGGCGATCTTCGGGAGCATCTGTGATACCCGAGGGGACACCGCTTCTGGCTCTTCTGCTAGGTAACCCGCGGTTTTACATCGGCAAGAAGAGTTAGTCATCAAGAGTATTAAGGGTGTCTAAATCGAAACTTCACCAGTATATCAACACTTCGGTTTCTAATACCTTGGCTGGTGTGGACTATCATGATTTTCTTTCAAGTATTCCGGGATTGCTCTTGTTATTTGGTGGAAAAGTTAAAGAGTATTTGACAGTGCAAAACGGAAAGACAGCTACATTTTATTAGAGTTATATTTCGACCCTCCTTGGCAAGGGTCCTCTTCAGGCTCAAGCCGCTCAAACTGGAAATTAACTTGTGGAAAAACAACAAAAGATCCTTCCTTAAACATCTGGTTTTGTGAATTTCTTCTCTGAAAATGGCTGAATGGAAAATGGCTCATACCAAGTTTCATCGAAATATCTCATTCTCTTCAAGAGTTATCTTGCTAACAGACGGACAGACGGACAACTTTTACGATGTCATAGGTATCCCTCCACTTGCGTTTTGGGATCCCAAAATCACTGAAAAGTTTCGGGTTCCTAAGGACAAGCTAAACCTAATGTTTTGCTCTTTCATTCGACCCTTAGTCGAATACGCTTCTCTGGTTTGGCACTTTTTTCTTACCCAATTTCAAACTGATAAAATAGAGCGAGTTCAGAAGAGATCGCTGCAAATTATCTATGGCGGTTCACCCCTACCATACTCTATTGCCTCAAAGAATTTAAAATTGAATCCCTTTCTTCCCGCCGCGAAACACTATGCCGTAACTTGTGGTTCCTCCCTTCTCCAGCACCCCATGTACCGTTCATTCCTTCCCCCACCCTTTGTTCCTGTAAGATCTCACCCCCCCCCCCCCCCCGAGAAGTGGCTGAGAAGGTTCCCAAACTGATCCCAATCTACTGTAACACTATGCGTTACAGTAGAAGCTTTGTGCCGAGCCTCGTAAAGCAGTTCAATGATCTTTGGCATTTTTCTGCCGTGTTACTATATTTTCTCTTGACAACTTATTAACTTATTTTATCTTTGTTTATGACTATAAAAACATCGTATTTGGGCTCTGCCCACGAGAGATATGTGTTCCTTTATTATCAAATAAATTGAAATTGAAATGATTGCTAACGGTAAGGGGATGAATTGCCATGCTGTAATATCATATAATATGTGGAAGGTATAGTAGCCTACTATGTATTTTATGGCATCGCTTTGTAGGCCAAAAAATACCGGCTTAGAATGCCCAACTGTTTCACAGTACACCCCTCGAACTCCCTCCTAACCGTGGCCGTATGCGGTAAGTACTTGAGAACGGTAACTTCAGAGCATCTCGGACAGTGTACAAGTCAAGTCCGTAGCCGGGCTCCATAGTCCTATATTTAGATCGGGGAGGCGGTCAGATTAAGGGATCAACAAACATTTTTCAAGCTAATGTGATGGTTGATTTAAGGGTAAGGGGACATGCAGACAAAGATGGGCGAATCCGGTCATGAAAGGATTCGAATGCGGGACAAGGTACGAATCCGATTCCGAATCCACCATTTCTGATGAGGATTCGAATCCGACCTTAACAAAAATCAAATCATGTACATGGGTTATATTTTAAAAATCAGAGGTGGCAAACAGTACTGATATCTAAGGTAACCAGATAACGTGATGGATTACTGAGGATGGTTGGTGGTGGAGGAAAAGTTGGATTGCCTAAGCCAACTGTGTCAAAATTGGGAAACGGAAACAGGAAGGAATTGCACTCAAAATTTGAATGAATTCGCAGGATTGAAAATCCGGATTCGGATTCACACCTCTACTTTGACCCGAAGAATACACATACAAGTTTGAACAGAATAACTCAACTCATTCAAGAGTTATCGTGCGAACAGACGGACAGACGGACAACTTTTACGAAGTCATAGGTATCCCGCCACTTACGTTTTGGGATACCAAAAACAGGTTTTTGACTTTAATTTATGAACATGGAAATCGGCTGGTTAAACTGGGGATGCAAGACATTGCTGTTTCGTTAAATTTCCCTTGTCGTTTCTCGAAGGCATTTCCACAACTCCAGTAATAACAAAATAATATTTGCCCTAATAAGCTCGAGATTGCTTCAAAGTAAAATAATTGACCACTGTATTACAAATTCCTTGTATAACACTATCTTGAGTTTCTGTTTCTGTGCTCCAAGACTTCCCATGCTGCTTCCACTTCTATTTGTTAGACCGATAGAACCAAGGATGCCGTGGGGGTAGGGGAATCTTTGGCAGACCCACGCTGTAATCCGCCACTATTTTGGGTCTTGTAGCATACTGTCCTAAAATATCAGAAGCTGATGAATTTCGTGTGTGAAAATAATCTGAATTGTAGAGAACTGCCCTTTTTCTTGGGGTATAGTAGCTGCGTTCGTTGTCCGCTAAGTACTCCCCAGCGCTTCTTATAACGCGTTTTCGCATTCACCGACTGCTCCTCGATCTTCCAACCCATCTTCGGACTAACCAATATCTGACTATTGCTCACCGTACGGACGACATAGACCGTGTTCCACCCTACCTACCATGGTTACTACGCGTGACGTCAGGAATTCTGGCTTTTTGCCGTCCAGGATGGAACGATTTTCCTATTTTCAAGCAGAATATCATGCCACGGGCGAATCAGAGTTATCGCGTTACAGAGATGCGTAGTTACCACGCTCCCGAGCATGGTTAGCAAATAGTTACTATTAGCTACTATTTCAAAAGGGATGGAACGGTCAGCGTAGTAACTTTTCACGAGGTTGGAACTAAAATAGTTACGGCTAGTTACTATTGTTCGAAGGGTGGAACACGCTCATAACCTTCTCGGTAGGCAGGTTCTGGCGACGTCACCGGTGAGACGGAAACGCGCAATGTCAGGGTCGTCTACCTTCAGATCTAGTACACCGGCTCCCCCGAGGTGTACGTGCCTCTAGCCTTGTCCTAGAGGGTCTGACATCTTTATACAAGCCGAAACATCTTCACGTCAGATTCGCGTACAAGCAACATCACTTTGTAAATACTAGTGCAATACATATTTTTACTTTCGTACCACCGTTAGTTCCTGCTAACGGTGGTTTACGGGTACCCTTAACCACCCCCAACTTGACACGCAATAGAGCAAGAACCCAACACCGGCGATGACACCCGAAGTACAGCGAATGCAGCTAGTATATGAGTTCGCCCTGAGCCCCTGAAGATAGATTTAAAGGGCTCCTCGAGGACTTGAAGGGAACCGCGAGAATAGAGGAAGTCACTCCACGCGGACTCCGCTTCCGGAAAACAAAGAGAACACGGGGAATGCTTCCAAAATGAATTTTCTTCTTAAAATAAATATCAATCAATCAATCAATCAAGTTTAATTTTTAACCGACTTTTTCTGCAGAAAAAATGACTGTTTTCAACAACAAAAGTAACATTTTTGAAAAAAATCGACTGATTTTCAGAAAATCCACTGATTTTTAGAAAAACCGACTATTTTGAAGAAAAATCGACCAATTTTCAGAAAAACGACTGTTTTCATGAAAAAAATCAACTGTTTTGACGAAAAATCGATGATGTTGTTAAATATGATGTTGACGATATTAGTCTGGATCCACTTTATTTTTGGTTTCGTTTATACTAATTGTTTTTAATTAATTTTACATAGCACCAACACCAGAACAAATTGATTCCCCTCTGAATCTGAAAGGAAGTCCTTTTTGATGATGGTGATGATAATCGGAGCATTTCCCATCCGTGGCGACTCGCGAGAATACGGGGAGTGAGTCCCCGGGAGAAACAAAAACTCGGGGACTCCTCACGTTGAGTCCTCGGGAAACGGCGAGAATACGCGTTTAGGCACGTAAAATAACCGTTTCTGCTGAGGGAACCGACTCCAGGAATACTTTCTATTTCACGACGCTTCTCAGAGAACAAATAAATTTACTATCTTGGACTTGTCAGTTAGAGAGTTTCAGACCTGTTTGCTCACCGCCGCCATTGTTTTATACGGTAGAGACCGTTCCCATATTTCGAAATTCTTGCTCAAGACGCAATAAATCAGTGCAAAAGAATAAAACAATAATTGTTTATCATTGTTATTATTATGAGAGAAATACAGTGCCTGTTTCTTCCTTTAAGTTGTTAACAAGAGATTATTTGATATGTACTCAAGAAATCACGATGAGGAAGTATCCTTAAGTGACGACTACTTTGACTGTCTTTCTTCGTCTTCTTCCTTGCCTGAATCCTGAATCTGCGGCAATGCGGTACGCCTTTCATTAAACTTTCGAGTGGGTTAAATATAACAGAGTCGCGTTTTCTCCTACGTGAATGCACTTCTTAGGATATACAAGCAAAATTAATGTTCTGACTTACTGCGGTGGAAGAGTGAATCGTCGGAGCGATGGAAAGATGGATCGGCGGAGCGATGGAAGGTTGGATCGGCGGAGCGATGGAAAGATGGATCGGCGGAGCGATGGAAGGTTGGATCCGCGGATCGGTGGAAAGATGGATCGGCTGAGCGATGGAAAGACGGATCGGCTGAGCGGTGGAAGGTTGGATCGTCGGAGCGATGGAAGGCTGGATCGGTTGAGCGGTGGAAAGATGGATCGGCTGAGCGGTGGAAGGATGGATCGGCGGAGCGATGGAAGGCTGGATCGGCGGAGCGGTGGAAAGATGAATCGGCTGAGCGGTGGAAAGATGGGTCGTCTGAGCGGTGGAAAGATGGATCGGCTGAGCGGTGGAAGGATGGGTTGGCGGAGCGATGGAAGGTTGGATCGACGGAGCGGTGAAACGGTGGATCTGCGGATACTGCAACCACACAGAGCAGAAAACTAACGTACACAGTCTCCTTCAAAACCATCTTCACAAAGTAAGAACTGTTTTGTGGTACGTTTCTCACTCACGAGTCTGAATCCTACTGGCTTGAGCTAGTCGGTTATGAGACTCTTATATTTCACCAATTGTGAAGTTAAATTTTAGTTTCGTTTCAAATTTCATTTGCTTCTTCGGTTCAGTCACGGATTAGGCGAGGATTTTTGCTCTTCGCACGTTTCTCCGCCACTGTTCCGCAGTTCTGAATTTCTTATGGGCGGCTTTTTTAGTTTGAAATATGCAATACAGAAACTGACAACCTTCTTTTATTTGATTTTCTTGCTCTCGTCATAGTTTTATTCGTTAATTTTCTCTTCAAACAAAATAACTACAAAACTGTGTTGAAATTTTTAACCACAGATTCCGGGAATCTGCCCTTTTTGGAATCCCAAAAAGCTAAAGACGGGATAACTTCGTAAAGTTCCTCCGTCCAATCGTCAATCCGTCTTTTACGTCTGTTCGAACAAAAACTCTCAAAGGAGTTGATATATTTTGTTCAAACTTGTAGTATCCTTTGGGTCAAAGTACAGGTCAAGATTAAAGATAGGCAATCTACGATGGTGAGAACTTAGTTTCATTTTTAGATGTGGAAAAAATATGTTGTAAAGACAGTCGATTCAGAGGTAAGGAGACATGCTGAAGCCATATCTGCAACCCATTTACTCACCGCTGATACCTGTTATCGCACCGAAAAAGCAGTTCGTCTGGAATCAGACCAAAACTGGAAATCGAACAAGAGTAAAAGCCGATTAAAGTTTCGAAAAAAAAAAGAAAAAAAGGTTAGGACCTTTGGAAGTACGCGGAGCCGATCTATACAGGACCGTGGTCTATAGCGGAAATAATCCACAACTCTTATTTTCCAAACAAAAAGCATGGCAGCATTGCCCACTCTTACAATGCCCACGACCAGAATGACCATGGGCTTACCCGCGGTTCCAAAATGCCCACGATTCAAAAGGCCCACAAGTGAGGTCGAAGACCCCCAAATCGAAATCGTCCAAAATCCTCCACGCTGATTGGTTGTTGATCAGTTCAGGATTATCTGCGTGAAAGTGCAGAAGATAACATAAGGTTGTTCCAACAGAGAAAGCGATTTTTTCAGAATTCGGCAGAGTATTGTAATATTATGTTATAATTGAAATTATAGTTTAGTACTCTTTATTATACAAACCAACTTTACCTTTTATAACCCTCTTAACATTCTTTATACATGTAGCTGATACTTCTGACTGTATGAAAGCCCGAATGGGCCTGTGGGGGCAGTACAAAATATAAGGTTTAATAGAAGGTTATGCCCGTTCTGATAATCTGTCTGTAGACAGGAGTATACTCCTTCCGCTCACTCGCCCATAATTTAGTTTACTACGGACCGAATACCTCAAATAATTTAACCGCAGGTATTTTGGACCGTGAGCATTTGGAGTCGTCGGCATTTTGAACCGTAGCCATAGAGAGATTGCACCCTACCCGATGAAAACGGATATTGCTACTCCATCATCGCGGGATCATAAGAAACAAATTTAACATTGGGAGGTATAGGACTTTCAACTTTGAAATTAAATTATCGGCGTCTTATTATCATTCTGAGCCAGGGACTTGCTGGAAATGTTAATTGGGCTATTCCTTAACCGTATAATTCTAATTTTGCAAAACGAGTTTCCATGGAAGTAAGAGCTTGAAGGCTTCAACGTTTGAACAGAAAAAGGTTACTTTGGGTTACATTGGGTAACTTTGGGTTACATTAGGTTACATTGGGTTACTTTGAGATACTTTTGGGCTACTTTCCAGGGTGTACGAAGTTACTTTTGGTGACCAACTCTGGTCTCCTGTTTGGGTCTATGTGGAAGTAATCTAATGAGTCTCGAATCCTATTGGTGGACGATGACGCGGATTTGAAAAATGTGTCATAATTGACCAGTAGGACGAGGCTCCGTCTTTGTTTACAAACTTTGACGCCTTCAAACTCTTACTTCCGTGGGAACTCTTTTGCAAAAATAGAAATATACGGTTAAGTAATAGCCCCATGAATATTTCCAGAAAGTTCCTGGCTCAGAAGGATGATAAAACGCCGATAATTTAATTTTCAAAGTTGAAAATCCTATACTTCCTAATGTTAAATTTTTTTGTTACGATCCCGTCCGTTTTCGTCGGGTATGGTGCAATCTCTCTATAAGCATTGGGATCGTGGGCTTAGGAGTGTTAGACCTTTCAACCATAGTCAAACAATAACAAACCCAGCGAAAAGGAGGTGTAGTCTAGTCTGATGATGATGATGATGATGACGATGATTTTATCAAGGGTATCACCTTGATAAAATATCACATTAACGCACGTAAGAAGAGGAAAATAGTGCAGTATAGACAAATAAAAGGAAAAAAATGCACTGAGCTTTCAACATTGTAGTAAATGCACGAGGTAAAAAAAATACACATTTAATAAAAAGCAAGAAAGGGGACTAATCGGATCTAAAAAATCTTCTTCCTAGATGGAGTGCGGAGAAATGGCTCTTCATCGACATCTCTTCGATGTCGATGAAGAATCGCCCTGCACTTAGCGAAGAGCCAGAAACGTAACTGGCGCTCAGGCAAAAAACGTGGTTGATTGGTTGACATACATTTGAATCAAGTTTGAGGATTCGTTTGGGTGAGGTTTCTCGTTCTTCCTGAGGTTCAGTGGCGTATTTCGGACTTTATCGACTAAAGTCAGCATGCCAAATGAGGTTGTTCAACAGTAACGTCGTCTCCACCCTTCTTTATAGCTGCGAATGACGGAAATTAAACCAACATCACGCAGAACACCTGCATTCATAGGATATTGACATCAACTGGAGTTACCAACTAACCAATCAGACAGTTTTCTCTATCTCGCGCCAGTCCCTGGTAACGGATGCCATACGCAAACGAAGATGGCGCTACTTATGGCAGTTATCGGTTTGGCGGAAGACAGACTACTCAGAAAGGTACTGGAGTTGCAGCCAGAGGGAACCTGAACCAGGTCAATACGGTAGTCTAACCCTAGTGTGAAGACGCCTGGGCAGCAAACCATATGAGAGATGATCGGTGGCTCTTTCTGGATACCTGGGTGTCTTTGGCGGCACAGGAGGAACTATGGTCTGGGATAAGGTCTACAAAAGTAGTTCAGACATTCGTTAAACGTCAAGTTTAGTCTGGAGTCGGTTCGGGTCAAGTTTCTGGATAGGCATCTTTGCATTGTGCTCCTGATGGACCAATATTCGGCCAGAATCCAGCAAAAAAAAACAACGCAGAATTTCGGTAGTAGGCCTACATGTGTTCTTATGGCACTTGCTTTCCGGACAAGTGCCATATACCGATCACATTTCCGTCGGTCGGTGGGTCGGTCGGTTAGTCCGGTGTTTGCGAGTTAGGGTACTTCCAGATATGCTAGGACGATGAAACTTGGCAGGCATATCAGGGACCCGACCAAACTAACTTGGAAATAGTCACTTTCCTGATCCGACTATCGTGGGGGGAGGGGATGGAGTCCGGAAAATAGGGACATTCATAACTTGCGAACGGGTGATCGGATCATAATGAAAATTAATATCTGGAAAGATCTCGTGTCTCAGATGTCTCGTTTCGAGTCCGGACCGGATCCGATGAATCTGCGGGGGTGAGTAGTAGGGGGGAACCGGAAATCGTGTTAAACTCCCAGAGTGGAGCGATCGGGATGAAACTTGCTGGTAAGAACAAGCAGAAGCTCTAGATACATCCTTGACAGAACTGGACTGGATTCGGACGTTGTGGGGGGGAGGTGGAGGGGGGGGGTCCGGTTATCCGTAGTTAATGTACTTTGAGGTGGGCTAGGACGATAAAACTTGGCAGGCATATCAGGGACCCGATCAAACTAACTTGGAAATAATAACTTGCCCGATCCGAACATCGTGGGGGGAGGGGAGGTGACGGAATCCGGAAAATAGGGATATGCCTAACTTTCGAACGGGTGATTGGATCTTAATAAAACTTTATATCTGGAAAGATCTCGTGTCTTAAATGTCTCATTTCAAGTCCGGGCCGGATCCGACGAATTTGGGGGGAGTCGGAGGGGAGAAGAGGAAATCGTGTGAAACTCTCAGAGTGGAGCGATCAGGATGAAACTTGGTGCGAAGAACAAGCACACGCTCTAGATACATCACTGACAGGACTGGACGGGATTCGGAAACTGTGGGGGGAGGTGGAGGGGGGTTCCGGGATTTCGGTGATTCAGAGTTAATATACTTCCAGGTGGGCTAGGACGATAAAACTTGGCAAGCATCTCTTGGACCCGACCAGATTGACTTACAAACAGTCACTTGCACGATCTGACTATCGTGGGGGAAGGGGAGACGGCAGAATCCGGAAATTAGTGGCAAGCATAACTTTCGAATGGGTTATCAGATCTTAATGAAACTTGATATCTTGAAAGACTCATGTCTCAGCATGTCCCATATCAAGTCCCGACCGGATCCGATGAACTGGGGGGGGGGGGGTCGGAGGGAGAACCGGACATCTTGTGACACGCATAGAGTGCAGCGATCAGGATGAAACTTTTGACCATCACTTCCATCTGACCCAGCCTTACAAGTGCCAGATGAGCTTCCAGCTCTTGTTTGACAATGTCATTTAGATTGTTGATGATGAAGTAAGATGACAAGCTGAATCGACAGATCTTGTTTGGTCTGCTGCTTAAATTATTGGGGCATCATGATATTTCTTTGTCCGATGTCTTGAATTTCTATCTGCGAGGTAAGAAGATATAGGAAATATATTTTTCAGTTGGCATAGTTCAACCGGACTTGAAAGAGATTCTGACCAGAGATTCTTATCGGTATAGTGATAATAAAATAACTGATGAATCTATCAGCTTTGCTATTTTTTGGTGGAAAGTGTTAGGGTCGTCTACCTTCACAGATCTAGGACACAGGCTCACTCGAGGAGTACGTGCCTCTAGCCTTATCCTGAAGATAGCCTGACATATTTCTACAAGCCTGAAACACCTTCACGTCAGACTATATCAGATTCGCGTATGCCTAACATCTATCTTTATATCAGTATACTATGGTGAAATACATATTTATATTTTCGTTCCACCGTTGGTTATCCTGCATAGACTAAGCCTGACCACTCTCCCATCTTGACAGAAGGGGATGATGAAGTCTAACAGAGGTGGGTTGGGTTGGAGAACTTCAAGCTCGAGTCTGCTCTTCTGTTGGAAACCTAATTCTCAAGTACTCACTCTCGGGTAGACTTGGGATGGTCCTAAGGAGGAAGTGGCCGTCAGTCGATGCTATTCGGGATTTGGGCCTCCCGGCTCTGTACTAGCCTTTGTTTTTCAATGGAACAAATAATTGCTATTTTTTTTGGTCATTTATTGCTCTTTTTTTGTTCTGTTAAGTACTAACTCGGGTAGACTTGGGATCAGGCCCGTATCCAGGAATTTACTTCGGGGGGGGGGGGGGGGGGGGTGCGTTCCGGGGGGGGGGGATAAGCCTGCTTGTCGGACAAAAAAGCACAAAAAACACATAGATCAGAGGGAAAAGCCTATAAAAATCGTTATTTATGTATGTTTCGGGGGGGGGGGGGGGGGGTCGACCCCCTAACCCCCCCCCCCCCCCCACGGATACAGCCTTGCTTGGGATGGTCCTAAGGAGGAAGTGGCTGTCAGTCGATGCTGTTTGGGGCTTGGACCTCCCTTCTCCGTACTAGCCTTTGTTTTCCAATGGAATAATGTCATTTATTGCTATTTTTCTGTTCTGATACGCATCTTACGGAATTGTATTCTTCGAAACTCATTCACGAAATCTTTGTCTAGCCTTTTCAGCACTTCCATCCATAGCAGCGTCCATCGCAAGTTCCATGGTTCTTTATTCCGACTTCTAGAAAAGAAAAAATAGTGAAAGTTTAACACCACTTAAGCTGGTCGAATTACTCGAATTGTTTGAACTTTTTGTTAGCAGCTGCAGATTTTTTCCTATAGGATGAAAGCTTATGCGTCAGTACATTTTCCTGCAAGGGTTGGTCACAACGAACCAGGGTGTACGAGTTACTTCAGGATACTTTGTATTACTCAGGGTTACTTTGGGTTACATTGCATTGGCTTACATTAGGTTACATTGGGTTACTTTGAGATACTTTTGGGTTACTTTCCAGGGTGTACGAAGTTACTTTTGGTGACCAACCCTGGTTTTCCTGTTTGGGTCTATGTGAAAGTAATTTAATGAATCGTCTATAGTAATGTAATGTAATGTAACGTTAATTTTTCACTCATCGTACAAGAAAGAGAAAACGCTGGAGTGTATATAAAAGAAAGTAGAAAAACACTGAAAAGGTGGCATGTAACAAATGGACCGAAGGCTATTAATTATTAACAGTTCAAATATTTTTGCAGAGACGTTACAGTGATAGGCCGGTATGATGAACATTCCGAAGCTGGTTCACTTTTCTTGATAATTGGAGAAATCAAACCTATACAAGATACATCAGGAACAACACATTACAAAAAACATATGATATAGTAAAGATAAATGCATAATAAGCTTTTCCGACCCATTAAAACAAGACCAATGATTTCGATGGCATACCAAAAATCTAACATTTGATTCAAACGATTGGGTCGTGTCTTCGCCATTCAGTCTTCGTCAGATTCCTTGAATATTTTTACTGTTAAAATATAAAGTTCAAAAATGTATTCAGCATGTCTCCTTGCCCCGATACCGAATCTCTAATCGATTTCAGAAACAACTTTGAGCTTCAACCAAATTTCCAAGATCAGCCAAATTCGTGATGAACCATTTGTCCAGCAAGAAAACCAAGTTCAGATATGGATTCAGCGGATCTCCTTACCCCCTCAATGAATATCTTATTAGCTTATAAAACATACATGTTTTACCGTAAATTCCAAACCCCTCCTCTGCCTCTAGGAGATATGAATAAAGGACCCATCTACGAACTTGACCTGTACTTTACCAGTGAATCCTCATTGAACAACATACTCGCTTGAATATCCTCGCTATATCAACCCGTTCGACCTTCGATTACGCCAGATCTGACAGACGTCACACAGGATAAACAAATGAATGCCGGCATCCAGACGCAGAGCTATACTAGTTTGAGAATAAAGGGGTAGGACTGCTATACACTGTACAAAAAAAGCGTACAGTGTTTGCTACTGGGATTAATCTTATCTTTATTGAGATAAGATTACCCCTAACTCGGATTAAGCATATCCCAATAGAGATAGGATTAATCCCAGTAGCAAATCTAGCATCCTTATTCGGAGAAACTTTTTACAGTGTAGCCGAAAACTGGTAGACAAACTTTGTGTCCGGTTTCCACCGGATTCCGGGTGAGCTACTTGTCCGGCAAGAAAAGAACTTTCATATTCGGGTTCAGCAAGTCTCCTTACCCCTAAATCAACTATCTCAATAGCTTTAAAAAAAAAAAATTGTTCGCCTCTTAATTCGAAACCGAGCTACAGAGCCCATCTTTGAACTTGACCTGCACTTTGACCCAAAGAGTCATCGTGTCAAATTTGAACAAAATATCTCAACCCCTTCGAGAGTTATGGTGCTAACAGACGGACGGATGGACAGACGGACATAGGTATCATAGGTATCCCTCCGGCCTCCACTTACATTTTGGGGATCCCAAAAACAGAACGCGCATAAACCGTTAGCACCCGAAGATGTTTTCTTTTTTAACCTTTTTATGACCTTTTGGGATCCCAAAGCGTAAGTGGAGGGATAACTATGAAATCACAAAAGTTGTCCGTCCGTTCGTCTGTTATCACGATAACTCTTGAAGGGGTTGAGATATTTTGATCAAACTTAGCATGAGGATTCTTCAGGTCAAAGTACAGGTCAAGTTCGAAGATGGGAACGTAGCTCTATATTTAAGGGTGGGGGAGGGGTTTGAAATTAAGGGGAACAAATTTTTTTTTTTTAAAGCTAATTAAATAGTCGAATTAGGGATAAGGAGACATGCTGAATTCGAATATGACATTTATTTTCTCGCCGGACAAACAGTTCACCCGGAGTCCGGTGAAAGCCGGAAAGTTTGTGAAAAGTAAAAGTTTACTGTGAAGTTGATTGGAGGTTTGATTCAGGGGCAAGGACACGTGCTGAGTCCGAATATGAAAATTATTTTCTCGCCGGACAATTATTTCGGCCGGAATCTGGCCAAAACCGGAGAATTTGTTTAAAGTAAAAGTTTTATTTAAATTTGATAAGATGTTCGATTTGCGGGTAAGTAGACATGCTGAATTCGCATATGACAATCATTTTCTCACCGGACGTATAGATCGCTTGGAATCCGGCTGCAACCGGAAATTTTATATTTGACGGTGCAAAACGGATAAGTCAGCTACATTTCATTCTTGCTATATTTCGGCCCTTCTTGGCAAGGGTCCTCTTCAGGCTCAAGCCGCTCAAGCTGGAAATTAAGCTTGAGCGGTTTGAGCCTGAAGAGGAACCTTGCCAAGAAGGGCCGAAATGTAGCTCGAATAAAATGTAGCTGACTTATCCGTTCTTCACCGTCAAATGTGATTCACAGTCATGAAGGAACATCTGAAGTTTAATCTGTAGTTGATTCGAGGTTAGAAGTATAGGGGTAAGGAGACATGCTGAATTCGTTTTTGAGCTTTTCAGTCAGGAAGTTTCGATCTGCTTCGTCAAAATAGATATGACTTAAAGGGGTAAACACACATGCTAAATCCATATCTGAACTTGGTTTTCTCATATGATTAGCTATTTGGCCTCAATCTGTTTCTAAATTTTCATAGCAAAAGTGTTCAAGGAGTTTGGCGAAGACTGGATCTGGCGAAAACAAGACCCAATTGTCTGGATCAAATCTGAACTTTTGGGATCCCATCGAAACCTTTGGTCTTGTTGTATATCACTAGCACAAACAACATACGAAATAGTGGAAGGAGCAATTAGCCGCGCCTTTATCTTTTTCTCAAATTTACGACTTACCTCCGCGCTATCTCGGGTAGTGAAAACTGTTTTGTGAAATAATCACGACATTGCTACTCCGTTATTTTCATACTAAACCAACCTTACTGTTCGGATTTTTTGAAGCCCGGATCTTCCAAAGATTATGGGGTCTCTTCAAATCGATTCCGCCGAAGCGGTATTGTGGTCAACACGGTGCTACTTTAGTTGTTTCTGGAACTGTCTCTTATGGTCCATTTAGACATTGCGTAAAATCCGAGCGTATTTTGAAATCCAAGCGTATTTTACGCACGTTTTGAGCCTGAAAAGATTTCTAGCAATACGGACGAATTTAGATACAAAACGGACCGATGTCTCAAATACGTCCGTACTGCTACAAATGTTTTCAAGCTCGATACGTGCTTAAAATACGCTCGGATTTCAAGATACGCTCGGATTTAACACAGTGTGTAAAACCCACCATTAAGGCGTATTCTCGCCGTTTTCCGAGGACTCCTGGAACGGCGAGAACAGAAGGAATCACTCCACGCGGATTCCGCGTACGGAAAACAACGAGAACACGGGAATACTTCTCAAAATAGATTTTGTTTAAAAAACAAACATGTACATTGTCAGAAGTTTCATAACAGATAGCGTATTTCACTTTCAAGAATAACACCTTTTCACTTAGAAAAAAAGTGTTATGACCAATTAAGTTTCTCAGCAGCATAACTGTTAAGGTCTATTCGCGTAGATTCTTCCGGTCGCGCCTGGCTTTGTAGGATATGGTATAGGGTACACGGACTATCAAGTATAGAATCACATACGGAGTTGAAAGCCTTTTTGGAAAGCCAATTTTAGACCAGCACCTCTGTTGGTGCCATTTGGGAGCGCTGGATCCTATTGTTTGACTATGACGCATGGGGATCGTCAGGAAAAGCGGGATGTGATCACTATATTTATCGACTTCCCCAACTTTGTCGACTAAACTTTAAAGTTTAACCTTCAAATCTGCTGTTTCGATACATTTAAGTATTTCGACTCAACCAAGGGATTTTGTATTTTTCACCAGGGGCTCTAGTAATAGCCTTCAGAATTTGCGCTGCTTGCACCTCGGCTTGCACGACAACCCAAAACTCGTTGAGACGCTGAGAATTTCAATTTCAACAAAACCATAGCTTCGTTTCCATGTGTTACGGACTCGTAAGCTCGGGAAATTGGAGGAAGTAACTCTTCTGAAGGGACTGGAAAAGTATAATACCTTTTTGTTAAATGTGTTATTTTTCGGCAATGGCTTACCATTGAAGTTGCTTAATATCTCTAGCATGGACAAGCAAGTAAGGGCACCACAAATCCGAAATAAGTTAATTCGATAAAAACGATTAGGTATCTGTGCATAGCGGACAAACGAAGTAACACATTTTATCGGGTTTTCGGGCCTATTTAAGTTAATAAGTGAAATTTAACTGGACTGTCAGATCTCTTTCCTATTCGGTTAAACTTTTAACTTCAAAAGCTGTATCTGATTCTGTAGGCATAGCTAAATGAGCTCGGTTACAAGTAGTATTTTCTGATTGTGAGGATTTTATAAGTGCTTTTTTTTGTTTTTTAAGTGAAAGTAATGTTTTTATTTAGTTGGTATTTGACGAAAAGTGCTTGATGAACATTATGAAAGGCTGATCAGCTTCGTATCAGCCTCATCCTCCTACGATCTCCTATCCACCTCCACAAAAGTAATTGTGGCTGGTGTGTTGGTCCACAACACAATTGTGGTTGGTCCAATTGTGTTGGACTTAGAAGATATGCACTACACGGATCGAGGCGAGACCCCCCCCCCCCCAATCCTTTACATTTAATACGAATCCAAAATATTTAACTTGACTTCCCTTGATCTTAGTCTAAACTCAAGTGTACATACGAGCATTTCGGGCTACGAGATTCTTTTCGGATTGTCTTTTTAATTTATGCGGGGAGGGTTTCGCCAAGGGGGAGGGCTGGTACCGGGGGGGGGGATACTGGGGGGGGGATACTGGGGGGGGGGGGTAGACGGAACCCGCATTGCACACCTGTTCGAGAAATTCATTGTGCAATATTTCACCCTGATACGACTAAAGCGCATTTACAGTAGAGTATATTTCCTCAATCGCGAGAGAAGATCAAAGTCGTTACCTGGAAGGCCTCTGGAGAGACGCCACTCATTCTCGCACCTAAAGTAATCTTCATTATCATAATCCTGTCCGTCTGTTCCACAAAGCGGTGCGAGAATTCTTCTAGCTGGGCACCAATGTTCCTTAACTTTTTTCTGAGGAATCACTGCAAGAAAGTGTGAAAGAAAAAACATAAGCACAGGTTTCGTTCAACCACGAATTTTGCCGGAATCAGCTGAAGAATCAGGTGTTGATGGCATTTCGGTTCTACTTATCAGGGATCCTATTCAGGCTGTAGGTTAGATCCTGCGATCAATAAACTTATTATACTTATTCATCTTGCATATTAAGCTGAAATATTCGTTCATGTAGGCTAAAGTTGTCGTTTTTTTTTCTTCTTCGTCCTTGACACCCTGCAAAGGTGATTTTCCTTTGCCAGCCATTAAAGTTAGAATCAAGTTTCAAACATTACATTAGCCTATACTCTATCAATCAATCAATCAATTTTATTTCAGCTTACGCCATAAACAAAAAAAAAAGAAACCACATACTACTCGAAACAAACAAAACAACACACAGACGACCGTAATGCTAAAAATTCAGAAGACTAGCAACTACTTGTAGTGACATGAACAATGGATCAGCTGCCAGTCTAACAAGGCTATCCTCTGATTTCTGGATGCGACCGAGCCTTCCGTATTATTTCTCGGAGAGTACAGCAGCGGCCAGCGCCTTCCCACTAGTTCAGCAGACACACTACATATAGTCGGCAGACGAAAAAACCTATGTGATGCTCGATTATACCTCACTGTCAGTGAAGTTAGCGTCTTACCTTTCAGATTCGTCGTCAAAGCAAGGCCAAACAGTTGGTAGCAATACGATCTAAAAAGGTGAAGCTTCACCTTTTCGGAGCAGTCACCAAATTTCCATATAAGGAAGTTGGCTCTTTTCATAAGACCAGATAGCGAGGCTTTCGCCTGGGCATCGTCAATCAGGTCATCCGTTATCAGAAAGCCGAGGTACCGGAATTCCGAGACGAATGTAATTTCCCGGCCTGACAATACGGCCCCCTTCTTTGGTACCGAAAAACCACGAGGGTAAAAAGCCATGGCAAAAGTCTTGCTAGTGTTGTACAGAACATCAAATTCAACAGTATACCCATCACAAACCCTTAGTAACTGATTCAACCCGTAAATTGTAGGCGACAGAACAACAATATCATCAGCAAAAAAAATGTGATGGAATACCATAGTCCCAACTCTACAACCAACTGAACTCCCACC
The DNA here is from genome assembly GCA_023053575.1 of Branchinecta lynchi. Classification (NCBI taxonomy): domain Eukaryota; kingdom Metazoa; phylum Arthropoda; class Branchiopoda; order Anostraca; family Branchinectidae; genus Branchinecta; species Branchinecta lynchi. The sequence continues at coordinate 14,560,623 of JAKZAP010000011.1, read as the reverse complement.
TAGTCTAGAAGAGAGCTGGTGAGCATAGACGGCGTACAGGAGAGGTGATAGCACACCGCCCTGGCGCAGACCGTTAACAAGACCAAACTCTTCACTTATAGCACAACCCCAAAGGACCTGAAATTTCTGGTTACGGAACCAAAACAAAAATAACTTGATATACGGTGTCGGTACACCCCTTGCGCGAAGGCGCTCTAGCATCTTAAAGCGATTCACTCTGTCGGAGGCCTTACTAGCGTCTATAAAACAAGGCCAAAGGTTTCGATACGACCCCGAAGGGAGACATTTAATACACTTCTTCCTCCAGACTATCAGGTCTTATAGATTTTCAGATCCATTAGTCAACTCCTGTCTGTCTTTCATTTCCATTCTAGCCCACACTATAGCGAGCCCACACTATAGCGTGAAAATTACTGATACAATATGTTATCATCACCCTTATCAGTTTTATTGGAGAAATTTGTTCTTTCCGAGATCTCCGGTTCACATCGGAACACGATCGTACCATTCACCCCGTAACGTTACAAAGAAGTCTTGTTATGTAACGACACAAAAAGCCGGACAAAGACATTTGTTAGAACTAATGAATCTATCATTTCTAAATTCCACAGAGTTCAGCCGACCTATAGTGACCTCAGAGCTAAATGAATGTTTTCTTTTTTCTGCAGTTTTTGGGATCCCAAAACGTAAGTGGAGGGATTCCTCTGACATCGCAAAAGTTGTCCGTCTGTCCGTCCGTCTGTAAGCACGATAACTCTCTAAGGGAATGAGACAGATTTTGATGAAACTTGGTGTGAGGATACCTTGGGTCACGTGTAAGGTCAAGTTTGTAGATGGGCTTTGTAGCCCTACATTTAGGGGGGGGGGTCAAATTAAGGGGAAAACAACATATTTTGAAACAGCTAAAAGGATAGTCAATTATGGGTTAAGAAGACATGCTGAACACGATGATGAAAACCATTTTTTCGCTGGATAAATAGTTCGTCCGGAATCCGGCCGAAACCGGAAAATTTGTTAAAAGTAAAAGTTTTATTTGCAGTTGGTTATAAGTCCGATTTAGAGGTAAGAAGTGATGCTGAATCCATATGTGACAATCCTTTTTACCCAGTCATATAGTTCACCCGGAATCCGGCTGGAACCGGAAAATTTGTTATAAGTTAAACTTTGATTAGATGTTCGATATTGGGGAAAGAAGATACTCTGAATTCGTTTCCTAGCTTTCTTTTTTTCACCGGATAAGTAGTTCCGGAATTCGGTCGAAACCAGAAAATTGGCAGAAGTAGCCTAAGGCAGGAAGTTTTCGTAAAAATAGATATGACTTATAGGGGTAAACACACATGCTGAATCAAGTTTCGAGGTTTTAATTACATTTCTGTATAAAATCATAATAAATATAGGGTCAAGCCGGAGACACTAGGTTGATTGACAGAAACCCGGTACAATATAAAAGAAAACTATTTTACATATAGGCTAACTAATTCCAAAAATAAATGTTAATAATTTCATGACTCACCACTAAACGGGACCTCCCCCCCCCCCCCCCCCCCAATTCATATCTGAGCTTGGTTTTCTCATATGATTAGCTATTTGGCGTTAATCTGTTTCTGAATTTTGATATTAAAAATGTTCAAGGAGTCTGGCGAAGACTGGACCTGGCGAAACAAGACCCAATTGTCTGGATCAAATATTGGATTTTTGGGATCCCAATGAAACCTTTGGTCTTGTTTTCTATTACTGCTTATCACTATAGGTCAACAATCTTGATAAAGATCCTAAATATCCGGTTTTCACCGGATTCCATCGGTACTATCAACCAAGCAGGACAACAAAGCAGGTCAATTCGAACTGCCAGCTTCTCCCATTATCCAGCTTCTCCCACTATCGATAATCGAAAACGCTTGATCAAGCAAGTACAAGAACTACCAACTTCCAGGTTGTGTTCCAATGTGTTTATTCCCCCAACTACGAAATTCAACGATATCAGACTATCCTGACAAAAATGTGTTTTTTGCCTGATTCCTGGCGGAACACTTGTCAGGAGCGAAAAGCCCAAGAAATGGATTCACTATGTATTTTTACCTCTATATCGAATCTCTAAATGACTTCAAACAAACTTTTACTTCTGCCAATCTTTTCTGGTTTTGCCGGATCTCAGGCGAACTACTAAGTATAGTTCTCTAAAGTAGTCTTTAAAAGTCGCGTTCGATTTAGCCTTGTCCCGGTCCTGTCATCCAAATGCCGTTTTATTTAACTGCCTTGTCCGCTTGATGCCGTTTTATTTGTCCTGTCAGCTGACAATTGTCAGTGCCCTGTCAGACAGGACGCCGTGAATGATGACATGCTCTCGGAGCAAGTTTCGGTCCTGTCACGGGTAGATTTCTCGATTGCGTTTTATTTACGATGCTTGTCCGTTGAGTCATCCACCTGACAAGGGTAAATAAAAGGGATCGACTAAAACCAGGAAGGGAAGGGAACGCGAGAAAAGCAGGAACGGCATACTAAAACCAGGAAGGGCATACTAAAACGAGGAAGGCTGTCGCCAGAATTCGCCGCACCGTTCCCTTCCTCTATTTAGTATTATTTGAGGGTTCGGCAACTTTTCAAATTCAAAGTTCACCATCCCTTCCTCGTTTTAATATCCTGACATGGATAAGCATTAAGTTCAGTGAGGAATCGGCAACTATGAAAATTGTGCTTAATACCTACCCATGTCAGGATACTAAAACTAGGAAGGGACGGTAAATTTTGAATTTGAAAAGCTGCCGCCCCCTCAAATAATACTAAATAGAGAAAGGGAACGACGCAGCGAATTCTGGCGACAGCCTTCCTCGTTTCAGTATGCCCTTCCTCGTTTCAGCATGCCCTTCCTGGTTTTAGTATGCCCTTCCTGCTTTTCTCGCGTTCCCTTCCCTTCCTGGTTTTAGTCGATCCCTAAATAAAACGGGTTTAAACCGTGACAAGGCAGTAACAAGAAGACAGGACCGAGACAAGGAGGACTCAAATCGAACGCAGCTTAAGTTCTCGCCGGACAAGTCTTGTTAAATACAGGACTACGGAGCACATCTACAAACCTGACCCTGACATATTTTGCTCAGACACAAAGGATCCTCACACAAAGTTTAAACAAAATATTCCAACTCGGACGGGGTTAACGTTCGTTTTCGTTCCAGACTAACGTTTAGGGGTCCCGAAGGTTCATCCTTGTGACTCTTCCTCTCGCGTTTCAAGGTTACGTGATTCGAATAGAGCAGACTGTAATGAAAAGTGGGGAAGAGTCGTCGGGTGTAATGAGAAAAAATGAGATAAAAAGGTCAGGCTTACTACCTTGGTCGGTCGAGCGGTGGAACGGTGGAACTACGGAGCGATGGAAGGTTGGATCAGCCGAGCGGTGGAACGTTGAATCGGTGGAGCGGTGGAGGGGAGAATCTGCAGAGCGATGGACGGATGGATCCGCGGAGCGATGGAAGGGCAGATCAGCAGCGCGGTGGAAGGTTGAATCGTCGGAGCGGTGGAAGTTTGGATTGGTGGAGCGGCGGAAGAACGGATAGATTGTGCGATGGAAGGTAGAATCGGCAGAGCGATGGAGTGTTGAATCGACGGAACGGTGGAAGACTGGATCGACGTGGCGTTGAAACGGTGGGTCAACTGGGTGATTGAACGATGGGGCAGCTGAGTGGTGGAAAGTCGGATTGGTGGATACTGTTACTGCGAAGAGCAGGAAACTAAAAATCAAGGTCTCTTTCGAAATCATTTTCATAAAAATAAGATCTACTTGTAGTATGTGTCTCACTCACGAAACGGAATCGATGTCAGGCAAATGGTAATGAGCGATTTATATTTAACCAATCGTGAGGCTTATTCTTTTTCTGAATTCGACTCCAAAATCTTAGTTTCAGTGTTTAAGTCACGGATCTGGACAGGATTGTGATACTCTATTAGGGTTTTGGGCACGTTTTTTAGGCGCCATTTCGTTGCGTTTAGTGGTGTGCTCGTTTATGTACAATCCAAATTACGGCAACTGTAGCCGGTATTCCGTTTTCGCTCTTCAACGTTTTCTTGTGGAGTCTACAATTCTTGAACCTTGGCATATATCAAGTTGAAGCTTCGTTGGCTTGCTCGCATTGGGGTAAACAGCGGTGTTAGGCCCAGATCGCCAAGTTGGCTAAGCTCAACTTGAACACCACAGTTAAAGTTAGGCCGATTAAAAATTTATAGAACAAGAGCTACGAGTTCATATGACATTTGTTATACGAGTCTGCGGCAGATGATTAGTTTCACTCAAGTCTGAGCAGTCCCGACATCGCCTCGGATCATCTGGGTCAGATAACTGTTCTAACTTCCAAATTTCCGCTTAATAGATCCACCAGTTTGATCCCTAGACATGTGACACGTGTTCCGATACCTCCCTTCGGCTCGCACTACCGCGCCCGAACACTTGTCTTACCACCTATGAAGTTTCACTCGAATCTGAGCATTTTTTTAAAAACTCCGTTAGGTTAGGTCCAGTCTTGCCAATAGTAGCATGCAGTAACACGGTATACTTGACATGGAAGCATGTAGTAGCATCAGTTCGTACTGGATGCTACTTTTTGGTACAACTTCATACTACTATTTTGAGACAAAATTTTCATCGTGGTGGTCAGATCCGGTTTGGACCCTTGTACTCTAGGGCGCATACTGTGTCTACATACCAAGTTTCATGTAAATCGCTGCACTCTTTTGGCCCCTATGGGAGCCACAAAATGTCCGGGCACTCCCCTCCAACTCCACCCACTGTGGCCGAATACGACTTGAAAACATAAAAGTCGCATCTCTGACATCTCTTCTTCTCGCCCATGTAGTTCGACTGGAACTGGAGCAAAGCCTATCTTGAAATTTCAAGTCCCCCCCCCCCCTACGGTGGTCGGATCCGGTCCAGACGCCAATAACAAATCTATTCCTGGAAACCACGTCCAACTCCCCCACAGAGCCCCGAACTTTGTCAATTACGTATCTAGGCCTAATGCTCGTACTCCCCACCAAGTTCCGTCCCAATCTCTCGACTCTAAGCCCCCCACAAGTATCAATTACGACCGGACGTGACGTGGAGCATCTGAGACTATAGCTCTTTCCACTTATCAAGCTTTATTCAAATCCCATAACACGTTCAAAAGTTATGAATGCCACGAGATTCCGGATTATCCATCCCCCTACTCCCCTTACGACGGTCGGACCGGATAGTCTGTTGGGGTCCCTGACATCCATGCCAAGTTTAACCGTCGTAGCACACCAGGAAGTACCAAAATTGTGGTATCACCCCCCAACTCCCCCGCAGTGCCCGTATTCGTTCCGGCTATGTCAGTGACGTACCTAGGACTTCTGCTTGTTCTTCCCACCAAGCTTCATCGCGATCCATGCACTATAAGCGTTTCCCGAGACTTCAATCCCCTCCCCCCCCCCCAAAGTCACCGGATCTGGTCCGGATTTGAAAATATCAAGTTTCATTTTCATAGATTCAGGATTATCCCTCCATCCACCCCCCCCCCCCCCCCCCCCTCGCGATGGTCATATTGGGGAACTGACTATTTCCAGGTTAATCTGGTCGGGTCTCTGACATGTCTGCCAAGTTTCATCGTCCTAACACGCCTAAAAGTAGCCTACCTTAACTCCGGATAACCGGAATTCGAGAACCCCCTCCAGCCCCCCCCCCAGAGTGCCGAAATCTGGACCAATTCTGCCAATGATCACCTAGGGCTTGTGCTTATTCGTCCCACCAAGTTTCATTCTGATCACTCCACTCTAAGCGTGTCACAAGATTTCCGGTTCCCCCTCCGACTCCCCCCGCACACATTCATCGGATCCAATCCGGACTTGAAATAGGACAACCGAGACACTAGATCGTTCCAAATATCTAGTTTCATTAAGTTATTTTCATTAATTTAATTCCCTCTACCCCCACCCCCCTCAGATGGTCGGATTGGGGAAATGACTATTTCCAATTTAATCTGGTCGGGTCCCCGATATGCCTGCTAAGTTTTATCGTCCTAGCTTATGTGGAACTGCCTGAACTAGCAAAACCCGGACCGACAGACCGACGAACGGACAGACATTGCGATCGCACAAACTCTAAATCGTCGTTATAGTTCGTTAAATATCTGATTTTTTATGGCAATTGCAGCTTCGCTCAAGTGCGACGTAACGAACACATTTCGGGCGAATTCCGGTCGAACTATTTGCCTGGAGGGAAAATGAACTTTAGATTTGGATCCAGCGTGACTCCTTATACATTAGCCTGAAATAATATTTATTTCATTCCTTAATCCAAAAATCCCTCCCCCACCCCTAAATGTAGGGCTACAGTGTCCATCTACGAACTTAACCCTTACTTTGACCTAATGGATCCTCACACCAAGTTTTAACAAAATATCTCAATCCCTACGACAGTTATCGGGCTGACGGATGGACAGACGGACAACTTTTACCAAATCATAGTATCCCATCGCTTACGTTTTGGGATCCTAAAAACAGTTGGGGAATATTATCAAGCAGACTAAACCGATGCTGTTAGCTTAGAGTGGGGAAGCAGAGGACCACCTCGCTGCAACCGAGACATGATCGGTCAGAGCGAAGGTTATGGGTTGTCGTGCGTCCTCCTTTTGGCTTCCAGTTAATCATGGTATTTGAAAGTCTGGACTCGTCCATGTCACTGGACGTAAGATATTTCTGAAGTATCATCCCTTTCTGGTTCTGATGAGTGATGAGGGCCCTTGATCAAGACATTTGAGACGAAAGACCTTGAGCTACTAAGGCCAGCTAGCAGGGCTGTCACTATGGGGGGGGGGGGGCCGCGAAAGGTCTTGAAAAAGTACTTTCGTCGGTCGAAGCCGGGCGAAAGTTCACTTGTTTTTCGGCACGGAGCGCCGGCAAACACAGAAGAAATATAGTTATGTATGCTTTTGTCGAGGGTCGGTTGCCTCGTCGGCCCAGCGAGTCCATTTTATTTATTTATTTATTATTAGATTGAGCGTTAGTAATATAGGTCATAATTTATACAGGCGGGCATATGGTACATGCCGCTTCAAATACATAGTCAGATTGAAGCGGCAGGTACCATATGCCCGGCCTGTATCAATCATGTGATATCACTGCGACCTATAAACCTTAAATTAACATTATTGAGGAGGGGGAGTGTGGAGAAGGAGTGGGCATATAGAGGGGAGGGGTAGAGAGTGCCCCTCCCCCTCCACCTTTCCTCCACCGTTAAATTGCCCATCTTTTTGGGTGGGGACTGAAAATGACCAAAAACTATTGGAATTCGGCAGTATCGATCCAGGGACCTTTGGATCACATGTTGACTGCTCTACCAGTTGAGCCATTGATGCTTATACTTGAATGATCATAGTTTGAATGCCGGATATGAACTGACAGAATAATGAGGATGCACATGGTGTTATTGTGTTGCGAGAGCAACACAATTTTTTTTTTTCTATGCCACCGATTTCATTTTATTCCTGGTAACTGGGAAGGTCTAACCTGTGCGGTTTTTACGGAAAGTGTGGACCTTAGGCCGGATTGATGAATATGACATTACATTTTGGAAAGCTCCGTAGAATTCTTGCCTGGGGCCAATAAGGATGGTTTTTGCTTGTCCTCGAGCCAGAGCCTACGGTTTGCGAAGTGAAGTGGAGTTGTATAACCTATGTCTGAGAGGACTATCTGAAGTTGTGTAGCGAACCTTTCGTTTCATCAAACCATGATTCTGCTTTCGAGTGGAAAGCTCCGTTCTAGCACGCAAGCAGGCAGGCACCAGTTTCAAATTGAAGATTGACTAAGATCTATAAGTATTAAATATTTGCGGCAGTTACCCTGCCCCACAGCCAACATATCTTCTTTGAGTGATAGATAGAAAAATCTACAGAGACAAAAAAGTGGTTTTTTCCCACGGGTCCGAAAGTGCTGCCATCTATTGTTGCGACGATTTCAGCTGAGTTTATAATTTTTTTTTTGCACTTGGGTTTGCGGTAGAGTAACGGTATCAGATGTGCCTCTTAAACTTTACAAGTTCTCTCATTGATAAATAAACTAGAGCTTATCCTTTGCTCCTTTCTATGTCGTGACGTTAGAAAATTGGCCTACGGCAAAAAAGTCAACTTTTGAACTAAGACCGGTAGAATTTTTTTTTCAACGGCAATCGATAGCCATTGATGAGCTGATCGAAGTATATGTCATTCATTTTTTGGTACAAAAATTCCTTCATGAGATACACCAGTTTGAAAATTTCAAAGGGGTTGACAACTTCAGTAGTAAGGTACATTGAAACCAAAAATAGGCGATACCAGTTATGAGACATGTAGGGGACTTTTAAGCAACAGTCGACTGTTAGCTCATAATCATCTTTGGTAATGAGGGGTTTGCAGCTTTTGCTAGTTGGTGTACCTGTTATCTGTTTCCGGTGTATTCGATGGTAAGAACAATTTGGTTCCCAATGGTAAGATATGCAAGGGACTTGTAAGTAATAATCGGCTGTTATGCTACAATCATGTTCTGCGATGATGGGTTTTCAACTTTTGCTAGCTGGTGTACCCATTATTTGTCTTCGGTTAACTTAATGTATATCACGGGAGAGGGACTTGTAAGTAGGAATCGGTTCACGAGGGGCTAGGAATTTTTGCAAATGGTTGCACATTGAATTCGGTTTCTGTAAATCTGACGGTAAGAAAGTTTGTGTCGATGGTCTATCAATGTAACCGAGGATTAACTGTTTACACAACGGATACAAACGAAAATGTAAAGCAATGAGGTAGTTTCATAATAATTAAGAGTGTCATCTATGGTATTTTAATCCTGAAAAGTTACGGATAGCTTACTAATACCAACTAGATTCTATAAGATATTGTTCCAAGTTTTCATCCGTCACGATGTCTACGATTGAAAAGGATAAATTTCAACTGACTGCAAAGTCAATTTAGTCCCTTCTTCCTATATTATTTTGTTGTTGTTTTTACAACGCTGAAGAATAGCTTTTGATCATTTCATTAATTTTTTTAGAACATCCCGTTTATAAAGCTTCAATAAGTTAACAACTTCAGCATTAACAGACAGCGAAGAAACGAAACCAGTTTGAAAGTTTAAAGTGGTTGACAACTTCAGTAGTAACGTACACACACAGCAAAAATAGGCGATATTAGTTATGAGACATGTAGGAGAAATGTATGCAACAGTCAACTGTTGGCTCATAATCATCTTCGGCTATGACGGGTTTCCAGCTTTTGCTAGTTGGTGTACCTGTTATTTGTTTCCGGTGTATTCGATGATAAGAACAATTTGGTTCCCAATAGTAAGACATGCAAGGGGCTTGTAAGTAATAGGCGGCTGTTATGCTACAATGTCTTCAGAGAGGGGTTTACAACTTCTGCTAGCTGGTGTACCCATTATTTTTATCCGGTGAACTTGATGTCTATCATGTCAGAGAGACTTGTAAGTAAGAATCGGTTCACGAGGGGCTAGAAAATTAGTGCAAATTGTATTCGATTTCTATAAACCTGACGGTAGAAACTTTGTATCGATGGTCTATCGCTGTAACCTAGGATTAACTGTTTACGCCACGGGTACAAACGATAATGTAAAACAATGAGGTAGTTTCGTAATAGTTAATAGTCATCTACGGTATTTTAATCCTGAAAAGTTACGGATAGCTTTATAATACCAACTAGATTATATAAGATATTGTTCCAAGTTTTCATCCGTTACGATGTCTACGATTGAAAAGGATAAAAGTTCAACTGACTGCAAAGTCAATTTAGTCCCTTCTTCCGATATTCTTTTGTTGTTGTTTTTACAAGGTTGAACAATAGCTTTTGATCATGTGATGATTCTTTTTAGAACATACTTTAAAAGCTTCGATAAGTTGTTAACTTCAGCATTTAACCGACAGGGAAGAAACAAAGCCAAAGTGTTGCTCCCGCAACACTTTACTCGACGAAGCCGGACATAGGTTGCCGCAACACTTCACGTTGCCCAGGCAACGTAGGTGTTATTGGACTGTCGCTCCCGGAAATGAGGGGGGTTGACAGGAATAAGGGTGTGAACAGGGGTCGAAATACTTCTTCGCTATTTTGCAAAATGAGCGTACCTTAGCCCCTTGAGTGTTATGAAAGGGGCGCCTAAGGCACGCTCATAGGACCTGGCCAGGAATCGAACCTGGGGCCGCTAGTTCAGAGTTTAGGGTGGTAACCATCATACCACCCAGGTCTTTTATTTTGAACTGATCAAGTGAGTATAGTATAGTGGATAATAAATCTACATTATGCGAAGAGTTGATGAACTTTCAGACTCTGGAATGATAATGAGGCCTGTAAGGGTGATCGCCTGATCATCTGAATGTGATTACCCTTTCCACTTTATTCCTTGGGGGTTGTTGTACTTTCACTGAAGGGAGAATCAGGTCAGGAGCGGGGTTGACTTGATTATGTTAATGTATTCAGCCTTTCCCCTTTTCTTCTCTAGGGGATTGAATTTTTCATGGGAAAGGATGACGATATGATTATTGATTTGAGTGTCGTTGTTTTTTGTGTTTGTATCTATTTTTTGTGTCCCCTCAATATACTGTTGTTGTTTTTTTTTATTCTTTTTTCTATTCAGAAAATAAAATACACGTGGGATCATTGAAAAGAGTATTTTATTTATACACAAGACTACAAAGTTTACTTTTATGGCACATGATACGACAAGGAAATCATTATAAATGGTTACATCACTGTAAATACTAAGAAAGTATGAATACGAATAACCACGACATCAAAAAACAAGAAATAACAAAGGATGAAATCCACAACTTTTTGTACTGTAATCCTGAACTTGACGAGGTGTGTTTGGTACAATGTATTATAGGATCTTCCAAAGGATAGCTGGGAAAAGGGGACTCCGTGAACTTTCAAGTTCAGACTGTTGAGTCCAAACAATTGAAATGCGTGTGGGGAAGATCCAAAGTCATCAACCGAGCTGGTGCTGCGTACGAACGCAACGGCTTGTGTTGAGGGGATTTCGCCAGAGATAAACGTTGAATCTGTAAAGTTCAATTAGCCAGCAGGAATATGACGTTGTGTCCCTACTTTTGTTGAAACCAACAATTTCATATTATTCCCTTGAAGCCGTAGTTTCTCAACAGCAAGGGCAACACTAGTCATGACTTTTTGTTTCTTAATGTTAGCCTCAGTGATGACTACTTTGACATCTGGAGCACCTGGAGCTAGCTTTCGAATGAGAAATGCGGATGGTGACATCTTCATTTTTAAGTTCAATACGCTGATTAGGTGGGAACCATGAATTAATGTTGAACAATTCGTGGTAAATTTTACCAGCAAAATGAAAGTCCATATGAACACCTGCTGCCATCTGTAATGGTGTTATCTTCATTGTAAAAGTATCCCATGTCTGGACCCCTCGTTTGTTTAAAATCTCCAGGCATCATTAGCATAAATGTTATGTAACTAGCATAATGTGCTAAATTGTTACTGGAACTCACCAGTGTCCCATTAATATGAACTGTAATATGCCGGATCAAGTTGTGGAAAACACAGTTTTCATAGCCCACTAGACCTGTTGCTGCCATGGCAGTGCAATCTGTATGTCGTACACAAAGAGTGACTTCCAGGAAGCTCGATGCCAAATCCAGGAAATAGTCCTCGTTTGAAAATATTTAAAATTCCAAAGGATTCGGGTCCGTAATAGGATGCTGCGGAAATATCCTTGTTCAAAATATCCATGTTTGTCAGAAACGTCGACGTTTTCAGGATTAAACAGGTTTTAACAGGATGACATAGACGGATTAGCATATTTATGGGGTAAGTAAGCCATCCTTTTACGAGAAAAAGTCAGCTCGTGCTCTTACAATCTTCTTCCGTCGTTTAGTTTTCTTGTGGCCACTCGCTTTCACTGCCGGATACAAACTGATCAATTCTGGAGCTGAACGAGGTTTTTTCAACACTTTGCCTCGCAACTGATTACTCACATTCCGGGCGGTCTCCTTGAGATTATCTGATAGAGCCCACAACCCAGAGCCCCAATCCTGGAGCGTCGTTACTGCCACATTTGTTGCATGTGGCAATATGTACTTTTTTGCCAATGGAATAGCTGACCGAAAGAGCTTAGCAAACCAACTGCCCAGACCATATCCAGACATCGAAGTACGACCTTTTTAGTACTCAAGACCTGAACCAGTTTGACGTGGACGTAACGCATCATAGTAACAATCAATGTCAGGACAACGAAAAAGGGTTCTATGATTGGGCATTCTTTGGACGAAATGACATGTGAACACACAGAGACCTTTGGAAATAGCGAGGGCTCAACAAACTCTGTTTTCAATGTGATCTGACAGAGTTCTAATTCATTACTGGCAACAGGAACATATTGTAATTGCCTAATATTGTAATGATACGTGGTCTCATTGGTATATTTTTTGACCAAGATTCTCAGCAAAGGAGCACAGGTATTACCCACCCTTGAATTTTCAGTAAATGAAGCAGAAATGAATATACAGGAATATGCTGTAAAAAGCCTGGTTCAAAGTCACCATAGACTCCATGCACATGTTCAATCGGTGTTCGAACCATAATGTTATTGTCACGAAACCCCAACAGATCTTTCAAAGGACAAGGTAGGTGCTTTTTTTGTTTTTTCCACTCAGATGAGCATTCAAGTCACTACACAAGTCTTCAATTGTTCTGTATTGCCGATATGGTAGTGTATTTCAAGGATACCTTTCCTTGTCAACAATCAGATTTTCCGGCCAACTGAGTGGTTTCAGCTGAACATCATAGGATTTATATTTATTATTACATCAAAACTATTTTCAATGATGCAATCCACAAGTCCAACCTCGTAGTCGATCTTAAGTTGAATTGGGGGTGTTAATCGTGTCAAAAAATCAGTTGTCTTATTTAGAGCATTTGTTAACGGATCAGACACGTTACTGATACAAGTCACCAGAAAATCATCAGACATGATAAGCAAACTGTTTCTGACCACGTACTTACCGGGTCTTAAGTATCTTTTCAACTCTGCAACTGCCCAGGTCATTGATTTTCCGTAGTTCGTGGTTCTAGAATCCACCTTCGATTGTTTCATCTTTATAATCGCGAAGTTTATACGTCACCGGATTGGTGAATTTGATTTCCGCTATCTTAGAAATTTCTGTACTCCGTAGGTGATTACCCTTCTTAAAATAACCTGTAATCGGTTGATTCGTACTGTATCACCCACTTGAAACTTGGGTGGTTTTGGTAAAGGAAAGATTGGTAAATTTCAGTAATATGATACTTGGATTTTCACTAGTAATATCCACCGGCCTCCTGAACCGTAACGATCTGTGAGGTGAATGATTATACTGACTGACGATTGCCGGGATGGCCGGTATAAATGAGAATGTGTTTTCTAATATGCAGTAACGAGTAATCATCAGTCGCAGCGTTCGATTCATTCTTTCAGCAAGCAGCTTTAATAGGAGAATGAGAATGGAACAGTTTAGTGTTGTATTTCTCTAGAACCTTATTAACAGATGGATTTACATACTCGGACCCCCTATCCGTCTGTAAGAGCCTATAGGGCCTCTCTTACAAGACAGAGTCTAGTGCAAGAGCCACTTCCTGGCCTGTTTTCGTTTTCAGAGGGCGAACCTTTACATATCGACTGAACACGTCAATGATGACCAATAGATAGCGATACGGAAGATTGTGCTTTATCAGGTGTTCATCCAGTATAAGCAAATCCGACTGAGCAAACTCACCAAGGTAAAGGGCTTTGGTGCGACGATAATGATCAGCCCTGAGGCATCTGTTTCGATGTAACATATAAATTTCTTCACTTTGCAAATGCTTCAGAGCTGACTGTAATGGAACGTTCGCGGCACGAGCTAAATGGAGCCAATGTTCCGATAGATATTTCCTAATGAGTCATCCATTTCCCTTCCTGAGATATACCGTTACCATACTGTTTAATCATCAGTCGAGAAGCCACTGATCAGTGTTGTTCGTGGGCGAGGGGTGCTTGCAGAGTGAGGGGTAGAGACTGACGTACTAGGACTAAATACAATTGGAGTACCGACTTATTGTTAATGAGACTATGTGGTACTTTCGAACCGATAAGACAGTCTACACAGTGTCAACGTCGTTTATTTGATACTAAATCGTTTAATAAGTCAACGATGGAATATCTGGACCCCATAATTTCAATCTCTGGGTCACCAGGAGAATAGCTCGCATTTTGAGTAGTAATAAAATACTGCAAGAGACGTCTCGCGTTCTCCTGGTAAGAAAGAGGCAACGCAAGGGCAATTTCTTTGTGTGTTTCTGTCACAGGAGAAGACGGATGCGGAGGCGGGACCTTTGATGGCTTATTATATTTCAAAATATCTACTTTGACCGGATTTTGAAGCTGAGGTTTAATCTTATAAATACGCTGAACTCCAGATTGTAGCAGTGATAGCTTAATATCATCTTCAACAGCTGCATCACTAAGGAAACTGCCTAGATCATCTTCAAATCGACGTGAAGGGGATAGAGCAACTTCTATCGGTGTGAGTTTATAAGCTTTAGGCATTTTATAGAGCAGCTCCAGCTAAACTGGATATAATTGGTAAAAGAATACTGAAAAAGCTTCCACCGATCTGCACTAAGTGTTTACGTTTTATTTGTATGCCAGATGGTTTTCCTAGAGCCCAAATAATTGAACGATGCTTACTCGCTTGCTTCGTGACAGCATGTGATACCTCAACATTGCCAACTGCTAGATTTAAAAACAATTCCGATAAGGCTTTGGCAAAATCATTATCGAGATATTTTAAGATTGTTTTTCGAAGTTTTGGCTTTGCTTTCGCGAGTAATATGAAAAGAGGGTGGTGCTCATGTAGCTTCTTCAACGACATTTTCGTGAATGGTGGTTCATAGTTGAAGTATTAGGTATATATACAGCACATCCCTCTTTATCTAAGAGATCTGATAAAACCCGTAATTCCTCTGGTGTATTTTGATTCAGGTCCAAAACAATGTAACCGTATGGCTGAGATGTAGCCCTTTTATAGGCAGCTAGTAAAAATCCTGGTAGCCCCGGAAAAGCTTGACGGTTAAACGTAATCAGTGAACTGGAATTACGTACAACTCGATAAACGATTAATAAGTACAATTCAAGGCATGTGTTCGAAAACTTTTACTTGGGCAGTCCAGATTATGAGTAATACTAAATACAGAAATGTTTTCATGATGACTAAAATAGTAAACAAATTAAGCAAATGTTCGCTGTATTTGTCAAATGACTCCAGTAAATCATCTAAGATCAATCGGACTTAACATTTCGAACACGTCTAATCCTTGTACAAAGTGTGTGTCTGGGACCAACTCTTTAAGTCTGTCATAAAGAGGTTGCCAGGATGCATAGCAGACGACCACATGATCATGGACATGGACAGAAAACATTTTTTCTCATTGTTCAATGATACGAGTTAGTAAGGTTGTTTTCCCACTCGAAAAAGGACCGCAAAGAATTGCACGGAAACTCATGTTTACTCTCTCACTGGTAAAGGTAGACTAAGCTTTATATGTCAGAAAATCACGGGGTATAGGCATTTTTATTTACAACAGACAAAACAAAACGACCAACAAACATGTTTATACAATGGGATGGTCTCGTGTACAAAATACCACTAGCAATTACGCCCAAATCTTCTAAAATCTTTAAACTGTCTCTGTACTCAACACACTCAGGGGTATCGGAAACACTATAGTGTCCATATGGTACAACATCTACCCCATTTTCCATCACATAGCACTTGTCTGAGGCAGCAGATAGAGCAACTTTGGTAAACTCGATACTATAATTTATCATCTTCTGTGACCGAATAGCTTTCAGTGAGGTTGTGACACCATTCCCTTAACAACGCCGTGGAAAGTATCGTACGTAAAATGCTTCTTCACATACGCACGAGGAACCCCTTTGGATCCAATTTTTGGTCCTTCTTCTGTTTCGGATAAATAGGATTTTGGACCGGCTATGCCCCCCCCCCCTTTAACCCACCCACTCCCCGTTTCACTTTTACAAGGTTTGATGGACGCATGGTCACCAATGCCCCATACTTCGCTTTATCCCAGTTAGTGTAGTCTGTGTGCCTTTGCATAAAATCCGAAGTCATATTACCTGCCAAGTCTGAGGTGTGAATAAGCAGACCCAATGAATCAGTGACAGAGTAAAAGACCTAAACTTGACCGTCAGCAGGCCACTGGGTCTTGACGACATCATAAAATATTCAAGCATGATCTTTTTCGACACTTCTAAAATGGAAACCCCAACCCCGATTGGCTTATTGAAATATATGTTTCGGCTCTTCCGGGTCATGACCATAACATCATTTTCCAAGATTGTAAAATCATGGAAATTGTGGTCAGCTAGGATATGCCGACATTCTTGTACAGAACTGACAACATCGCAACATTTTCGTTTGCTCTCGGCCATTTTTACATACGTCGAGTTCATCAACAGTTTCATGATGGATCTGCGTACTTCCGAAACCGCTTGAGAACGTTTCCGTACAAAGTGATCCACGAACTTTTCCACTTAGTTACTAGAACCTTATGAATTTTGGTAACTTCAAAACCATTAAGCAATCATCCACTTGAGTAAAATGCCATGAACTACAAAGTTTTTTTCGGGACGAAATCCGCAATCAATTCTTTTTGACAGAGTCCAACGTGAACCTTGGGTGATGAGATGACGATTGTAGGGACTTCTGGTGGGATATACCCATCGATTTCAAACATATACCCCTTGTCACCGTAGGCCCGCCTGTATCAATTATGACCTATACTAAATCCGCAATCAATTCTTTTTTGACAGAGTCCAACATGAACCTTGGGTGATGAGATGACGATTGTAGGGACTTCTGGTGGGATATACCCATCGATTTCAAACATATACCCCTTGTCACCGTAGGCCCGCCTGTATCAATTATGACCTATACTACTGTTGTTTAGTACGGCCCAAGCTGGCCGTTTTAATAGATTATATATAAATACTTCTCATTCCAACAAAATATGACTAAAAAATCTCTTCGCATCCAAACGACTAGAAACAGCCTGCCTCGGATCTTTATATCAATATGGCCTCTCGCCAAGAGATAATACCGTTCTTGAAGTCCCCCAAACCGCCGATATCACAGCTGGATGTCAACTCAGTTTCTTGATTAAAATACACGTAACTAATGGCGAATTTCTGCACTATTTAAGTTGTACGATAAGTAGCTGAAAGCTGATTTGATGAATATTTAAAACCACCTTTGACACCATTGGCTTCTTTCTCGAATCTTCAGCGTTCTATTCCTGATCAGGACTAGACATAGTGCTTAAAATGTACACGGGAATGGGAAAGACAGTTGCGATTCCGGGTAGGAAACAATTATGTGAAAATAAGGATTTAGCGACCAAAAATATAAACCAGAATGGAAAAGAAAGAATCACGGGCATAGTCAATGCACGGCTCCATTAACAAGACCAAAGGTGTCGATGGGATCCCAAAAATCTAATATTTGATTCAGACAATCGGGTCTTGTCTTCGCAAGATCCAGTCTTGCACGGGCTATAATCATCAGAGAAAACCACGTTCAGATATACCTCTATAAGCCATATCTATTTTGACGATACTGACCGAGACTTCCTGCCAATTTCCGACCAACCACTAGTCCAGCAAAAAAAATAATTCAGAAACAAAACCAGTGTATCCCTTATCCCTATAAAGAACATCTAGTCAACTTTGAATAAAAGTTTGACTTAAAAGAAATCTGGTAAACCGGATTCCGGAATAATTATATCTCCGGGTAAAAATCCATTGTCATATACTGACTCAGCCTCTCTTCTTACCCCTTACTTTGTCCTCTAATCGAACTTTTGCTTTTAACAAATTTTATATGGGCGAACTAGTTGTCCCGCGAGAAAATGATTTTCACTATAGTGTTCAGCATGTCTTCTTACCTCTAAATCGACCATTTAAACAACTTGTTAAACGAACTACTTGTCCGGCATGAAAATGGTTTTCACTATCGTGCTCTTTTACCCCATAATCGACTATCCCATTAGCTGTTTAAAAATATTTTGTTTGTCCCTTAATTTGAACCCCTCCCCCACCTCTAAATATGGAGCTACATAGCCCATCTACGAACTTGACCTTACCCTTGAACCAATGAATCCTCACACCAAGTTTCATCAAAATATCTCATTGCCTTCGAGAGTTATCGTGCTTACAGACGGACAGACAGACATTTTTGCGATGTCATAGGTATCCCTCCACTTACGTTTTGGGATCCCAAAAAGCCTGAAGCTAAGCTCCTCGTCTAACTCGCTTGAAGAATATGTTTGAAAATAATTATAAAAGCCGTTCTTTCGGTTATTTTCGCAACAATTAAAAGGTTTTTTTTTTTTTGGGGGGGGGTCAACTAAAAAGAGGCACGGCACGACCTGGCGCAGGAGGCACGAGTAATAAAAAGAGATGAGCAAGTAGTAGAAGTAGACAAGTAAATGAGAGTTCGTGACTCCAGGGTCTGAAAGAAGGCACATTAGAAACCTGTTCCTGTCCCTCACTCTGTACCCTGAAAGGGCCCTTTTAGTTTTCGTGTCTCTTTTTAGTCTTTCCACATACAGTCAATTTGAAAAAAAAAAAAAAATTACGCTTGACGTTTTATGCAACGCCATCTTCACGCCCCATGTCTTCTTTCTAACCCCTCTGTGGAATTCATTGAACAGAACTGAACGTAAACAAGTCCGTTCTAACTTTTTCCGGTACTGCAAATAGTTACTGGAAATTCCCATGTGGTTCCGAAACTGTATCACAAAGGTACCGTATTTTTTAAATAAGCGAAAAAAATGAATGAGCTAACTAGTCGTTTCATCAATCAAAGTAGAAAACTGCATGATTTTCCACAGGCTAGCCTGGTGTAATCCTGCGACTCAAGTTTGTTCTTATTTTGGTTATGTTTAGTTATCGCAGCCTAATTTTATCTTGTAGTGTTGTGTGATTTCCTTTTTTTTACTTCTCTTTTTTGTTTTCTTACCAACTCCTCCGACGATATACCTTGTAGGCTATTTGTATGGAGTGCTTCAATAAAATTATTGCAGTCCCCATGTCTTCTTGCATTCAAGGATCACGCGTTATCTCGTCCCGTGGTTAACTTTAACTGGTGCATGGGACCAATGACGGAGTTTCTGTTGGCTTATTCTTTTTTTGCTTGTACATACGTGTTGGAACATATTCGGAAAACTAAACGTTTGGATTTCGAATTATGATTTGATTTGATTTAAAAGTATGTGCTTTTTTGTGTTTGATAATGGAATTCACAGTGTGTATTACTTAGTTTTTTTTTTTTTTTATTAGTTGTTTGTACAAAATTATGTGATTTGTAGTTTATTTTAGATGTTTAGTTTTGTTTCATTGTTAGTTGTGGAATGTCATAAGGTTAAATCACGTAATAAATTCATTCATACATACTACCATCGCCAAAATCTAGGCGAACAGCACCATATGCAGGCAGTGGGGTAATAGGCAGGAGCATAGTTTTCTTACCGTATTTTTTGACACCAGCAAAGCCAGCAACAAGAAATCCGAAACCGCAGAAAACTAAAACGTGACCAATTTCGTAAACGGGTATGACGGACTTCCAATCCGTGACTTAACCAAGAGTGCTAAGCTAGGGAATCGAATTCAAAATTTAACTTCAAGATTGGCTAGTTATAAAACGTTCATGACCGGCTCGCTGAAATCAGTACACTACCGAAAGTGAGACACACTGTACACAGCAGTTACTATTTTCTGAAGATGGTCTCGAAGGCGACCTTGTTTGCTACTTTCGTGACCTTTGTGGTTCTAGTATCGGCCGATCCACCGTTTCATCGCTCCGCGGATTCATTCCATCGCTCCGCAGATGCATTCCACCGCTCCGACGATTCATTCGACCGCTCCGCTGATTCATTCCACCGCTCCGCTGACCCATTCCACCGCTCTGCCGATGCATTCCACCGGTCCGCAGATCCATTCCATCGCTCTTCTGACGAGTTCCATCGCTCCAATGACGAATTCCACCGCTCCGCCATTCCACAGTTCAAGAAACGGAATAGTAAGTCACTTCATTTAGCATGTAGTCCAGATGGTAGGCTTACTTAGTTAGGTGTAAAATCCAGTCCCACATTCTTTATCCAATAACCATGGTAACCGTACATAACCGTATCCAATAACCGTAAGATGTGGTTCCAAGTTCCAACTCCGAGCGAACTGTCTCCCATTACGAAGTAGGAAAAAGGGTTTTGGAAAGAATAGGTGTTTGCCGGTGGCCGAGTGTGCTTGCCGATTTTGTGGCGAGGTAGAAGAGAGTTTATGCCATCTGCTGACGTATTGTCGGGGGGTGAAGGAAATAAGAGATAGCTTTTTTGGTGGGGTACCCACACCATTTTCTGGTATTGTGGAGTCGAGGAATCGTCCGGTAATTTGGTCTGTATGTGAATATTTTAAGTGTATACTGGAAGTTTAGAATGGAGGTAATTTGGTTAATAGAGAAGGGTGAAAAGGAGTAATCTTATAATATTGAAGGTCAATTTTGTTAGTTAAGTGCGAGAATCAATAGTTGTGTTTTTGATCGAAGTTTTGTTCGCCGTTCGCTTAGCCGGTTGCTGTTTTTGAACGCCGTCGAAGTTCACCGTTTGCCTAATTAGTGTTTTTACGACTCCGGCGATCCTTGCCAGGTCGACGTTTCTTCGACGATTCAAGCAAACTTCGAACTTGCTAGCGCACGAAGTTCGACGGTCAGAGAAGGAACTGTGACCGGCGACCAAAAACGGTATTTAAGCAGAGATCTTTGAGGTTGAAGGTAACTTCAAAACTTCGATAAAAAACGCAACTAATGCTGATGTATAGCCCTTTGTTGGCTTTAATAAATTATTATTATTATTGTTTCAATTGTTCGTTCCCTTGTCTTTATGGTGCGTCCGAGTTACAGGGACCTCTAACGTTCAGAGAGGCGAGGCCGCAGCTCGAAGGCTGCAGAAGATCTGACGAACTAATTTTGTGCCGACGACGAAAATCGTCACCGACTTTTGGGCCTTAAAAGACGGGTTCGGCTTATGAACCAACTGTATAAGAAACATTTTTCCTATCAGAGCTTTATTTATGGGCTACGGAATTTTTATACTAATCAATTTTTCTCAGAAATGTCGTTAAGGGGGTTAGAAATTACGGTATGAAACTCGGGACTCCGGGTTTAAGAATGGACGGAGCGATTACGTAGGTAGGTTGAATTGGCAGTATAAGCACGACGGGTCATATAAAGTAAAATCGGGCGTTAGCCTCTTCTTGTACGCACATATGTGAGTATTATTTCATTTCTGCCATCATTGTCCTTATTTTATGGGCTTCTGCCATTCCCTAGGACAACATTTTCCCCTGGAACAAGATTTACTTCTTCGGGTGGTCTTCAAACGGAAGTGTTTTGTTATCTGTTTACAATAGACTTCTCTCTCTCTCATTGGCGGAAATTACCACGAAAGAATACTTGTCACTGCTACTGATGTTGTAATGGTTATGAAAACGCAGCCTCGATACCAGAGCCTCGTTTTTGTTGACTGACTTGATTGATTGATTTAAAACATAAGTACAAATCATGGCACAATGCCAAATGGTGTACTTAGTCAACATAGTGTACTGTCAACAGATGAAGCTACTTAAAAACAAAAAGTAATACCAATCATCAAATTACAAATTTCAACAGATCGGACCAAAATACTAATATCAGTATATCTGCCCTTTACACAATATAAGCCGTGACGTGATACAGTATACAAACAACAATAATCAATAATCATAATAAGCAATAGTGCTGCCACATTGCTGCTACAGCACTTGTTTGCTTCTGCACAAGATGCGTTTTGGGGTTCAAAGAACTGCCTGCAAGATTTCTTCTTGCGGTAACAGCAACTTGCAGGGAAGCGCGAACTTGGTCGGCAAGCAAGTCCGCGATCCTCGAGAAACGCTGCCGTCTTCCTCGGACAGCAGTGCAACTGCAAACACGAATGTAGAAAGAATCATCGCGGAAGCGACCAAAAAGTGGACGTGGAGCGTGCAACAAAAACGAGGCTCGGACAAACACGAGAAAATCCTCAGCTTCTAATCTTCCAGGTCGTCAGTGATCAACACCACACATCTTAGAAGAACAGTACAGCAAGGACCAGCTAGCTGACCGTACAAAAATAAGACTCCGTATGGTTGTGTGGGTAAACTTTTATGTAATTTTTCTTCTAAATAAAAAACGGGTTTTAAGGTGTTTTCCCCGAGGGGTTACCCAACCCCCGGCACCGGCCAGACCCGACCGGTGCCGGCCATGAATTAGGTGATTCATCTTTCAAACACTTCCAAAAATGCTTACTCTGATGTTTTAGTACGTGGTAGCCTAACCGGTACTTCCAGATGTGCTACGACGACGAAACTTGGCAGGCATATTAGGGACCCGACCAAACTAACTTTGAAATAGTCACTTGCCCGATACGACCATCGTGGGGGGAGGGAGGGGAGCCGGAACCCGGAATTTAAGTGACATGCATAACTTTCGAACGGGTGATCGAATCTTAATGAAACTTGATGTTTGGAAAGACGCCATGTCTCAGCTGTCCCGTCTCAAGTCCGGACCGAATCCGATGAATGTGTGAGGGGGGGGGGGTCGGAGGGGGAACCGAAAATCATGTGACACGCTTAAAGTAGAGCGATCGGGATGAAACTTGGTGGGAGGAACAAGCACAAACCCCAGGTACATCATTGACAGAACCGGACCGAATTCCTGCACTGTGGGGGAGTCGGATGGGGGGGGGGTCCGAAATTCCGGTGATACGGAGTTAAGTTACTTCCAGATGTGCTAGGACGATGGAACTTGGCTTGAACATTAAAGACTTGAGAAGATTGGCTTACAAATAGTCACTTCCCCGACCCAACAATCGTGGGGGAGTGGATGGAGGGGAAATCTGGAATCTTGAGGTATGTATAACTTTTGAACGAGTGGTCCGGTCTTAACAAAACTTGATATTTGGAAAGACATCGTCTTTCGGATGTCCCATTTTAAGTCCAGACCGGATCCGATGAACCTGGGGAGGGGGGGGGGAATTCCTGTGGCCGCAGATTAAGGTACTTCCAGATGTGCTAGGGCGATGAAACTTGGCTTGAACATTATAAACTTGGCTTGAACATTAGAAACTTGACAAGATTGGATCCAACCATCCCTTAAAGTACTAATCCTAACCACAAAGTACAAAAAATACTTTTAAGCAAAGGATACATTTTAACTCAAAATTAATTTTTAGAACCCTAAAAGTGCGTTTCTTAACCGAAAAGTAAAAAAAAAATACTTTAACCAAGCGATATATATTAGTTTAGCAGAAAGTCGGTGGGATATTAAGTTAAGAATGCGAGGTTGTTTGTTACTTGAGATTGTTGTTTGTTTTGTTTTTCTGTATATGGCTTAATAGCTTTCAAATACAGATATATATATATATATATATGAATCATGAATATATATATATATATATATATATATATATATATATATATATATTCATGATGCCCAAGGGCCCATGATCATTTTTGCCTCAAGGGTTTTGCTTACAAGTGAATTTCTTAAAGTACAAACAATAGTTTTGAGCAAAATATACATTTTCATGATTCCAATGAGCTTATCATCATTTGTGCTTCAAGAGTGTTCACTACAGATGAATCTCTAGCGCCCTTAAAGTGCGCATCATCACGGCAAAATGCACAAATAAAATAGTTTCTACGAACAATACATTCTCGTGATTTCTAAGGACCCATGATCATTTTTATCTCAAGGGTTTTGCTTACAAATGATTACAACAAACCCACAAATTGACGATTCCTTCCTTTATTCTCTAACCCAGCCTTGCAAGTGCCATATGAGCTTCCAGCTCTTGTTGACAATAACACTAATTTGGAAGCTCGTCGGCAACCCGGTATACGTGTTTATGCATATTGAAAACCCGCACTCTTTTGACCAATCAGGGAGGAGAACGGAGAGAGGAGAATCGAGAATACACCCTCGGAACAACTTCTCGATTCTGCAGAATTACGAGGTTTTTCCCGTTCTCGATTCTGCGAAATATGAGAATTGCGAGGCGAATTCGGATCAAAAACGCAACTATTGTTTGGTTTGTTTTATGACCTTTTCAGGCCTTAAAATTGCGAGGATAAATGTGTTTTAAGGAAAGGTTCTAAAAAAAAACTGAACGATAAGTTGAACGATTTACCAAAGGAAAGAAGGATACTTTATTTCCATAAAGCTAATTGACGCGAAAAGATTTTCAACCCCTCATCTCCTAGATCGGTACTCACCTACACCACCACACAGCCTGAAAAGAAAGCCACTTCAATATTATAATACTAGGCTTACAGACAAGACGCATAGACCCAAACGAATGGATTAGTCAGCTTTCATTCTCAATGACAAATCTCATGAATCACGGCAACGGATAAGTATGCTACTTACTGTTGTAAAAAAAAAACTTGTTTATTACGCACCGCCGCAATACCGCGCGCGGTGCTCTCCATTCCTTTCGTTATCAGTCGGAATCAGAAAACATTAAAGTAAATGAATTTGGATTACCTTTCTAGGTCTTCACTATTAATTATTAGGTTAAAACACTCCTCTTTTAATTGTCTGTAAATATTGTTTAAGTGCCAATTCACATATACAAGCATAATACTCTATTAGTGCCATGTTTATTTAGAGATTTAGTATTGATTTTTTGTATTTTTATAGGTTGTCTGTGTTTGTCGTTTTGCTAATAAAGATATCAGCTCAACACTTACCAAAATTTCAAGTAAGCCTATATTAGTGGAGTGTGGGAATATAGATTTGTTTTAAAACACTCTTGGTCTTGCTAGAGGCAAGCATTCCTGCAAGTCAGTCCTATTCAGATTTTTTTCCCCAAACATCTTTTTCACTGGAGTTCCTTTATGCTCTTTCGTTTATTATCACCTAAAGTGGTAAGTTGTCCATACTTTACAGTAAAAACGTGCATTCCAAAGAGTAATTTCGAGAATTGGCCAGAGCACGCACTTGTTCATGGCAACTCCACGAGCTCTTGATGGCTGGCCGGTTTTACTACCGAGTCAATAAAGAGGGTGCCTTTGATTGGACGGCAAACAGATGTTTGACAAGCCTCTCCGCAAAACCAAAAAACAATTCCTTAAGATAAAAGGAAAAATATTCCTTCAGCCCAAGCTGACTGCTAACCATATTTGACAGAGCAAAACCGATACGTGGCAGCTGGATTTTATTAGAGCTATATTTCGGCCCTTCTTGGCAAGGGTCTTCTTCAGGCTCAAGCTGGAAAAATAAAAACAACTAAAGGTTCTAGTTTAGCCTTAAATATCTGATTTGGTGAATTTCTTTTTGAGAGTTGATTGGTTCCCTTAGTTGGTGCTGTGGACACGGCTGCTGTTTTTGCTGCTCGACTGGGTCGTTAATAGAGCAGATTTTCACCATTTTGGTAACTTCGGTGTTGTTGAAGAGGAGAGCTTTGGGTCTAAATTTCCTTTCACTTATGATGCCGTTCCATGTTTCTGGTGGTGAGTACTCGCCTGCGTCTCGGTTTATCCTGAACCGTTCTGCACTGTCAAATTTAATTTATACATTGATTTCTGTTGTCCACGCATGGTTTCAAAGATCATGGGTGTATGGAAAAACTGGATAGGATTTACACACGTGAACTAAAATATTTTGCTGAATCTGGAGTATTTCTGTTTCACTCTAGCCTTCTATGTTCTAATCTTGGGCCGAGGAGCGTCAAGAAGTTGTCGAAGTCCTCCTATCCACTCCCCACCATAGTCTAAAAATCCTCACTGACCACGAATATCACACTACAGACACTGTATTCACCTACTACCCCCATTTACGTATGCTTACTTTTCTTCTTCTTTTTCTTGTCTTTTTTGTGTTTCTTCTTCTTTTTTTTATCCTTTTTTCGTCCACTTGTGGCTTCCACCCAATCGTCACTCTCCGACGACCCCGATTCCACAGTCAACACTTCACGGGTTCGCACCGGTCTACTTTCTCCACTATCTTTTATACTGTGGGCTCGATTCACTTCTACCACATCTTGCTCATCACTGGAACCTGTACCCTCGTCATCAAACTCTCGAAGTCTTTCTAAAATTGCTGACCGCCGAATATTATCGGCAGTGCGAGTTTTGCTACCTGAGCCAATGTCCCCTGATGGTTCAGGTTTTATAGGAGCCCGCTCGGAAGTTCTTACAAAGACAGGCTTAATGCTAAGAATCTTGTCTGCTCGTGATTCCGGAATTCCGGCTTTCTCTGAACTCTCGGGATTTCCACTTCCAAAGCCTGTCACAGCTGTGCTGACTGGGCTACCCGATCTGTCAGATGCTCGTATGAAGACTGGTTCCGGGCTCAGAAGTATATCAGCCTTAGACTGCATCACATTAGCCAGAATCGTAGTTTTAGCCGGCACTTCGTTGACACCAACAGAATCGAGCACTCGAACCGACGTGGGCAATACAGTCCGGGGCTCCACTGTCTCCTCTCGCAGGACTTCTTCGGTTGCGGTGGCACTGATCTTTACGTCTTCTCGACTGTCATTTTCGGTCTCAGAATCCGAGTCCGAATCTGCAAATATCGCCTTAAACAAGTCCATGGGAGGCCGGACTTCCTCCTCCCCGCTTCCCGCCTTGGAAGCCTGTGGCACTTCCTGGGTGACGACAGGTGGCACCTGGACACTTGCACTAGTTGGCTCTGACGGGAGGGCTGCTAATTCAGGTAGAGCTGGAACCCTTTCTTCGGTGTCATCTTGCTGTTCTTCTCGTTGTTTCTTCGCTAGTGCCAGAGCAGTAAAAAGCGGGATTTTGGATTTCGACTGTGATTTCCGGTCAGGAGCGCTGCAATACAACAAATATTTAGAACAATGTGAGATACTGCGTAAAATAAGAAGGCAAGGGGCTTTTGTAAAGTAAGTCTAAGAACCTTCAGCCTACTTGTCTGTGCTTCGGTGATTTTCTTAGTTTATTCACGGATTTGATGGGACATACGAACAAACCACTTCGTCCTTCCCAGTTCCCAGCTCTTCAGATATGCTGTAGGTGCACGGTACACCAATGGCGGCGACGCCGGTCGCCATTAGTCCATACTTTGCAATACTCTAGGACAAAGCGCGGCCAATCAAAAACACCTAATAAGTAAAAAAGAGGCGAACGAATGAAAGACAAGATGGCGAATAAGACCGTCATGCTGTTAGGTTCGATAAATAGCAAAGGCGTATTCTCGCCGTTCCTCGAGGACTCTACTTGAGGAGCCCTCGCGTTTTTGTTTGTCCAGGTGACTCACTCCCCGTATTCTCGCGAGTCCCCACGGACGGGGAACGCTCCGATCATCACCATCATAAAAAAAGAGACTCCCTTTCGGATTAGGAGGGAATCAATTTTTGCTGGTGTTGGTGTAATGTAAACTTAGTAAAAATCAATCAGAGTAAACAAAATAAAAAATAAAGTGGATTCAGACGAATTTCGTCAATTGCATATATTTTTTTCTAACAAAATCCGTTTTGAAAGCATTCCCGTGTTCTCGCTATTTTCTGTACGCGGTGTCCGCGTGGAGTGACTCCCACTACTCTCGCCGTTCCTTTCCGTTCCCCGAGGAGTTCTCGGGGAACGGCGAGAATACGCCTTAAGATTGTCGAATTTGTTCGGATAAGAAGTATAAAGGCAAAAAGAGAATCTGGTTTTCCTTTTCAAGCTATTAAAGTGACTGTTTACATAACTTGCGTCGAAAGAAAATATACATAAAATGACAAAAATATGACTGTGGTAAACAAAGTTTCAGAAAACCAGATTGGCAAGCCCAAAGCTAGAGAGCAGCATGAGTAATGACGTGACTATAGCAAGGATTTACCTCATGTATGGGCATGGAACGTTGAAACGCAGGCAAAGCAATTTGTCAGGGAACCATTCCATTGTCATCCGGCCTCCACGTCGCGGCTTCTTCAAAGGGGTCTCTGCTCCCTGAAATAAAAATAAATAAGACAAGATAAAACAGATTTTATTTCCTCTAATGCAGCGTTTACAAGTACAGGAAAACTTGAACAGAACACGGTCTTGCTGACAAGATTATGTTCACACGCAGAGGAAAAAAATAATTATTTAAACGAGAAAATCTGAGAAAATAAATTCCTCAGTCAACAAAAAAATATTTTGATGGCATTTATGACAATAGTACTGATGACTGCTGCTATCAAAACCTAGTTAGAGTTTTTTTTTAATCTTTTTACCAGCCTTGCCGACGAGATTCCATTCAAGCAGACCAAAATTTCTTCTAATGAATTCTCGTCCCGCTATACTTTTTTTCTAGTCGTCTTCACGAACGAATTCCTTTCAAGTCGACGCAATTTCTTTTTACTCGACGGGATTTCTTACCCGTGTAAACGCTACATAAGATCGAACGGCCAGAATACCATAGGTTAGATATTACAGTTTAACTGAAAAGTCAACTTATTTTTGTATCATAGAACTGAACACACTGAATTATTTTGATTGTGTTAAGCGATTTTTTTCTTTTTCACTGTATGCCCTAGTAGTTACGCTCAGAATCTGTACGGGGGTCCAGAGGTGTCACGACTGGGGGGGGGGAGGCCCCCCCCCAAAGCTGTCGGCCAGTCGGTAAAAAATACCGAGTCGGCGCGAAGCGCCACGATTTTTCGTCAAAACAGTTGACATTTTTTCATGAAAACAGTCGGTTTTTCTGAATATTAGTCTATTTTTCGTCAAATTAGTCGGTTTTTCTGAAAATCAGTGGATTTTTTGGAAAATCAGTCGATTTTTTTCAAAGATGTTATTTTTATTGTTAAAAACAGCCGTTTTTTCTGCAGAAAAAGTCGGTAAAAATTACCAGCCACTCGGTAAATTCCTCGTCCCCCCCACAAAACATTTTGGCTAGTAACGCCTCTGCGGGCGTCCCAAAACGCAAAGTTCAACTATGACGCGGAAAATTTGAATCTCAGCACACACGCGGCTTTTCAATGGCAGGGGGTGAGGATGGTGAACACTGTTTCTTAAGCATCCATGGAGAAATGCCAATCACTTCATCGCCTGTCTTCCAATGGGTTTCAATTGCAATTTGACGTTTATTTTTCGTAAACCGTTTTCGTCGAACATACAACACAGGTACAAGCGCATAGAGGACAAATCAGAGAGGGAAAGTCCACTATACGAAAATGGGTTATTCGTCAACACTGGCGCAATGAATGCGCATTTTCATTGGGTCATTTAAGCGAATAAGTGATGGGTAACTAGGTCGTCCTGTAAATGCCTTTTTCGATTAAGCTTTAAGCACGATGTCAATAAAGTTATTCCGCAAGGCGCTGTAACTTCAATCCTGCTATTCAACAATGATGTGGTCGATGCTCCGAAGGAAATCGAACCATATTTTGTTCTTCGCGGTTTGGAGCTTATGCCTCGAACCTGCCCCGAACACGGGCTTCTGTATAGATAGTAATTATGCTAGCTCGAGTTCTGAATGCTGTCAGCCACGAAGTTTCGGTGTTACTGATCCATTTGCGGCTAAATATTCACAGCGAGCCGAGTTTATCTCATTAGACATGAGACATGAGTAATCACTGTAAAAAAACAAAACAGTATTTGCTACTGGGATTAATCTTGTCTCTAAAAAGATAATCTTATCTCTAATTCGGATCATTAGAAAACACTGCAGTTAACTTTAATCCTTACTCGGAGGAATTTTTTAGTGATCTTACTGCTATTATTTACCCCTGTTTGGTTTAGTTTAGTCTAGTTTGTTCTTTTTTCTCGTTGGTTTGCTTTTTTCTTCAATATATCACAAAAGCAAACATTGTGCCATTTCCATCTCGTAAGAAAAGTATTGGTTGGCTGATTGATTAATAATTGGCACGTCGTCGGACGGTTTAGGAGTTTACCTCCGATGGTTTTGCTGGTTCTTGGTCAGTCCCTCTGGAGACAAAGCGGCTGGCGAGAATCCGCCTCATGAGTTCCACGGACTCGTCTTCACGCTTCTGCTCTTCGACCTGTTCTCGTTCTTGCTGTTGAGCATCCCATTCCGTTTTTCCAGCTATAAATAAATAAAAAAAATAAATTTGGATCGGAACCAGACAACTTGCTTTCCAATACCCTCTCAAACATGTCAAGTGTAACATTAACATTTGTAGTATTTAGTAATTATGCAACTCGTGAGTGTTTAAAAGAATGAAATTTTTGTAAAGACGATCAAATTAGCTAGGTAGCAAATTTCTGTCTAATAAACCTTACTTACTTACTTACTCAGACTCGACCGGTAGAGTACTGTCATGAGAGTCAATGGTCGTAGGTTCAAACCCCGCGGGAGGAACGTTTCTGTTCTTGAGCTTACAATTCTTTTATGAACTAAGAACTTTGTTGAGACCAGTTCAAACAGCCTGTTGAAACATAGCTTGAACCCGCAGCTAACACGTAGCTTGAAGGCAGCCCTGTCAGCTATTTTTTTTTATGAAAAAGTAACTTTTGAAGAGACCAGTTCAGACGTTGCTTGAAACAGCACTTGATATTTCCCCTGGCAGCTTCTTCTGTGAAATAAGAACTTCATAGAGACCAACTCAAACAGCTTGTTCAAACGTAGCTTGAACCAACAACTGATATTCCTGGTGGCTTCTTCCACGAAATCAGAACCGTGTAGAGGTCAGTTCAAACAGCTTGTCCAAACGTAGTTTGCCAGTAGCTGATATTGCCACTGGCGGCATTCCCGCCCAATGGTTAAAAAAAAAATATTTTGAAAGCGCAAGTGAAAGGACGGGACCTAAAAGTTTTGTCAACGACAGACATAACTAAACTACATCTGCATTTCTTCAATCGGATCCCTCTACAGCTATGAGGGTGTTAACTGTTAGTTACTATTTTCGTTCCAACCTCGTGAAAAGTTACTACGCTGGCCGTTTCAATCGTCTCGAATCAACTAATAGTAACTATTTGGTTACCCCGTTCGGGAGCGTAGTAAGTGTGGTAGCTACGAGTCTCTGTGACGTGCTTAGGCCGATCATCCCGCTGCACGACATTTTGTCAAAAATAGAAAATGCGTTCCAGCCTTGACGCAAGACCCCAGGATTCGTGATGTCACGTGTAGTAACTATGGTAAGTAGGATGGAACACGCTCTATGTTGCTCACACTCAAGCTCTTCTCCTTTCACAATGTTCACATTATCATTCGCAATTTTCGGGAATCAAAGCACAAAATTTTAAACTTGTTTACTTAAAATACTGTCAATTCCTCCTTGTCAGTTTTACAAATAACTGGTAAGTAAATGTACAGTCAAAGACCCGACGGCGACACTTTGGAATTTCGTTTTCCAAGGGATCGGCAGTGACCTTCACACACCATAATCGTTTCCCCTTCTCCCAACAACAGTTATTTTATCCAGTTTTTTTTTTTTTTTTTTTTTTTTTTATAGTTAAGCGTTGGTTGCATTTTTAAAGGACACCTGAACAATGAAACCATACTTGAACCCACTATGGAGAATACATTTACAGACATGGACACGGAGAGCATTCTTCTCCTGAGCGTGACGTTTTCAAACTAGGGATGTTCGTTTCCGGAGGTCTGCACATGCAGACTCCAAGACAAAAAGAGCAATTCATTCAAATCTTGTACAGCGCTGGCCGGATCGTGGTGGAATTTCTTCTAGATATACGTTTGGGCTTAACTGGTTAAAAAATATTCCAGAAGAACGGTTGATTGGAGACATTTGTTCATGTCTAAATTTGTTCGGTACTGAAATAAGGACAGATGCAAAATAGAGCAAAAATCATAGCTGGAAACACTATTTCGTATTTGGATTGGGTTTTCTGCAGGCAATGTTAACGGAAGTCATACAGATAGGGATGATACTTGGTACTCTTCATTCAGGTGTCCTTTAAAGGTGATATGCTGCCATGTTAAACAATTATGAAATAGTGAGTTGTCACTTATTTTATTACTTTTTGTGCTCATCTATCGTTTTGGGGGAAAACAGACAATAATAACAAAATAATATCCGATTTCTCACTTACTCTGTTTCATCTGACTGAATCTCTCTTTCCTCCCCACAAGCCGCTCACACTCGTCTGACGGCGCTGTATCAGTCTTGACATGAAATGTCAGCGATTCGATCCTGAAATCCTTCGGCAAGGCTGGCGGCCTGTAGTATTTCATGGCGATACAGGGCTGTTCTGCCTTTTGAAATCGGTCTTGCAGACCGGACCCAGATGTGATCATCTTTTGAGGGGCCTGCTTTTTCGGTCCAAGCTCGAAGTCGTACTGTGACAGGTCTTCGCGGGAGTAGACGTCCATATCGTCGTCTTCGTTGTCTACACCGACTCCAAAAGCCTTAAATATAATAATAATATAATAAATTTCTCGATATCCTGCTAATTCTTCTGCCCAGCTTTTAAATACTTTCGTCACATCATTTATTTCTGGTCATATCTTGTAAATGTTTTAGTTAATTTGTTTTGTTTCTGTGTATTTCCTAAAAAAAAATTTCCTCTTCTAGCTTTAGGCTATTTGATAATATATTTGATTGATTGACTGAAAATAATTTAATATTAAGCAGCAGAAAAACTTTCGCCTCGAATTTTAAGTAACTCCAGGTAATGTTAATATAAGCAGAAGCAAGATAAGTAGTGTGTAAGATAAGCAGTACTAACTATTTATCAGCCACACGACTGATAAGAATAAGTGTTGCAAGACAGAGGAGAAATGTGGCCCACTTCCTCCTAGAGTGAGAGGTGCTTTCGCATTTGAGGATTAAATCTGTTGGGGGTGGTTTTATTTTGCTTACCGGTATCCTGATATCTACAACCCGAACCTCATCGTGGAAGTGTATATATATGTACGAAAAAGTCCAATTTTCGTTCAAATATTAACATAAACCAGCAGAAAAGGATTTCGCCTCTAAATACCTCTGGAAAAACTGGAGTAATGGAACTGATCAGAGTTAAATATCCTATCTACAAAGAACTTTGAACTACTGAGCATTAACAGCATCGTCGGTAAGACTGTTCCAAGGATCAACAATCTGTTACCAAATCCCACTTACAAATGTCCTAGTGTAATAGTGATTTTGCAAGCTTGAACTCATGCTCCCGGTAATGACCGTTAATGCTGAATCTTAGAAATCGGTAACTTTACAGTTGTCATAACTTCCATTGATTCATCTGAATGTCTCAATCAAGTCTCCTTTAAAAATCAATACGCAATGGAGGGGAGGCACAGCTTGGTCAATCTCACTTGGTAGGGCAGATCACATACCAAGATCACGTACCAAGGTTCAAGGTTATCTTTGTTTAAAAAAAAAAAAATCGATCATTAGCACCTTCCGCTGCTGAGAGCAGAGCTCGAGCGCACAAGAAAAAATAAATAAAACAAAATTAACTTAAACATGACGAATCATACCCAATAACGTCCATCCACTAAATAGCCATATAGCTAACGGAAAGCAAGGCCAAGGCACAGTGACAATTAAAGAAAAACAAAAATATCGATAGATTTTATATAAATAACAAAATGAGAGAAAACCGGAAAGTGAGAATCACTTACCGAACTTCTGTAATTCTCGATCAGCATTCTTCTAAGCAACCAACTTGGTAGCTAACCCGTTGGATTCTTTCGTAAGCCTTAATATCACAGTTGCAATAAATAGTTTAGATAAGACCGTTTAAGGGGCAACGGTTTATTTTTTATTTTGTCTCACACGTTCTTTCTGTTGCATGGCATTATATAACATTATATGTTAGTTAGTAAATGGCACTATCGCCGTTCCAATCTCCAATACATCACACAAAAATCTACTCAACACAACGGTCAGCTTTTTTAAAACAGGCAGTGGTGGCTTAGATAATCTGGGCGGGAAAGTTCAGATTATAAAACGTCCTATGATTTCAAATTAACTATTTTTTATCTCACTAAAGGAATGTTGTGGGGGATGCACTGTATACCATACAATTCCTTGTTTGATTCTAAACTCTTTAGATTCTCGTTGTCAAACACGAACACTCTGTGGTTTACCACCGGTAGAAGGCTGAGACGAGTCTTTCGATAAGGGACTTGGGAAGTTGCGTTCTTTCTGAATTTTATCATAATGGAAAGGGACAGAAGGTAGCCTAAAAATAGTCTATCAGTCTGAAAAAGACTTAATGAGGGTCTGGACTTTGGAGTTGTTTCTGAAGTTTCGAACTAATTTTTTACATAGCGAAAGTGAGTGTGATGCATTCGTCACTTCCGGAACTTAATTGCACAAGTGTAATACCGGCACGAAACTCTCACTGAAGAAGTAGTTTTTTTCTGTAGATACGCATGAATTCGAAACAAAGTCCGTCCTTCGATCGCTTCTGAAGTTAAGTCTATTAGAAAGCTCGTCCTAATCTTAGCGTTTTGTCAGTCCATCTTAGAGCAAAATAACACTAGGGAGCAGCACCAAGACTACACACACTCGAATAGCAGCGACACTGGCACAACTAGCGATAGTGAACGTCCCTACTGAAACCCAATCAGTCGTACACTAGCGCTGGCTCCAATAACTTTATATTCTGGACACAGCAAAAAAAAAAGACTAAAATCTCCACAGTTTCCTCGATGTGTACAGACCGAATCTTAGCTTTACTAGAAATTTCTCACCCACACATTTCTTCCGCTTTAAGTGCCGCAAGCGTAGTGAGTAGCGCTATGAGTATGGCCCGTTTGCGAAGCATGGAAAGCATAGGTACTCACTAGTGTTTTTTTGCTCTGGTCCATCTTAAGCTTGGGCAGAGACTAAATCTTTGTCCTTCAACTTTGTGAACTAAGCATACACCAATGATAACATATGCGGATTTTGGATATGATTTGTACATTGTAAGTTGTAAATAAAACCGTATATGATAACGGAGTAGCCTAAATCCACTACCACGCACCCGAAACTTTATGGTCCACGCTATCCAATCCACCAGTGTCCTACCATAACAGCGGTAACACTGGTCTTTTTACCTGTCCGGATATCCGTATCTGCTTTCCTTTCCCAATTACGCCAAAAACATGATCTTGAGTTATGGCAGCTTTAAACGTGGGCCTCTCCATCCCCTTATACCCGATGCCAAACATATTCTCCTTGAACTTCGTGACAAGAGCCAACACGTCATCCGGTGACACAGTAGAAGTAGATGGCGCAAGAGTAGCAAGGTCAGGTTGCTTTTTCTTGAGGGATACTTTCTTTCCAATACCCTGACCTGCCTTCCATCCCATCGAACTGAGAAGCTTTTCACCCATGTTTTGACTACAAGAAAAATAAAACATCAGGATCAAACTCTATTAAGGAGTCCCGGGCGACATTTAATTTTTTTTTTTCAGAGGATTTGGTTGGAACAAGAAGCCCGTGCGTTGTTTGTAAGCTAGACAAGATGAACACATGGTTACCTGCACAAAACTAGGAGAGAATGAATCCCTTGTACTGACGAATTCCTGGCTAAGGTACAGCTGATTCGTTTAATTTTACAAATCGTTTATCGAATCTGCGGTTACTATCAACACAGAACTTTTTCAGCAATATAAAACACATCATTTACGACGACCGGAATTCTACAAACGAAGCTTTAGACATCTGGTTTTCTTTGAACGCTCTGGTCTATGTAGTTCGTGGAAAGAAGGATTTGGGATTGGAAACAGGCAAAACAGAAGTCGGTGCTTACCTCCTTTCTGCGTCCCTACACTGAAAAGAAAAATAACGGTAGGAGTATGGAAGTTTTGGCTGAAGCAAGTGCTAGGTCTAATAAAGGAGGTACAAAGTCGTAGAAGGTGGTACTAGAGTATTTTCATTCCTGTGAGGACTTTCGAGATTGTAATCTCGAAGTGGCACATGTCAGCAGTTTCCAGCAGTTAGATTCACATTTTAGATCTGGGGTTGTAGTAAGATTGACTAACCTAACTTTCTGCCTCCATTGTTGATGGTAAAAGCAGGCTTGGATTTTCGGAAAGTATAATAGTAGCTAAAATTGCCGTTATGATAAAGAAAAGTATGCGTAGCGGTGGTGGAAGTGGTGGTTATTTGTACCGGGCGAGCAGGATACTAGTGGCGACTGGTTTCTGGTCCTACGCAAACCTAGCCTTTTCAAAGGCGATTCTCAGTTCGTAGGTCAATAACTAAAGCCCATTTATTTAGGTTCGTACTTACATTGGAGTTAGGTCGGTAAACACTTGTCACTAGGTCAACTGAGTCAGACTATGCCGAACCGAACTGAGTCAATGCCCCAACCTGAACTGACTTCCCAACTTTGTACTTTCTACCTTTAGTACGTCAATGGGAATGGTGGATATAGCAAAGGCCTCCGCATTCTTTCACTCTTCATGCATTCCATAACCTATTTTTTATAAGCTTACCTGCTTGGTTTCAGCAGACTTTCCACGGAAAAAGCAAGCAGCTGTCGATCAGTGTGAGAAACTTTCTTCGTCTCGTTTTCTGAACTTCTTCCGAACTGCGCTTTACTCCTAATACGGTTGGAGCCTGCACCAAAGGATTCTTCATCCTAAGAAAAGGTAATCACTCAATATTATAGATTACTTTCAATCTAGTGAAAAACAGTTCCTAGACGTATCACCAGTTTTATTTCAAATAGCCTAATGGTGGTATTTGGTGATGGTTTCCTTTTTCCGAAATAGCCGACGTTAGACACTCAGACATCTTGTTCGACTTCGTCGATGAAAGTTTTGGACGAGCGGGTACAGGCAATTGCGAAAGGGTCAACAGCATGCATGCTGCGACATTCGCATATCATCTACAGATCTAAGGAGTATAGGTCACGGTGTATAAATATCTCAACTAACGTCGGCTTGTAATGACAACAAAGAAACGGAAAATACACCTGAGAAAGATGACCTTACAGAGCACGCCTCTCAAGAATTATTCTCCATCACAGACGTCAACCAAGCTGCATTATCTGCCCCAAGTTCTGGATTATGGGAACGTCACGGCTATGAAAAATACTCCCGAGTTTCGTAAACCGAAAAGGTATAAATGGAGATGCAAACATGACCTCTCTGATTTTACGAACTTACCTATCATCAAGCGAACCTCACCCACTAAAAAGGTTAAACGCTATAGTATCTGAAATACCAGGTTCATTAGCAAAACTGCATTAATCAACCGTCTGAAATCACACAAAATCCAAATTCTTCATCCTCATTTTTACGGAAGTTCAGCCAGCCACCGCATTTACAATCCCGTTGGTCAAACTCTTCTAGTTCCGCTTCAGATGGTCCCTGCCTGAAGAATGGACACGCAACATGGCCATCATGGGAAAACCCTGTCGCTAGCATCATATCTAGACTTCCATTTACATTTTATTTAGTATTATGTAGCCTAGTCTTTGAAGGAACTCTCTCACAAGAAAAAGGGCTGGTACATTTTACAATCTGGTACTAACTCCAAAGACTCTTAACATATTGCATATAATCGTTATACTCACTTCAGAGTCCATAAAGTCATCCAAGCTCTGCTTTGGCTTTTCAAATCTCGACTTGCCGTCGCTTCTAGAAGACTTGAATTGTCTAGGAGCCCATCCTTCCTTAGAACCAACTGTACCAAAATGACCTGCACTAAATCCCCCTTTGAATGCCCCATGGAAGAGCTTTCTTTCTTTTTCTCGTTCTTCCCTTCTTCCAAGTCTTTGTTTCTTCCGCGGAATGTCATCATCTAAAGAAAGGATACGAGTAAAGAACAGTGTAAAAAGCAAAATTCCGGCAGAAGACATTTTGTTTATGAACCAAGAATGTTATGCCCCAAGTATGTGGATCCTTGTTGACTTCTTGTCAGCTGTAGTTTTATAAATAGTTCTGGACCTTTCTGTCGCCTCACGAGTCAACCCGGTCGAATGTTTTTTTTTCCATTCAACCTTGTGTCACCGGCTTTGATCTTCCATTCAGTTTATGCAGAAGTGATCAGTTACGCTTTATACCAGTGGTAGTAGACCCCAATTGAAACTTTCTTGGGACTAACGCAGCATATGGACTGAACTGACCAAGCACTGTGTCCCAGTTCAGTTTCATTTTCCGCAGCTTCATTTTCCACCTTGAGTGGCTTGAGCCTCAAGAGGACCCTTGCCATGAAGGGCCAGAATGTAGCTCTGATAAAATTCAGCCGACGGATTCATTTTGCACTATCAAATATGATTGACAGTCAGCTTGGGTTGAAGGAATATTTAGTCTTTTTTATTTAGGAAGAGAGACATTTGCATCATGCTAGTCATCTATTATTATAGAATCACTTATACAGGCTATATCCAACAATAACAAGCAGATTACATATTGGATATGCCAGATTTAACCATCAGTCATCATCAGTAAACTAGCGATGGACAGGAATACCCTGTAGCTTTCGAAGGTAATGCTGGATTGCATCAGGATGGAACTTGTAAGTGTATTAGTTACATTTATTTACTTACATTTACATTTATTTTTTACTTACATTTCTTGTAAGTGTATTAGTTGATTTGTTTCTTGTGTGTCTGTATATTTTGTAAATTTGTACTTCTCTTCTAGCTTTAAGCTATTCGGATTAAACTTGATTGATTGATTGATTGGATGAGTCTCTACATTTTTTAGCTTCATAGTAAGAGACAAGATTTCCATATGCTTTAAGCAACTAAATTTTCACTGAATAATGCTTCAAGAAGATGTCAAAGGGTGGGAAGGAGGTTAGTTCTAACTACTAGGCGTACTGCACAGGAGTGCCACCAATATTCATTCCGGCAACATAAAGAGGAAGGTTGGGACATGCCCCCCCCCCCTCGGGGTCTAGATAGATTAAAACAAAGCCCTAATTTGTAAATAATATTCCAAATCAATTATACCCAACTCAAATCATCTAACCATACAATTAGTACAGGAGAGGTTTCCACCCTTGAATTTCTACAACCTTGAACCCATCCTAAAAGACTGAAAGGAAATTTTCAGTGCAGACCTAACAAGGTCTTAATTGTGAAGAAGGAAACCTTAATGACATAGGACCTTTTATAAGACTGTTATGGACTGAACAGAAGTTTCCTTGTTAGATATTCAGGACATGTTCGAGATTATCTAAATTCTGAGGTGGATAGCCTACCCATCCCTGTCCCCTCCTGTATTCCTGTAATTAATACTTACTTTAAGAGTTTAACATTTAAGTAAGAAATAATCTGAATTGTTAATAAACCAAGAAAGCACCAGTTACTGTTCCTTTTTCTTGACTCCTGTAATGTCACTAATATTGTGAACTGTTTTTGGGATCCCGAAAAGTAAGTGGTGGGATACCTATGACATAGCAAAAGTTGACCTTCTGTCCAT
Source organism: Branchinecta lynchi (assembly GCA_023053575.1). Classification (NCBI taxonomy): domain Eukaryota; kingdom Metazoa; phylum Arthropoda; class Branchiopoda; order Anostraca; family Branchinectidae; genus Branchinecta; species Branchinecta lynchi. The sequence goes on along the minus strand of JAKZAP010000011.1, from coordinate 14,521,220 downwards.
CCGTCTGTCACGAAGACTCTCGAAGGGAATGAGATATGTTGATGAATCTTGGTGTGAGGATTCTTTGGTCAACGGAAAGATCGAGTTTGTAGATGGGCTCTGTAGCCTTACATTTAGGGGTGTGGGAGAGAGTTCAAATTAAGGGGCAAACAAAATATTTTTAAACAGCTAATGAAATAGTCGATTAAGGACTAAGGAGTAAGAAGACATGCTGAACTTTCCAGTTTTGGCTGGATTCCGGACGAACTACTTGTCCGGCGAGAAAACGGTTTTATCATCGTGATCAGCATGTCTTCTTACAATGTTTGTCAGTATGTTTGTCACATTTGTTGGTTCCTTTTTAAGCCAGATAGATTATTCTGATGGAAAGACTTCTCTGGAAATTCGAAATCTTGTCTGAGGTTCGATACCCCTCCTCTAGGCCTACTTCTGCCAAATTTAGGGTTTCAGCTGAATTCCGGGCGAACTACTTTTCCGGCAAGAACATAAAGTTCAGAAACGAATTCAATGTATCTCCTTGCCCTTATATCACACATCTAATCCACTTCGAATAAAACTTTAACATATAAAACATTTTCGGGTTTAAGGCTAACTATATGTTTGGGTAAGGATACGGATTCGGCATCTCTTCTAACCCCTAAATCGGACATCTAATCAACTTCAAATCAAACTTTTGCTTTTAACAAATTTTCCGGTTTCGTCCCGATTCTGGGCAAACTACTTGTTCAGGTAGAAAATGATTTTCACATGTGTTCAGCATGTCTTCTTACCCCTAAATCAAACATCTAATCAACTTCAAGTAAAACTTTTCCTTTTAAAAAACTTTCCGGTTTTTGCTGGATTCTGGACGAACTAGCCTACTTGTCTGACAAGAAAACGGTTTTCATCATCGAGCTCGTGTTTTGGCGATTTGGTTCTGCTTCTAATAAGCATGCCAATAAGTTTGATACTTGGCAAATAAGTTTGCCAAGTATCTTCTGCATTTGCCCCACTGGACCAGTAATTTTTTCTTGGTCCAGAAATTCCATCTGGTTCTGCCTGCTAAGATTATTGATAAAAGAGAGGAAGATTTCAAATCTTCTGCTAATAAATTTAACCACCCGTGGTCTTCCCTCTTTGTATACTCTGTAGTTATATTTGTGCTGTGTTAGTGTAAAATTTTGCAAAGTGCGTTGTCTTTTTGGGATCCCAAAACGTAAGTGGAGGGATACCTATGACATCGCACAAATGTCTGTCTGTCTGTAAGCACGATAACTCTCGAAGGGAATGAGATATTTTGATAAGACTTGGTGTGAGGGTTCACTGGGTCAAGGGTAAGGTCAAGTTCGTAGACGGGCTCTATAGCCCTACATTTAGGGGTGGGGGAGGGGGTTCAAATTAAGGGACAAACAAAATATTTTTAAACAGCTAATGTGATAGTTGATTATGGGGTATTCTGAGGACGATAATGAAACTATTTTCTTGCCGGACAAGTAGTTCGTCCGGAATCCGGTAAAAACTGGAAAGTTGGTAAAATTAAAAGTTTTATTTGAAGTTGATTAAATATTTGTAGATGGGCTCTGTAGCCCTACATTTAGGGGTGGGGGAGGGGGTTCAAATTAAGGGACACACAAAATATTTTTAAACAGCTAATGTGATAGTTGATTATGGGGCATTCTGAGCACAATAATGAAACCATTTTCTTGCCGGACAAGTAGTTCGTCCGGAATCCGGTAAAAACTGGAAAGTTGGTAAAAGTAAAAGTTTTATTTGAAGTTTATTAAATATTCGGTTTAGGGGTAAGAACACATGCTGAACATAACGGTGAAAACCATTTTCTCGTCGAACAAGTATTTCGTCCGGAATCCGGCAAAAAACGGAAAGTTGGTTAAAAGTAAAAGTTTCATTTGAAGTTGATTAAATGTTCGACTTAGGGGTAAACGGACATGCTGATCACGATGGTGAAAATCATTTTGTCGCCGAACAACTAGTTCACCCGGAATCCGGCAAAACCGGAAAATTTGTTAAAAGCAAAAGTTTTAAGATTAAGGGGTAAGACGAGAGGCTGAGTCTGTATATGACAATCGTTTTAACCAGACATATCATTAGTAAAGAATACGGTTGTAACCGGAATTTTTTTTAAGTCAAAGTTTTATTTAAATACGATTAGATATTCTCTATAGGGATAAGGAGATACGCTGGATTCGTTTCTGAATTTTATTTTTTTTGCTGGACTAGTGTTCACTCGGAATTTGGACCAAACCGGAAACTTGGCAGAAGTAAAGCAGGAAGTCTTGGTCAGTCAAAATAAATATGGCTTATAGAGGTATATCTGAACTTGGTTTTCTCTGATGATTAGCCTGGCGAAGACTGGATCTGGCGAAGACAAGACCCTATTGTCAGAGTCAAATATTAGATTTTTGGGATCCCATCGACATTTTAGGTCTTTTTTCTTGTTGCTGTTGTTTTTTTTTCTTTTCTTTTTTTGTACTTCGTCACTAGGGCTCCACGCCATCCATAGTTTCTCTTGATGGGTAATAAATAGATTGATTGATTGACTAGACTGAAGCTAAATGAGTGGTTTACATACTGGATAAATAAATATTAATTCAACATTTCTAGTTAAACAGATTTTTCTTTTCAAACAAGATCACTCCATTCTAACCTTACCTTGATTAACTTACAAAATGATGAAAAAGGTAGAGTTATTGAAGTCAATAGCCAGAAAATCCCTTTTCAAAGCAGCTTCAAAACAAAGAAAAGGCACAGAATTTGAAGATTTTTGGACACATGACTATTGAAAAAGTCACATTTTGTATCTTGACCATCAGGAAATGAAAGCATGTAGACTATGTATGTATGTATATATTTATTTCCCATCAGATGAAAACAGATGGAGTACAAGATAAAAAGAAAACAAGAAACACACTACAATACACTAACACAGAAAAACAAAGAACTATATTTCATTTTAACATTTTTGTGACAACAATCGATGAAGTGTAGAAACAAAGTCAGGACTCAAGTACCCCTCCTGTAACTGTGTAAGCAGAAGTAAGGCAGGAAGTTTCCATCAGTTTTGTCAAAATAGATATGAATTTATACAAATCATATATAAAGAAACATGCTGAATCCATATCTGAACTTGTTCTTCTCAGATGATTAACTATTTGGCCTTAATCTTTCATAAAGTTCAATATTAAAAATGTTAAAATGGGTGGATCAGATATTTTTTTGGGATCCCATCAAAACCTTTGGTCTTGTTTCAGCTCAGCTTACACTAGCTTCATTTTTTGCCTTTTCTCCACAGGTTGGTTAACCTATCTATTTGTCACTATTGACTGTTTTTCATCTCGCCGGTTGGTTCGACTGAGCTCTAAAAAATGGCTTATAAGAAAAAATGGCACCTTCCTGTCAACGGCTCCTATCTCTCCAATGAAAATTTGGAATTTTGCGCTGTGCCAAGAGCGTAGGTCGGTTGGACGGAGCTCCCGCCTCATTCCACAGAGTCCACAGGTCAGAGTCCAAACAAAGCCAAAAAAACAACTTATACAAATTTAGCTTGGTTAACAGAAGGAAGAAACCGACTTATAGTGCGAAATCTTGTAGGTCGGCTAACAGGATGACAGCAAAAAATGCAGCTATTCTGAGTTGTGCAAAAGTTCACTAATAATGAAAAGTACAAAAATCCCTAATGTTGAGAAAATGTATATTTTAAGGGCTAACTTAATTTAACTTGCATTATATTCGTCACTTTGTTGCTTCTTACCATTGTCTTCGTATATTTCTTTCCCATATTTAGCACCTTCAATGAAATCACTCATGGTAAAAAGTCAACGTCTATGAAACTTTAAATTTCTTGCTGAAATCTCGGAGACCACTAATAAATTTTCTGTTTTTGTATTGTTACCTCTGTCTCAAGTTCCCGGACAATTTAAACTTAAAAGCTAGCGTGATTTGCCATGGACCTAAATGATGTCAATGTGAAAGCTCTAGCAGAATGTTTGCTCCAAACACTCTCTCCTGATTCAGCTGTTAGAAAACAAGGTATTTAATCTGTTAGAATATCCAAATTCTGGCGATTCTGCTCATTTTCTTTTCTGACTGATAAACTCTTTTCTGCTTAGCTTTTGGCTTTTCCTACATCTGACTCTCATCCAAAATCAGAACAGACCATGAAATTCAGCACCTTCTCTCTTTTGCTCTGTTGAAATAATCTGCTAGATGATAGTTATATTTGATGTCTGAAGAGGACCCTTGCCAAGGGCAGGTCCTCTTCAGGCGCAAAACTACTCAAGTTTTTAAAATGAACTTGTGGGAAACACAACTTTTGTTCAGCTTTTGTTTCGAACAATTTAGTTTTTTTGGAAAACTTGTGGGAAACAGTCCGAGGTATGATAGTTATAGGCTAGGCCTACTGGAGTCTATACTATTTCCGTCTGTTTCTATTTCCGTCAGCACCCTACGGAATTAGTTTTCTAGCTCAGATGTACCTTAGATGCACCACAACCTGTCTTAAATAGTTAAACCTGTTGAAACTGTTGTGACGGAAATAGAATCACAGCCTCCCACATCGTTACAGTACAAGAGAGTCGACGTCAATTTCTATAAGTCTAAAACAGGCCAAAAAGACAAAGATCTTGTCTGTTTAAAACACTAAAGGTTTTTCAAATATTGAATTCATGTTTGTTTCTAACAATCATATAGTTTGCTTTCATCTTTTTCAGTACCTAGGTTAAACAATGATTACGTGACAGAAAAAAAATTCGGATGACCAGCCGTAACGGTAACAAAGTCCCCAGAAAATTTGTGGGTCATCACAGAAAATCATGTACCGTACTGGCAATGCAGCTTGCACGCTACTATCTCGTAAGAAAACCTAGAATGAAGAAGAAGAAGATGGCTTTCTTTTGATATATTGTTGATCTTTTTTGGAAATCTCTGTGGTGAGAAAAAGACAATCAAAGCTGACCAATGGAATAGACAGGTTAACTTCTGACGGAAATAGTATAGTATATTTGATGGATCAAAACGGATACGTCAGCTGAATTTTATTGGAGCTATATTTTGGCCTTTCTTGGCAAGGGCAAGGCAAGGGTCCTCTTCAGGCATCAAACCGCTCAAGTTAGTTAATTTTTCCAGCTTGAGCAGTTTTGAGCCTGAAGAGGACCCTTGCCAAGAAGGTCCAAAATATAGCTCCAATAAAATTCAGCTGACGTATCCGTTTTGCAGTATCAAATATGATTTGCAGTCAGCTTGGGCTGAAGGAATATTTAGATGATAGTTCTTTATAAATCCAGGCGGAATACTACAGAGTTGTACAGGAGGGATATCCAACCTTGAACCTGGCCTAAAAAGGATGGAAGGAAATTTCAGTCCAGTCCTCCTAACTGTCAAGAAGGAAACCTTGAGTGACCCAGGACTTGTTTTTGATTGCTCAGAAATTTCCTTGTAAGGTTTTTAGGCCAAGTGGGAGGTCATATAAATTTAAGGTTGGATATTAAATCAAATCAAAAATCAATCAAGTTTACTCCAAATAGCTAAAAGCTAGAAAAATAATAAAATATCACTCATGTATATTTGGGATTAGAAAAAAAAAAAAAAAAGGATTTCAACTCAGTGTTAGTGGTAGAAAAAGCTGGAACAGTTGGCTGTTTTATAAGCAAGAAACAAAACCAAGATAGTGAAATATTTAGAGAAGTGTTCAAATAATCCTTGTACCTACCTATATGTTGTGGAACATAGGAATTCCAAAAGAAAATCAACTAAGACTATTTAAATTTCACTTCTAGGGGTGAGGGGGGCCATACCGAATGATTTTTGCTTGTTTTGCTGCTGGAAGCTTATTTTTTAACGAATATACTCGGTTTTCATGGTCAAGGGAGAGCAGACACTGGGCATCCTATGGTGAATTTATGAAAATTTTAGGAGTCAAGGTAAACCGTTCGCAGCCCTAAAACCAGTAGACTCTCAGTCGTTCGGGATAGCCCTCACCACGGGGCGAAAGGGGACGGTGTAGGGGCCAACCCGGACTGGTAAAAAATTTCAGCTTTTTATTTGAAAAACAATGTAGAAAACACAGAATGACAAGATTTTCAACTATGTAAGCATAAATGTGCACCGTCATCACCTTATATTATAGGCAGAAAGGTCGTATCCAAATACTAGGCCTCTCACTGACCTTTCAGTTCCTGCTGGTGAACTGAGGGACATTCATTTCTAATTTTTACGATTTCTCCTGCATAAAAAATGGCAGAATTTAGCTTAAGCTTAAGTATGGATATATGAACCTCAGAATCTGCAAATTTGAAGGTCGTAGTTATCTTTGGTCAACAAGGGGCGAAACCGGATGCTCAAAAACACATTCGGATAGCCCCTTAATTTTCGTTCGGAATCGCCCCAGACAGACAAAAAAAAATTAAATGGCGACCGTGGTCAAACCCGTCGGCCGATCACAATGAACATCACACAGGATAAAGAAAAAATACTAGTCTAAACGTCTGCAATATCAGAGTTACTGATTTATCTTTCAGCGACCTGCTATGTCCATATTTCCAGCGAGAGCAAAAAAACTTCAAGGGCTCCCAAAACTTGTACAGTTCGTCCAACTGATTTGAAACTTCCGCCAAATGAACGCTAGGTCCTAGTGGAGGCTAAGTAGAGTGAAAAAGCTGCATGCTAGGTGGTGAAAAAATCACCCCTGTGCAGTATGGCTCCCCTCTCCCCTACATGTCAAACTGAAACACTTGTCTGTAAGCTGAGATCAAGTTTGCACCAGCTTAAGTTCATAAATTGGTTAATACCAACTACTGCTACAGCTGCCAGCTGTCGGAAAAGACAAGCGGTCATTCAGCAAGAAATGAGAGTGATGCAGTTTTGTAATAATATCAGAAATTTAGTTGCTTTCAGGGAAGGCTGGGACTCGAAATTTGTAATTTGGCCAACTAGCTAAAGGATCTACTTCCAGATACTGTGCCACTGGTGATGGCGACAGGCACCAGATTTTGTCTGTAGAGGGTGATTATTTTTTAATTAGTTAAAAGATGTATATATTGGCATACTTGTTTTCGTTCTCCATTTCCTAGAAGTGATGTGGGACTTTTCTTTTACAGCTGAGAGACACCTTGTGTCAATTGAGAAAAACAGAAATTATTCATTGCTCCTGTTGAGCTTGGTTGCCAATGAAGGCTTAGACATTACAATAAGGACTGCAGGTGCCATCACATTCAAAAATTTTGTGAAGAGAAATTGGGCAGTTGAGGTAAGAACTCTCACTATCTCAGTCCTGTTCCTTAAATCTCAGTTACCAAAGTGCTCAGGTTGCAAGTTTTCGCTTTGCAGAACTATTTTTTTAAGTTTCCTTTTGTGTTTGCTCTAGGATACATTATTTGTTCGCTTATATTGGTCTGAAATCATGACAAATGAGGTACATGTTCGCCTAAATTTTTTACTAGCTTGTTAGTGGGCTGGTCTACAGGATTTCAGTGGAAAAATATTATTTGGCAAAGTATAGCCTTTTTAGCAAGAATCCTCTTGCTTCAACTAAGAGTCGAAACTCAGAATCGCCAGTTTGATGTATGATCACACATGCTCACACTTTATTATCAAAGGACGCGAATAGGCCATCCAAAAATCAGTGAAATTATAGATTGTTTTCCCATGGCAGGAAGGTGGCGAAAATGCAATTGCCGAAGATGAGCGTAACCAGATAAAGCAGCTAATAGTGGACCTCATGCTGAAGTCGCCAGAAAGGATTCAAAGACAGCTTTCTGATGCCATAGCAGAAATTGGAAAGTCTGATTTCCCAGCGAAATGGCCAAACCTCATCAAGGAGATGACAGACAGATTCGGAACAGGTATTCATGCAAACCACCTCACATTCGCTTTCCTCCCAGGTTTTCCGTGCCTTACTTCAGTAATGCATAAATCCTCCTTTTTAAAGGGTTTATTTGCAGCATTTTCTTTGGGGAGAGAGGGAGAGTTTAACAGATAACAATAGTACTTACTACATAAGGGCTCCCACATAAAGCACTAGCCTGTCCTAGGGATGGCCGTAACAGAACACAAACACTATACCCATATGATATCCAAGTCAGGACGTGGACGCACCGAAATGGTACAGAGAAAACAGCCGGGTAAACTAAGAAACTAAAAATCATAATTGTTCAACAAACATTCTTTCAGTTGTATTTTAAAATCAGAGGTCTGAGTCTTTAACTTTAGATCTGAAGCCAGTGTGTTCCAAGCTTAAGTTCCTCGATAATGAGACGAATACTTGGAACAAGAAGTGTTGGAGCATGAACCCCAGAAAGGCCGTAGTGGCTTGGATTGAGTACTGCAGTTTGCAGCTGGAAGAGCGTAGATCCTCCTCATAGTTCTCCTCGTTGTTGTCTTTAAGGTAAATTATTAACAAGCATTGAATTTACGAATTTTTATTCTTCCTTGTTGATAGATCTTTTTATTCGCCAAAAACTTATCGTGGCTAACGCCAAATTTGTTTGGTATAGTCAGTTAATATGTAAGCGTACTTCAACAGTCATAAATAACATTAAAAATGAATAACATCTCAATTTACCTCGTTAAACAACTTCACAAAAGACTGAACAAAACTCTTTTCGAACCTCTGGAGGTTACATTTAGTTGGCTGCAATTTTTCAACCGCAGTAGCTACCTTGCGAGGCAGCCTTCTCGCCAGCTTTTTAGAAGGAAAAATATTTTTATGGACTGGGTGGTTCAGGGATTTTACACCAAACTCCATGCAGAGTTTCAGTCTTCGATCGTGTAGAGAAGTGATTTTAAATTCACGCAGCAACTCTTCATAAGACCTCTCGGCCACCTTTGACGCTATGATCAGGGCTCTTTTTTTAATCTTTTCAAGTCTAGCGGTCTGTTCGACCGTAAGGCCAAAATGCCAAACAGGTGCTCCATATTCTAGGTTTGGTCGGATAAAGGAAACATATATTCGGAACAAGTGTGTAGTGGGTGCCCCATGCCTAGACATGAGCTTTAGCATTTGAAGTCCGGCATTCCCCCGCTTTATCATGCTAGTCGTCTGCGCTTCCCATTTAAAATCATTAGTTAGGGTTATCCCTAGGAGTTTAAGTTTTTCCACTTTCAAAGAATCCGAAATTTCAGGTGAAAAAGTAGGGATGAAAGACTTAAAAAATGAAATTGTCATATTGCACGATTTACTGTCATTTACAGTCATATTAGATTTCAAAGCTTGAATTTTTACTTTAGTCACGATATCTTGAACCTGACTCGAATCCTCTCTGTGACAAACTTCAACAAGTGTAAGATCATCCACATACTTCCAACGATTCTCAAAATCATCAGCTATATCATTAATCATAACTAAAAATAAAATTGGACCTAGAATGGTACCCTGGGGCACGCCACAAAGTACCGCTTCTGGTTCAGAATAAACATTACGATACTTTAAAATCTGAGATCTATTTGTTAAAAAACTTTGAATTATTTTTATTACTCTGGTATTAACGTTAAAAATATGATAAAGCTTAGAAATTAAAATTTTGTGGTCAATGAGATCGAAACCTTTTTTAAAATCAATTGCTATCAGGTTCAACCATTTACCGGGCTCATCAACATGCTTAAAAATAAAATGGAGTAGACTGATTAAATAATGGGAAGTTGACGTACATTTTCGGTTTCCATACTGTCGATGATCAAGCAAAGGTTCTATTTCTTTTTTGAGCCAATCAGCAACAAAACTTTCATATATTTTGCTGAATAATGGAGTCAGCGTAATTGGCCTTACGCCATCAAAATCCAACTCAGTATCTTTCTTTGGTATTGGTGTGACGTACCCTGTTTTCCAAACCTGTGGGTATTCTAAACTACTAGAAATACAATTGAATATATTTGTCAAAGTTTTTACAATTTTATCGGGAAACGCTTTAATTAACTGAATAGGAATGTCAATGGGTGTTATGCTTGTTCTTTTCAGCTTTTTCAATTTAGAATAAACTTGATCTTCGCTGATAAGTTTGACATTATTTCCTTCAGTCGAAAATTCTGCAGTTTCATTTCCATCCAGCGGAGGTAGTGATTGGACAATTTTGGCAAGATGGGAATTTAGCTGATTTGCGACGGTTACATCATCAGAATCTAGATTAAAATCAACAACAGAGGGTGTTTTCCCGCACATTCGCTTGATTTCTTTGTACCATTTGCTACTTTTTGACTCAAATAAGTTATGGATTTTTTCATTATAATAATCAGCGGCAGCCCTTCTAGTCATCTTTCGGATTTTGTTTCGGAGTTTATTAGCTTGTTCTCTTTTACCATTTCTCAAAAGTAGTATCTTGTAACGGATTAGATCTTTGATTTCTTGCGTGATACAGGGACGGTCGGTGTTGCAACGTTTAAACGTTTTTGCGGGAAAAAATTCTTCATATTTTTGTCGGAGTTTCTCCTGCAGGATACTTGCTTTTTCATCACTTGAAATGGCGTTCATTGATTCAGTCCAAGACTCCGATGAAATCCAATTTCCAAAACCAAGAAGACCACTGTCTGAGAGAGGTCGATAAGTCACATTTTCAATTGCATATTTTATTTTATATGACGGTAGAGGGGACCACTTTAACATGTAATGGTAACTTCCGCCAAGTGGGGGAAGATCTTGTGGCTCATCATAATACTCAGAAAAATTTGTGCAAATCACATCAAGATTAGTATTGCCCTTTGTTGTCGCAAACTTAACAACCTGTTTTAACCCGTGATTTTTTAGAAAATAATCAATTTTTAAATCGTTCTTGTCCCCGGTCAAACAGATTCCAACATTTGAATATTTGCAAGTTATAAAATCAGCACATAACTCGAGCTTATCCGCAAATCGTTTTTTCTCGGAACTCGTAAGGCTGGGCGAACAGTAAAATACACCGAGAGCTATTCCATTTACTGACCTTGGAAGCTTTTTAGGCTGGACCAAAAACCACATTATTTCATCATGGGTTTCAATATGGGGGATTTGCAGGGGTCGCATCGGTAGCTCCTCTCGAACAAAACACGCAACTCCGCCTCCCTTTTTACCCAAAGGATGGTCATCATTCCTCAATTTAATAAACTGTTTGTAGCCTTTGATTTTTAGATGGTCTATATTTTGTTTGTGAACTTCTGTAACCGCAATTATATCAGCTTCAGTAACTTTGACGTATCCTTCCAGTTCACACATCTTATCAGCATTCAGACTTTCAGCATTCAAAGAAAGCAGATGAGGAAAATTAAACCGACTCTGGGGGACTTCTTTCTCAACAGTTTTGATTTTTTTCACTTTAGGTTGAGCACGTGGTCCAGAAGAACTTAAACAATTTGCTCGCCCTTCTCCTAGCGTCAAATCAGGCGGTTCGGTGAGATCTTGTAAAGCTTCAAATTTATTAGTAGACGAAAATGGGTTGGGAAAATAACCTAAAGAAGATTTACTTTTTGACTCAGATTGCAAGGGGGATGAAACTCTGCATGGGGAAATTACTCTCAAACCTTTTGTCTTTTCAGAAGGAACTGGGTCAGAAGATGGGTTAGTGTCAGACAGAGGATGAAATTTATTAGTAAGATGAACTGGAGCAAAAGTCCCAAAGAAAACTACTGGGCTACCTAAACTGCCGTTTCCAAGCAGCTGCTGGCTTGAGGAGGGGCGAATTGGAGTCTGGTGTGTCGATGTGTATAACGAGGTAAACTGGGAGGAGGGGGTAGCAGGTCCAATATGCTCCTCAAACGCGGAAACTGTCGTGATGGATGGAATGTGTTTGTAGTCTAATGTCGCAAAATTAAAAAACTTGAAAACTTGAACATGTTGAAACATTGAAAACTTGAATATGCCGTCAGAATTTGAATTAAATTTCACCACTAGACCACGTAGATTTGAGCAATGCGAGGGTGGCTGTTGAAGCGAAGTGCTAACTACCTATCCTAAAACAGTGCTCCCATCCTGGTTGTCATGCCCGACATTGATACTCAGTCAGAAGTGAAGAGATTTCTGACTGCTGTTCGAAGTATTCTTACTCCTTAACACCCCCTTATGTAGAAAGAAGAATAAAAGAGGTGGCATAACATAGAAAATATTGAAACAACAAGAAGAATCAGTCCTCTTCTCAGGTTTACTAAAGTATGTTTGTTACAAAATATCTCTTAATGAACACATTTTATGAACAGGTTTAGCTGACAGAAAAAGTTGTGGTCATGAGCGGCCGAAAATTGGTGACATTATTCGCAAATGCTGATTTTCTAAGTTACTAGCCCCTCAATTTAAATTTCGTACGATAGGTTTTGTTTGTAAAAACCTTAACGGAGAACGAGTCTGAAACTCATTCAACAAAGAACGAGCTTGTAGGCAGAACGGCGTAAGGAAAATGGAGTTTTACAACAAAAAAAAGGCTAATTTCGCTCCGACTTAGACATGCTGTCCCTTTATTGGCCGGCTCTCGCAAGGTGTCCTTTATTGGCCGCTTGGGGGTCCTGTATCCTGAATTAAAATTAAATATGCTCCGGGCGGATATACAGGTTTTCCCAAAGTTGGCTAGTAACCAGCGATGGCAGGTTAATAGCGTGTGGTGTATTTCTTTGTGGGAGTCGGACAAAGATTTGAAGGACATGTAAAGCTTGGTGGAAGGAAATGTCTTTCATTTTTGAAAGAGGGCTGTCCGTCAGTCAGTCTATCTAGCAGCCTGCTGATCCTCCCGCATTTCCTAATCACATTCCCCTAACCAAATCTTAGTTTCTTAGTTTGAAATTCCGTGAGGTGTATCCTATCGACCGTAACAACATTTGACTCATTTTTGCCTTACCCAAAATAGACCTTTTCTATACCTTCGATATTCTCATAGCCTTTTCGACAGAAAGGTTGGTTTTGCAACCTGCATTATTGTTTGCGTTGGAGTTAGTCAAATCTTTAAAAATACTTTTAAAATGGTGTGTTGTTTAGTTGTGTCGTGTGTCACAGTGTCCTGTTTACCAATATTACAATGTATCTCCTTCGGTTTGATCCTTACTAAACTAAACAACAGACCATTTCAAAGTATTTTCCATTTAAAGATTTGGCCTTATCGACGAAACGTCACCATGACAAAACGTCCCCGTGGCGAAACGTTCCCGTGACCTTGTGCAGCATGTCCTTTGAAGATTAACCGAGAAGCCATCTTATTCTTGTATCTTGTAGGCTATTTCACTGGACGGTGCTGAACGGATAAGTCAGCTACATTTTATTAGAGCTATATTTCGGCCCTTCTTGGCAAGGGTCCTCTTCAGGCTCAGACCTGTCATATCTAATAAAATGTAGCTGACTTTTCCGTTTTGCACCGTCAAATATGATTCACAGTCAGCTTGGGCTGAAGGAACGTGTTTCACTGGACTGAATTATTTTAACTATGTTGGGGGGATTTTTAATTTTTGCACAAAAGGCTATTAGTAGTGACAGTGAAGAGGGCGTTCGACAACACCAAATTCACAGTCAGACTGCGCAATTTCAATTTCAGCGAGGACGTTGTTTTCCTTACTTGAAAAGGCGAACATAAAAAAATCGAAGACGCTGCAATGAGCGTGTTCCATCCTACTTACCATAGTTACTACGCATGACGTCACGAATTCTGGCTTTTTGCCGTCAAGGCTGGAACGATTTTTCTATTTTTCAGCAGAATATCATGCCGCGGGCGAATCCGACCAGTCACGTTACAGAGATCCGTAGTTACTACGCTTGCTACGCTCCCGAGCGTGGTAAGCAAATAGTTACTATTAGTTACTATTTTGAGAAGGTTGGAACAGTCAGCGTAGTAACTTTTGGTGAGGCTAGAACGGAAATAGTAACTAATAGTTACTATTTGTAGAAGGGTGGAACACGGTCCATATGGCTGATAGCAAATATGTTCATAAGTATCCCAGGACTATCAGCCGATCAAGTTACAGCCTATCAAGGCTGCACAAACAACAAAATAATATTTAAAGATAGCGAATTATTATTATTATTATTCCTTCAAAACTGAGGAGTAGTGTATAAAAAGGAACAACAACATGTCAATCTAACTCACACACACTTACATACTAATAAACAGCTGAACGTTAAAGACAAATTACCCTACTAAATATACAACGAAATACAATGGAAAAAACGAAGTTCAAAATAAACAAACTAATCAGGACGCTTTTTGTAAAAAAAGAAAGAAAAAGGTTGTGAAGAAGAAGAATAAGCCTTTATGAAAGTTCTGGATTTTACATTTTAACGTCGATCTTCACTTTAAAATTCGAAGTTAGGAATTCGAAGATTGACCAACGCACTTTTGTTAGGTTTTGAAGCCTGTTTTAGTGAATCAGAGATGCTCAACTAGATTTTTGTATTTCAGCCCTATTGGTGAACCGTTAAAGCACAAATGCTACTAGAAATGTTCTTTTCCCTATGAAACGGATACAAACAATGTTTTGAAAATATCGTAACTTTCCACCTGAATTTAGCGATTTTCTTGTTAGCGCTTTTCGACTGTATCCAGCCTTCCTGCTCTCCGACACGACGGCTGGGAAAACTAAGCAAAAACGTGGAAAACTAAGCAAATAAACGAAGTAAAAAACAGAAGATCTTCATACCGTTATGTGTGAAAGAGTTGTCAGCGCACGTCGAAGATTCCGGAAAAAACTTTGCGTTATGTAATGAGCAAAACCCGGCACGGCCGAAAAAGCGTACAAATTCATAGGCGCAAAACTAAGCGATGGAGAAAGGTGGGGATTTTATAAGCCCGTAATTTCATAAGGGAGCTAGGTATATTATAAAAGGCAGAGTAAGCAAGAGGGGTCCTTTAAAGGACACCTGAACAATGAAACCATACTTGAACACACCATGGAGAATGCATTTACAGACATGGCCACAGAGAGCATTCTTCTCCTGAGCGTGTTTTCAAAATAGGGATGTTCGTTTCTGGAGGTTTGCATATGCAGACTCCAAGGCAAAAAGCGTAATTCGTTCAAATCTTGTACGGCGCTGGCCCGATCGTATTGGAATTTCTTCTAGATATACGTTTGGGCTCATTGGTTAAAAAATATTCCAGAAGAAGGATTGATTGGAGACATTTGTTCATTTCTAAAAGTGTTCGCTACTGAAATAAGGACAGATGCAAAATGGAGCAAAAATCATAGCTTGGAAACACTATTTCGTATTTGGATTGGGTTTTCTGCATGCAATGTTAACGGAAGTCATACAGATAGGGATGATACTTGGTACTCTTCATTCAGGTGTCCTTTAAGAACTTTCCATCTGCTCGTTTGACGATTCGATACCCATATTCTTTACTTTTCTCAGGTGATTTCAACATAATCAACGGTGTCCTACAGACAGCCAATACTTTGTTCGCCAGATACAAGTTCGAAACACGATCAGATGCTCTGTGGAGTGAAATTAAGTTCGTCCTAGACAACTTTGCACAGGGTTTCACAGAGCTCTTCTTTGCAACGAAGGACCTAGTTGTATCTCATAAGGAGAACAAAGGGGCTCTGAAGGTTCTCTATGGGTCATTGAAGTTGTGCTGTGAAATTTTTGAAGCCCTTACATCCCAGGACGTTCCTGAGTATTTTGAAGATAACATGCAGAAGTGGATGCCGGCTTTGTTGGAACTGCTAACAGTGGATGTCCCGTTGCTGAAAACCGATGTATGATAAGATTTTTCTTTACTTTTTAGCACTGCTTTAAAATTCCTTTATTACTCAAACAATGTTTACAACGGATACGTCAGCTATGATTCTTCATCAGCAATATTTCGGCCCTTCTTGGCAAGGGTCCTCGTCAGGCTGTCAACTTTGGTTCAACTTCGGGGAAGGAAACAAACCTGTAATAAATAATTACAGGTTTATTAGATTACAGGTTTGTTTCCTTCCCCGAAGTTGAACCAGAGGATTGACAGCCGGACGTGGACCCTTGCCAAGAAGGGCCGAAATATTGCTTATGAAGAATCATAGCTGATGTATCCGTTGTAAACATTGTTTGAATAAATATTTCAATGTCAGCATGGGCTCAAAGAATATTTATCCGTTATTACATTTCGTCTGAAGCTCTTACAGCCAGGATTCATCTTTCAAAGTTTTTTTGTAGATTCCAAGTGTCCGTTTTCGTCAAGGTGGATATGGAAGGTGAAGGTAGGCTAAAAATCGTTAAAAAGAGGCATAAAAATCGTCTCTACAAGTCGTTTGTGCGACCAGTTCTAGATTACGGTTACTATCTGACCAGACCATTTCTCAATATTGAACAATATTGAACTCTCCAGCGACGGATCACAAAGTTTCCTACCTACTTTGAGTTGTCCTTATATATATATATAAATATTTTATTTGTATCCCGCCAAGTACACAAGGTGGTAGTGGAGTGAAGAGAATAACGAAAAACAACGCAAAATGAATAACGGTATAAACACACAAAATTTAGACAAGTACTAACTGGGCCTGAAAAATTCATGAAAAACATCGTGTACGCGATGATCAGGATGACGAGATGTACATAGTAGTGACTACTGTCCTACTTACGGTAGGGTGGTTTCCCAGTATTTGATAGTGGCGAAGCTTGCTCTTATCTTTATATCTTTCTAAATCCGTCTAGAATGAAGAAGAACCTGGCATTATGGAAGAACTTCGCTCAGTAATCTGCGGGATCGTTCAGATGTTCGCACTCAAATACGACGAAGATCTCCAGCCTTACCTGGGCCAGTTCGTCAACGCGATCTGGAACCTCCTAATGTCCACCGGAAAGGCTCAGAAGTTTGACTTACTGGTCAGCAACGCCATCAACTTCTTGTCCAGTGTTGCCAGCAAAGACCCGAACCGAAACCTGTTCGAAACGCCCGAAGTCTTGGACGGAATTTGCCAGCACGTCATCCTTCCGAACATGGAGTTCAGGCAAACGGATGAGGAGCTGTTCGAGGTAAACTTTGTTTTATGAGCAATATTCACCTAGCTGGAGAATGCTTAAGTATTCATTCAGTCCACTGCAAATCGTGTTTGGTGTTGCCAAACCAGTTTTCAGCTTAGATTTTGTTTTGGCGAAGTTTCGGCTCTTTTTGGCAGGATGATCCCCAGACCGTATTAAAAAATTGGAATTTCTTTGCTTTCAAAAGTGACGTTGTCTGTTCTGAATTGAGCAGTAATAGAACTGACAGTCGGAAATGCTTTTCTCCTCAGGCATATATAGTGTTGTGGAGACCTAAACAGTTTTTTTTTGTAGTTTCTCAACACCGTACTTTTTCACCAGCCTGTCTAGTGTCTTTAGTGCTCTTCCCAGCATCTCTGCGTAACAGCTATGACTGTCCGCTGAACTTCTGCATGACGCAACCTGATTCGTCACATGATACCCTCCGAGAGAGACGTTTCTACTGCACTAGGCAGAACAAACATGTAACTGACCGCTGCGGTGTAACACATAAGAGAACGAGGGACGGATACGTGTTTTGTTCAAGGGTCCAATAGGTACTCGAGGTTGGTTCACAAGGGATTGTATCTGCTGTTTCGCCTTCGACTTGCATAATTTGTTTGTTGAGTGTTTTTTGTTATATTGTGGCCCATGTTGGCCTTATTTGAAATAAAATAAAATAAATAAGTAAATAACGATCCTTTTCCTTCATGCTGTCTGGCCAACTCACGGCTAACTCTGGGGTTGAATTCGTGCTTTGAAGTTAGTTGGTGCGAGGGACTTTAAAGCAAGGCTTGACCAGGATTCCGGCATTCTCTTCCGGATTCCGGACATCCGTTTTCGTCGACAAGAACCCGGAAGAAGAAGCCAGTCCAAAGACGCCTGGAATTATTCCGGTTTTCAAAATACCAATCCAGTTCTTTTATGATGGAAAATTATGGTTTAAAAAAACCCATTGATATTTTGAAAAAGAAACGGGAAACATTTTTTTGTTTAAATGTATTCCATAAAGCACACTGTCTCTATTTATCAGCTTTGGCGGATACAAATAAAGGAATTGAATTGAACTTGATTTGTTCGACAAACCTAATTCCAGATCTGGAACAGTGTCATAGAGAGCACATATGAAAGACACAGTAAATGTGCAAATTACCTGGATAGGAGGAAAAAGGAAGAATGATAGGGAGGCAAATAGCCGTACAGAAAGGAAATTTTCCGCCCGAAATCGACCCAGCTAAATTGAAACAGATTTTGTCCCGATTGCAGGTTAGTTTCGTCCTACGATCGACCGGAGTTTCTGCCTTGGCTCTCCCCAAGGTTAGGTCGGCAGAGCTGAGACGGAAATTGCGGCCCAAATTCTGTTTCATTTGTATGGGTCGATCTCAGGTAGGAAGTTTCCGCACGGGAAGATATTTGAAGGAAACATCTAGGAAATGTTGAAGAATAGTAAAATTAACTATCATCATTATCATGCAAATCCGGAAGAGTTTTCTTGATTCCGGCGGAAGTCCCAGGTGTCTGGTGGTGAAGCTGGCTTTTGCACGCATGTCTGCTTTTCTTCTTGGAGGTCTGTTTTTCAGCTTTGTCGGAAAGCGCATTCTGTTTATTGATTCTCTCCTAAACCTAAATTGATTCAGATGCCTTTTTTTAGGACAATCCAGAAGAGTATATCCGGCGAGATGTAGAGGGCAGTGATGTCGACACAAGGCGAAGGGCTGCGTGTGATTTAGTCAGAGCCCTCTCAAAGTTTTTCGAAGAAAAGATGACAGCAGTCTTTGGAACTTATATTCAAGTACGTTTATTGTTCCCTCTTCAATTTATGCTATTTAGGATACTACACATCAATCAATCAAGTCTCACTCTTTCTGGTACTGAAGCAGTAGAAAATATTGTGCTGAGAAATTGCGGGTTGTATTAGTTAGACTATTTGTTTCGAGTTTCTAAACATTGTTATGACAAAAAAAAAAATCCAACTTGTGGGACCATTCTTACGACATATATTCAAACAATGCATAAACGGATATGTCAGCTACGATGCTTTAGCAGCGATATTTCCGCCCTTATTGGCAAGGGTAGTCTTCAGGCTGTCAGTCTTCGGGGAAGGAAACAAACCTGCAATGCATCCTGTGTCCTGCAAACGGTTAAAACAGTTCCGTTTTATGTATTATTTGAATATATGCTTCTGAGTCAGCTTGGGCTCAAGGAATATTCATTGTTACGACAAGGGATACAACAAAACTCAGCATATGTACTCACTGACTTTAAAATGTGGTCTTCGGCATGAAGAGCGTGCCTGCTTTTCTCGTGAAGAACTTACCCCTGTGGCCATGTGTCAGTCGTCTTCGTCATGGTAAGTAAGTAGGTTTTCTTACACTAAAGCCCTGTAGGCCATGACGTAACAAAACCAAAGAACGGGGAAGAAAGATATTCTTTGAGCCCAAGGTGACCTTGAAAAGTATTGTCTGAAGGAAAAGGTGGTAGATGGAACGAAATATAAGATAACAATCCCTTGCCTGGTAATTGCACTTGTCTCAATTCTATAAACTACCATGAAACATGAACTTTACCCCGTATTTCCAGTTGAATACCTTATTGTATCCAATTTTATACCAATTTTCAGGCAATCAAGCGTCTCCTCTAGGCTTTCTTCCCCATTTATTCAAACAATGTTTACAACGGATACATCAGCTATGATTCTTCATCAGCGATATGTCGGCCCTTCCTGGAAAGGGTCCTCGTCAGGCTGTAAATCCTCTGGTTCAACTTCGGGAAGGAAACAAACCTGTAATAACAATTCTATAATCCTCAATTATAAAACAATTCTATAATCCTCTGGTTCAACTTCCCCGACTATAATCCTCTGGTTCAACTTCCCCGAACTTGAACCAGAGGATTGACAGCCTGACGAGGACCCTTGCCAAGAAGGGCCGAAATATCGCTGATGAAAGAATCATAGCTGATGTATCCGTTGTAAACATTGTTTGAATAAATGGGGAAGAAAGCCTAGAGGAGACGCTTGATTGCCTGAAAATTGGTATAAAATTGGATACAATAAGGTATTCAACTGGAAATACGGGGTAAAGTTCATGTTTCATGGTAGTTTATAGAATTGAGACAAGTGCAATTACCAGGCAAGGGATTGTTATCTTATATTTCGTTCCATCTACCACCTTTTCCTTCAGACAATACTTTTCATCAAAAGCCTTTAATCTATGATCCTTTCTTCTAGACTATGCTTGCAAGCTACGCTGAGAACCCTGCAAAGAATTGGCGCAACAAAGATGCCGCTGTTTATCTCGTTGTCGCTCTGGCGGCCAAAGGAGCTACTCAGCGGTACGGAACAACTCAAACCAACCCGCTTGTCAATCTTGGGGATTTCTTTAGAAGTCACGTGGTTCCGGATCTACAAAACCCCAATGGTATGCTTTCTGTAATCCAACCATATTCTGTATTTTACCTTCTTCCTCTAACACCAGAGGCTGTTAGGGCATTCTAGAAGAATTACTCGTCATCTGTCAAGTCGGCCGCTTCCCAAGCATCTTCTCGTTCGGGTTGAATGGACGCGTTGATGTGTGGCGGTCCGACGTGCAAATCCGGCGAACAGTAATCTAGTATTATTGTAACATACAACGCATTAAATGTATTGTAACACATTAAATGCAATGGTCGACGTATTTAGTGCCATGTCGGCGCTACGAGTTAGATCAATAAAAATATCCATCCATCTATCTATCTTGGCCCGCTAATAGGGGAAGTTAACTTGTATTCTTGTCCTTTAATTGGCTCACTAAATAATTTGGTGGAACGATGCGACGAGCTAAAAAACTTGAGAACGTGCAGAGACTCTTTGCAAAAATGATGGCAGAACAGGATCTGGCTACCGTTACGGAGAAGACAAATCTTACTGACCTTCGTTGGTTGGGAGGTTCTTCAGTCAGGCTGTATAGAGCAGCGGTTCCCGACCGGGGGTACGCGAGACCCTCATGGGGGGACGTGAACGTCCCATATCTCTGAATTCGAAAAAGTCTGCTTTCGTCAAGAAATTAGAGTTTCAAAGAAAAAAAGCAATTCTGTTTCTGATGCTTGACCAGTTTACGACGATAATGAAATTGACAACTTTGCAGCCCTAAGTATCCTATTTATTTGCATATACTTTACACATTAATCCCTTAACATTTATGACAATAAATTATGTCTGTTTGGCGTTCTGGTCTTGACAGATCCTCGTAGAATAGTAGAAGAATAATTCTTCAAAAAGGAGTACGCAACCTTTTTGAACCTTACTTGGGGGTACGCGATACGGAAAAGGTTGGGAATTACTGATATAGAGCATCGTTTTATTTTGTTTTCCCGCCACGGCCCCACGGTCTTCTTTGCAGTTTGTTATTTATTGATGTGATTTGAAAGTTTGTTTTTATCAGTCTGGGCGTTGACCGAACAAAAAAATTTACATCAGCTCTTCCGTCCATGGCTAAGAGAATGAATGAACTCAATTTACTTACCTTTTTTGGGATCCCAAAACGTAAGTGGAGGGATACCTATGACATCGCAAAATTGTCCGTCTGTCCGCCCGTCCGTCCGTCTGTAAGCACGATAACTCTCGAAGGGAATGAGATATTTTGATGAAACTTGGTGTGAGGATTCGTTGGGTCGTCGGACCAGTCAAGTTCGTAGATGGGCTTTGTAGCCCTACATTTAATGGTGGGGGAGGGGTTTCAAGTTAAGATACAAACAAAATATTTTGAAACAGCTAATGTGATAGTCGATAATGGGGTAAGAAGACATGCTGAACACGATGGTGAAAACCATTTTGTCATCGAACAAGTAGTTCGCCCGGAATCCGGCCAAAACCGGAAAGTTTGTTAAAAGTAAAAGTTTTATTTTATGTTGATTAGATGTTCGATTTAGGGGTAGGAAGACACGCTGAACACGGTGGTGAAAACCATTTTCTCGACGGACAAGTAGTTCGCCCGGAATCCGGCCCATACCGGAAAGTTTGTTAAAATTAAAAGTTTTAGTTGAAGTTGATTAGATGTTCGATTTAGGGCAAGACGACATGCTGAACGATTATGTGAAAAAATTTTCTATCCGGACAAGTAGTTCGCCCGGAATCCGGCCAAAACAGGAAAATTGATAGAAGTTAAAGTCTTATTTCTAGTTGATTAGATAACCGAGTTAGGGGTAAGAAGAGATGCTGAATCCGTGTGTGACAATCATATTTTACCCGGACATATAGTTCGACCGGAATCCGGCTGGAGTCAGAAAATTTGTTATAAGTTAAATTTTTATTTGAAGTTGATTAGTTCTGGAGTTTGACCGAAATCGGGAAATTGGCGGTAGTGGCAGGAAGTTTTTCTCAGATGATAGCTATTTGGCCTTAATCTGTTTCTGAATTTTAATTGTAAAAATGTTCAAGGAGTCTGGTGATGACTGGATCTGGCTAAGACAAGACCCAGTTGTCTGGATCAGATATTGAATTTTTTGGATCCCATCGGAACCTTTGGTCTTGTTTTATAAGAAGTGAACTAAAAGACAAAAATGCTCCTCGGCCGGGATTTGAACCAAGGACAGGCGAATTTACGAATTACCAAAAAAATTTGCGAATTTTTTAGAAGGCAGGCGCTCTTACCATTTGAGCTACCGAGGGGCTGTGAACAAAGTTCGCAAACCACTACAATAATCTGGTAGAAGCCGGAGTCCTAGACTTCTAAATTATATTCGAAAAAACTGTTTCTTGGTCACCGTACAAGTCCCTTTTGTAAAGTGCCACCTCTGTATTACGATTTACTTACTTTACTTCCATTCCAGTGAACCAACTGCCAGTCCTCCGCGCAGACGCCATCAAGTACCTCATGACGTTCCGCAACCAGCTGACCCGCGAGGATCTTCTCTCTTCGATTCCCTGCCTCATCAGCCTCCTCTCGTCCTCAAGTCACGTGGTACACTCCTACTCTGCTATTGCACTTGATAAAATCTTGAGTATGAAGGCACCTGATACGAAGAGGGATATTGTGCAGAAGGGAGACCTAGCACCGCATGCGAAGAATTTGCTTGGTGAGTATCCTTAATCTTAATAATGAGCTTCTTCCTTAAATAATGAATGAAGGATTTGTGAGGCACTGCCCAAGGGCGTAAGTGCAGTAGAAAAGGACAAAGAAATATAAAATAATTGCAAAACGTTCAGAAAATATTTTTAAAGCTTCACGAATTTAGAATCACATTGATGGGATCGTGGACAGGTAAATTTCCAATCGGAGAACACAAGTTAGAGTAGAGGGCTTCAAGCGTCAACAATGGGTCGCAAATTAGTAAACGGCGGATCAGGTAGCGGTTAAAGGATCACTCTTACTTATTCTGCCTTTTATGTCATTCCTGTGTAGTTGTAAGTTTCTGAAAGACCCGCCGTTTGCGATTATCTCGTTCTTCCCATACGTCATTTTAATGCTTTTTCGGCCGAGCCGATTTTGCCAGTCAAGCAGCACAAAACTCGCCGAAAGCTTCAACGTCCGTCGACAACGCTTTAAACATTTATTGTCCTATCTCCAGTTCAAGGTGAAGTTACGGATATTAGTCACGCACCAATCTCGACCCAATTGCCCCGTAACCGGCTGGGAATGGTAGTGGGACCCCCGAAAGGCACAACTAGGACCCCAATGCAAGTATACCAAGTTTAGACTAGATACCTGTCATGGTTTACGAGCTATGAACAGCACAAAATGGTGAAAACCGACAGCAGCGGCCGAAGAGTACATTGTTCATGAATTAACACTCCACTAAACAGGACGAAGTAAAGTTAAAGCACCCCTTGCAGTATTTGCTCTTCAACTTACAGTATTCTAAAATATTTGAATACTTAAAACTATGCTGTGCTTTCAACAAATAACCCATGGCCTTGGTTGTATTAAGCCTTTTCCGAGACCCGTTGACTTGTAGCGAAAAATGGGAAACAAATTACGTAACCGTTTTTGGGATCTCAAAGCGTAAGTGGCGGGATACCTATGACATCGCAGAAGTTGTCCGTCTGTGTGCACTATAACTCTCGGAGGGAATGAGATATTTTGATGAAACTTGGTGTGAGGATTCTTTGGGTCAAGTTCGTAGATGGGCTCTGTTGCCCTACGTTTAGGGGTGGGGGAGGGGGTTTAAATTAAGGGACAAATGAAATATTTTTAAACACATAATATGATAGTCGATTATGGGGTAAGAAGACAAGCTGAACACGATGGTCAAAACCATTTCGTCATCGGACAAGTAGTTCGCCCGGAATCCGGCGAAAACCGGAAACATTGTTAAAAGTATAAGTTTTTATTTGAAGTTGATTAGATGTTCGATTTAGGGGTAAGAAGACATGCTGAACACGGTGATGAAAGCCATTTTTGCACCAGACAAGTAGTTAGCCCGGAATCCGGCCAAACCGGAAAGTCTGTTAAAAGTAAAAGTTTTATTTGAAGTTGATTAGATGTTTGATATAGGGGTAGAAGGACATGCTGAACACGATGATCAAAAGCATTTTTTGGCCGGACAAATAGTTCGTCCGGAATCCGGCCAGAACCGGAAAGTTTGTTAAAAGTAAAAGTTTTATTTGGGGTTGATTAAATGTTCGATTTATGGGTAAGAAGTCATGCTGATCACTTGTGTCAAAACAGTTTTCTATCCGGGCAAGTAGTTCGCCCGGAATCCGGCCAAAACCGGAAAGAGTTAAAGTTTTATTTGTAGTTGATTAGATATCCGATTTAGGGGTAAGAAGAGATGCTGAATCCGTGTATGAAAATCATTTTTACCGGGACATATAGTTCGACTGGAATCCGGCTGGAGCCGGAAATTTTTTTGTAACTATAACACACATGCTGAATCCCTATCTGAACTTGGTTTTCTCAGATGATTAGCTATTTGGCCTTAATCTGTTTCTGAATTTTAATAGTAAAAATGTTCAAGGAGTCTGGCGAAGACTAGACCCAATCGTCTGGATCATATATTGATTTTGTGGGATCCCATCGAAACCTTTGGTCTTTTTACTGACGGAAATAGTTCTCGCAGACAATTGTCGACAGCGTGATACACATCGAAGGTAGGAAAACACGGCAAGTGAGAAAATCAGCGTGGTTTTGTCAGAAGCGTTAGAATGTACCGTACGAAATTGGGGTCTCCGGGTTTAGAAATATACGGAGTGATAATGGAAGCAGTTGCGTTAGTATTATAGATAACACAGGTGAGTTACGAGCCTGGTTGTCAGGCTGCTGTTGGGGAAGCTTAAAGCTTCCGCGACACTGCTGGTATTTTCCAGCAGTGTCGCGTACAGCAGTGTACCCTAATTGGTACCCTGCCTCTCCTCATGAGCAGCTTCTTCCTCGAGTTTCTTGTACGAGCATTTTTATTCAGGTCAGGTGTTATCCAATCACCACAAACATAGATAAACACGTCATTTTGAAGTCACGCGCTCTGTCCTGACGTGATTGCACCCACAGTAAGGTATACCTAAATTCAGAAAACCTTTATTTTTTGTATTATTACTGCTTTATTTCAATCCATAATACCATAACAACAACAAACAAAAATACACTAAAACAGACAGTGAACAAAAATACAAAAGAAATCTACCCCATGCAAAAGATATCCAGGAAGATACCCCTCCAGACGGGTAGCATATAGAAAATGGGTAGGGCAGCAAAAACGACCAAATCATTAGTTTAATCGGCAAAACATAGCAACATTAGCTTTGCGGCGCAGCTCCTTCAGGGTGGCAACTCTTTTTTCAACCAATGTACCACCGGCGCTTCATCGCCTAGCCAAACGGAAACATGTTCGAAAACCCGCGTTGTAGACAACTTGCAAAGCTGACAAGACCGAGTATGGGCAGAGGAAACCAGGCCAAGAGCAACAAATTGGTAACAGTAAGTCTTGAAAAGGCGTAACATAGTTACGAAGGACTATTGCTCCAGGTCCTGCTAATTCTTCTGCCTAGTTTTACCTAGTTTCATCCCATCATTTTATTTCTGGTTATATTTTGTTTCGTGTCTGTGTATTTCGTAAATATTTTATTCCTTTTCTTTTCTTCCTGGAACACTCCACTATTGGAGCGCTGTAGCATCTTTCGGTTTCCGGTTTTCACCGTATTTTGTGGAGCTCATAATTCGTGAACCAGTGCAAGTATCAAGTTCTAGTGGGTATTAGGGTGTAGTTGTGCCTTTTGGGGGTCCCACCCCCCACCCCAACCCGGTTCAGGGGCAAATGGGCCCAGATTGCCCAGTGATTAAAGCTCATAACTTGACTAGAACTGGATATAGGACATAGGACTATCAAATTCCTTGGACGTGTAGATCCTAGGGCTGGGAAATTGCTTTTAGGACGATCAAATTCCTTGGACGTGTAGATCCTAGGGCTGGGAAATTGCTTTTAAAGTTGCACCACCCCACCCACCCCGTTCATGGGCAACTGGGTCCAGATTGCCCAGGAGTAAAGTTCGTTACCCTTGCTAGGAATTAACAGGTATCAAGTTGAAACTTGGTAGGATTGTGAGCATTGGGGTCTCTTTTTACTTGTTGCGGGTCCCAAACCCCACCCCCACTTGGTTCAGGGGCAACTGGGCCCAGATTGCCCATTTTGTAATGTTTTTGATTTGACAATAACAGGAGATAAGGCGATGAAATTTCTTTGTGCTTTTGGATCATAGGGATTGGGAAGAGTTGAACCACCCCACCCTCCCCGTTCATGTGCAAGTGGGACCAAAATTGCCCATGAAAAAAGTGTTTGACCCGTGACTGGAATCAAACTCTAGACTGGTATACTTGAGGGAAAAAGGTGTAAACACGCATTTTGATGGGTCACGA
The DNA here is from genome assembly GCA_023053575.1 of Branchinecta lynchi. Taxonomy (NCBI): domain Eukaryota; kingdom Metazoa; phylum Arthropoda; class Branchiopoda; order Anostraca; family Branchinectidae; genus Branchinecta; species Branchinecta lynchi. The sequence goes on along the minus strand of JAKZAP010000011.1, from coordinate 14,494,523 downwards.
CCCCCCCCCCCCCCCCCACTCCCGTTTATGGGCAGCTGGGCCCAGATTTCTCAGAGTTGAATTTGTCTATGACAGGTCTCAAGTCCAACTCTTCTATATTTGGGGAGATATATCTGTGGGTGAGGATGTTGTGTAACATCACAAAATATTACATCACAAAATAATGAACAGTTGGAAACTGGACTTTTTTGTCATATATCATATGCCTTTCTTAATGAATTGTGACAAAAGGAGCATTAGTCTGCTACGAATTGGTTTATTGCACTTGTTATTACCTTGCTAATGGACAAGAGCTGTAAAGGGTGGGACGGCAGACCATTCAATGTTCGAACAAGAACAAATGCTATTCGTGCAAGACCTTCAACATTTCTTTGGATTTATACTGGCGGTTTGTTTACATTTAAAGCTTTTAAAGGGGGGTAAGAGAACTAGCTCGGTAGGTTAAAACTGTTGATGGCAATGGACGGATGTCAGTGAGATGCAATGAACAGACCTGTAGGCTATCATATGTTTAGGACTCCCTTAAAGTATTCTACGAAAAGCTATACATGCCTCATTCAATGGTGGTTCAGTTTTTAGATCTCCAGATGTTGCGTTGTATAGCTAGCTATGTATATTACTAAAATTAAAAAAAGACTTATTTTCCTAGATCTGTTTGTGACCTGGAATGTGAAAGAACTACCATACATTTACAAGGTTATTTCAATACTTGTTTGATTATTGGGGAAGAGAAATGTCTTTGTTCTAAAGCTGTTTGTATATAAATGTGATAAACATTTTACTTTTACATTCCGTGTTCTAAACAATCTTTTTTTCCAGGGAACCTTTTACAAGCCTTCTCTTTCCCCGGTTCTGAGGAGAACGACCACCTTATGCGGGCGTTGATGCGGAGTCTTCTGGTCCTAGGTGACCAAGGACTTCCGTTCTTGGAAGCCGTAGTGACGCAGCTCCTGGAGAAATTGAAAATAGCCGCCAAAAATCCCAGCAGGCCCCACTACAATCATTACATATTCGAGTCACTGTGTATTGTTATTGGAATCGTTTGCAAGTCATCCCCCGCGGCTGTTGGAACGTTTGAAGAGGCACTGTTCCCAGTTTTTCAGGACATTCTAAGCCAAGATGTCCAAGGTGAGACTTTTTATCCTTTTTATTGAAACGGTAAATACAAATCCGGAAGTTTTGGGGAATATTTGACGGACAAATACAGTATTTTTAACGGTGGCTAAGGTTTTCGAACTATTAAATTTTAACTGAAAGGCCAGCTTATTTTTGTGCCATGTGTATGAACGTCCGGAGTTGGTTTTGTCAGTGGCAATAAGAATATGGACCACGACCCGAAAAGACAAAAATCACAGATAAATCACGCAGTCTTTCATCAAGGGTGGTTTTTCCTTCAAGAATGTCGCGATAACAGAAATTCAAAGGCTGTTATATGCCTTGTTGCAAAATAATTCAGAAATAGTTCAATATTAGATAGCTGCGGCTTGGTTACATGTGGAATAGAGGGGAGGGTCCGGGGAGAGAGTTAGGATTTGTGTCAAAAGAAGTTAGTAGTAGGTTAATTGACAAAGAAATCCAGGTTTGGTTAGCTAGGATAAGAGATAGTGGATCTTTGAGTTTGTATGCAGAGGCTAGCTGGGGGGTGAAGAAATTTATTTTAAAGCGGTTGTAAATAAAGCGGAAATGAAACTAATTTAAATATGAGGGCAGATAGCTTGCCACTTGGTGAAAGACGAAAGTATTTGGGAAGTGTTAGGGAGAAATCTGGTCCTTCCTTTTGTCCAATGTGCGGTGAGGGAGATGAGGATCTAATTCATTTTATGTGTGGATGTGAAGAAATTGAGGATCTAAGGGAGGAAATTTTTAAGGGAGGATTCATGGGAGGAAGTGGTTGTTATATATTATGCGGAGTAGTGCTTTTCTTAGGGTAAGAAACCTGGCGAGGTTCGTCAGAGTGGCCAGTTGTCACAGGGAAAAGTGTTTGAGTGGGGTTTAGTGTAGTAATATGACCGTTTATTTTTGTATTTACATTTTGTTATTTATGTGTGTTTGCTATGGTCTTTGGGCTTTCAAGACAAATAAATATCATATCATATGCCTTGTTGCAAAATAATTCAGAAGAGTCCCAAAACTAGTAGCCTAGCTAGTTTATTCATTCCCAGCAGCTAGTTTGGAGCTATTGTTGTTCCTAAATATGTTAAATATATGTTATTGCTGTACTTGTCACGTGTCCCGATGGCTTTAATGCTGTTTGTCTATGTAGTGGGTCGTCGATTGTTTAAAGTTTTAATCAAGTCCTTGATTGAAGTTCTGACAAACAAATTCCGTTTCAGATTTCGTCCCGTACGTTTTCCAAGTTCTGGCGCTTCTCTTGGAACTGCGGGCTGCCATCCATCCCATGGGATCCCCGGAAAGGGTGATTCCCCCACCATACATGGCGCTGTATTCCCTCCTGTTGTCCCCTACATTGTGGGAGAGAGCGGCAAATGTCATTGGCTTGGTACGCCTCCTCCAGGCCTACTTAGTTTTGAATAGCAAACAAATATGTGATCTTGGCAAGCTAGTAAGTTATTATATCTTATTTAGGTTGCGTTCCTCAAACTTAACAATCGTTAGCTTTACTTCGGAGCGGAGCTAACTGCAGCTTTAACGATCGTTAACTTTTCCCAGTTCTACAATTGTTAACTATTTTGCAACGATGCTCACCGACCATCGTTACAAAATAGTTAACAATCGTTAAGCTCTGGAACGGAAATTGTAGGTGGGCGGAGCTTAAATTTTGAAAACAGAAACGTGGAACGCAAAACGTTAACAAATGTTAACAATTTGTTAACGATCGTTCAGTCCCGGAAAGCAACCTAAGTTATTCATTTACTTAAAGAGAAAACTAGTGCGGTGAGTAGGCTACAAGCAAAGAAGCAAAGCAAAGCAGAAAAATAGCTAACATGAACTTAAAGGTACGTGTTTAGATTTAGATAGATTTATTGATTGCTGAGCAGCCCTAAGGCGTAGCAATAAAAATCACAAAAATATCTCACACACACAAAGAACGCTCAAAACCCAAAAAACTAAAAACAAAACGTCGTCCGTAATCTTTCTCTTCCAAATTTAATCAGCTCCACAATCTTCATCTTTTTACTGAGTATGGCCATGAGTTAGGCGAATCCTCTTTCAACGCTTCTAAATATGCTGATTGTAATATTCTACGCGCAGTCCGATTTTCGTAATCGAATGCGAATTTCCCCGTCGGTCGAAAATTTTGACGCATCGCGTGCAGGTTTCCTCCGCCAATTTCGCTTGCGAAATCTTATCGATCTGTCTATGTAACTATCATAAAAGATCAATATTCCTTCAGCCCAAGCTGACTGCGAATCATAGGAGGGTTTTCGCGAGCTGGAAAGCAAAGTCGGAATCACTTTCCAATGGTTTTCGCGCTACTTCGGAAAGTTGCCGAACTTTCCAACCCGGTTTTCGCGCTTCGGAAACCGAAGCAGCTTTCCCGGAAAGTGATTCCACGAGGATAGTGGAAAGCTCCGGGGAAAGTTGAATGTTTCGGCGGGAATTTCAAATGTGTGGAGAAAAAACCGTGCAAGTGTTACTAATAAATAAAAAAAATGGCAATCGTAATTAAGGTGACTTCGATGGAATTTATGAGAATCAAAGAACCGTTAAGTGAAACATATTTATTTGGAAAAGTTTGTAATGCAACATTTTCCCGGCGATTTCAGCTTTCCATGTGTTTTCGCGATCAGTCCAGCGGGAAAGTGGAAAGTGAATCCAGGTATCGCTTTCCCACAGTTTTCGCGATGCGCTTCGCTCGCCGGAAAGTGATTCCGAGATCTCGCGAAAACCCTCCTCATATTTGACGGAGCAAAACGGATAAGTCAGCTACATTTTATTAGAGCTGTATTTCGGCCCTTCTTGGAAAGGGCCCTCTTCAGGCTCAAGCCACTCAAGCTGGAAAATGAACTTGTGGAAAAACAATTAATGATTTTTCCTTAAATGTCTGATTTTGTGAACTTCTTATCGAAAATAGGTTGGAGCTGGTGTTGTGATTTCATTCTGGAAACGGCTGCTGTTTTTGCTGTTCGAATGGGTCGTCGAAAGGGTAGAGATTCTTCTGCATTTTGATTTTGGAGTCAGGAATATTTATCACCAAAGTACGGAACTTCAAATAGCCCACACATGCCGCCGACAAGTATCCATCTTAGCTGGAAAGAAGAAGAAGAGACAGTTGACTCCAAAATCAAAATGCAAAAGAATCTCTACACTTTCGACGACCCATTTGAACAGCAAAAACAGCAGCCTTTTCCAGAATGAAATCACAACACCAGCTTTAACTCCAACCTATTTTCGATAAGAAGTTCACAAATCAGACATTTAAGGTTTTGCTCCGTCAAAAATGATTCGCAGTCAGCTTGGGCTGAAGGAATATTTATCACCAAAGTACGGAACTTCAAATAGCCCACACATGCCGCCGACAAGTATTCATCTTAGCTGGAAAGAAGAGACTGAGACTTGACTCCAAAATCAAAATGAAGAAGAATCTCTACCCTTTCGACGACCCACTCGAACAGCAAAAACAGCAGCCGTTTCCAGAATGAAATCACAACACCAGCTTTAACTATTTTCGATAAGAAGTTCACAAAATCACATATTTAAGCAAGAATCTTTAATTGTTTTTCCACAAGTTCATTTTCCAGCTTGAGCGGCTTGAGCCTGAAGAGGACCATTGCCAAGAAGGGCCGAAATATAGCTCTAATAAAATGTAGCTGACTTATCCGTTTTGCTCCGTCAAATATCCTAAAAGAGACTGCGACGAAGACTGCGAGACCGGCCAAAAAAACTCAAATATACTAAAAAAGAAAGCTTTCGAGAGAGGAATGTTTTTTTTGAAAACTGGCAAAAAATCGCATTTCATTTCATGATAAAGGCATAAATATTCTTTGAGCCCAAGCTGACTTTGAAACATTTATTCAAATAGTGTTTACAACGGATACGTCAGCTATGATTCTTCATCAGCGATATTTCGGCCCTCCTTGGCAAGGGTCCTCGTCAGGCTGTCAATCCTCTGGTTCAACTTCGAGGAAGGAAACAAACCTGTAATAAATAACTGAAGCTTCTACTGACTATACATATATTATTAAAGTAAATTATCTTCAAATATCACTATATTGAAAAAACTAGTCCTGAGATTTAATTTTTGACACGGACGCTGTTTTTGCTGCACGATTGGGCGATGACAGGAAAGGGTTTTTTCTTCATTTTGGTCAACTTCAGGGCCGAAATATCGCTGATGAAGAATCATAGCTGACGTATCCGTTGTAAACATTGTTTGAATAAAAGATAAAGGTATATTATTATTTATTTATAACCCATCAACTGGCCTGGGCCAAAAAGACGGAGTATGGAAAAAATACAAAAATTAAATGAATAGGTGAACAGAGTAAACTGAAATACAAAAGAACAACAAAATCCAAATAAGCTTGAGTCAAATCCGTTTCCCACAATTTGCGCAATTTGCGCACTTCACAGATGTTGAGTTGCACGGGCTCTCGCGGCTGGATTCGTGGCTCCCACAAGATTTAGAGCATTTGAAGTTGTTCTTGCAGTCACAGGCTAAGTGACCGAACTCTTGGCACTTGTAACACCGCTTTGGGGCGTAGATGTACTTGAATATTCGGAAGTAGTTATAGTCAATATGAAACCTTTCAGTCGGTTGTTTTTCCACGTTATTCTTTAACCCTGCGAAGTAAAGTATACTTCCGATAGACACAACATCTGGATAGCAGACTGGATAGCTGAGAACTCGGAAAGGAACCAGAAGTGTTATAGAAGGGTAATGCTGGTTCGGCTAGCGTGGACCCGCGCAGCAGAGGAACGCCCGGACGCGTCGAGAGACAAAACACGGCGACACTGTCAGAAATTTCATAAAGGACAACAGAAGGATGCGCGGTTTCAACAGACAATAGTTGCGTTTTTGCAGACACCATGGTATCTGATACCACGGTCTAAAGTCGTTTTTGCAGTTATCGTGGTACCTGATATTCAGATAATAACTTCAGGTAGACACGACAGATCATGATCAAATGGTCGTGGTATCTGAAAAGTCATCTCACTTTCATCAACTTCTGTCAGATTGGTGAGAAACAAGTTTAGCACTTAGTGATGTAACTGGATATCAGTTTTTGGGATCCCAAAACGTAAGTGGAGGGATACCTATGACATCGCAAAAGTTGTCCGTCTGTCCGTCCGTCCGTCTGTGCGCGCTATAACTCTCCAAGGGAATGAGATATTTTGATGAAACTTGGTGTGAGGACTCTTCGGGTCAAGAGTCAGGTCGAGTTCGTAGATGGGCTCTGTAGCCCTAAATTTAGGGGTGGGGGAGGGGGTTTAAATCAAGGAGCGAATGAAATATTTTTAAACAGATGATGTGACAGTCGATTATGGGGTAAAAAGACATGCTGAACACGATGATGAAAACCATTTTGTCATCCGACAAGTAGTTAGCTCAGAATCCGGCCAAAACCGGAGAGTTTGTTAAAAGTAAAAGTTTTATTTGAAGCAAGAAGCTGAACATCGTGGTGAAAACCATTTTTTCGCCGGACAAGTAGTTAGCCCGGAATCCGGCCAAAACCGGAAAGTCTTTTGAAAGTAAACGTTTTATTTGAAGTTGATTAGATGTTCGATTTAGAGGTAAGAAGACATGCTGAACACGATGGTGAAAACACCATTTTTTTGCTCGACAAGTAGTTAGCCCGGAATCCTGCCAAAACCGGAAAGTCTTTTAAAAGTAAAAGTTTTATTTGAAGCTGATTAGATGTTCGATTTTGGGGTAAAAAGACATGTTGAACACTTATTTGAAAAGTATTTTCTACCCGGACAACTTGTTCGCCCGTAATCAGGCCAAAACCGGAAAATTTGTTAAAATGAAAAGTTTTATTTGAAGTTGATTAGATGACAGATTTAGGGGTAAGAACTAAGAAGACACGCGGAATCTGTATATGACAATTTTCTTTTTACCGGGACATATAGTTCGTTCGGAATCCGTCTGAAACCAGATTCTTTTTATAAGAAGTTTTACTTGAAGTTGATTAGATGTTCTTTATACGGATTAGGAGATACGCTGAATTCGTTTCTGAACTTTTTTTTTTTCTGGACGAGTAAGGTAGTTCGTTCGCAATTGTCCGGATCAAATATTAGATTTTTGTGATCCCATCGAAACCTTTGGTCTTGTTCTTTTGGGATGACTTAGAAAAGTGCAATTTCGGCAATAGTCGTTTTTGCAGAGCAACCGTGTATCAGATACCCGGTAACTGCAATAACGACTAATTGCAGATTAAGTTACCGTGGCAGCTAATGCGTCACAGACGACACTTCGGATGTTGTCTGTTGGGTTTGAAAATGTTATGCATAACAAGCGTTGACGTCAGGAAGAGCCGAAAAATCTCCAAAAAGCATCTGCTGAATTTTCCGACATCATGACGACAGACAAAAAAGTCAGTAGATGTGATTTTGATTAGAGATTTTGCTGTTTTTTGGCTCTTCTTGGCAATTGTTGTTCTGCATATCATTTCATGTATAACGTTTTCCAACACAACAGATGACATCCGAAGTGTTGTCTTGTTATGTACTGCCTGTTGAAACCACTCATCCTTCTGTTGTCTGTTATTAGACTTCTGACAGTGCAGCAACTGGCAGAGGCGTTACTAGCCAAAATGTTTGGGGGGGGACGAGGCATTTACCTACTGGCTGTTAAATTTTACCGACTTTTTCTGCAGAAAAAACGACTGTTTCAGCAACAAAAATGACATTTTCGAAAAAAGTTTACTGATTTTCAGAAAAAACGACTATTTTGACGAAAAAACGACTGTTTTCCTGAAAAAAATCAACTGTTTAGACGAAAAATCGGTTATTTTTACCGACTGGCCGACAGCATTAGGGGGGACGTCCCCCCCCCCCCCCCCCCCCCAGTCGTGACGCCCCTGGCAACTGGGAGGAATCAGCAGCTTGCCGCTTTTTCCCATTTTAATCATTGTGTGTATCACGATAGCTACTGTGAATGAAGTTGCGTCAAACACGGCAACGGTGAATATTCTGCTAGCCGAAATGGTGGGTTGAATAAGAAATATCAGCCAAAGTCGCAGGTCCGAAACTCGCAGGAATATCACCTTTAGTTACATATATACAATGCAGTGTAGCCAGGGGCGTCACAAGCCTTTTACCTTTGGGGGAGGGGAGGAGAACACTAACTTGAACTTGAACTTGAAGAATAGAGCCTTCTTTCGTGCAAATTCTACCTATCTGTCGGTTTTATGGTCATTTTTTCTTTTTTTTTGCAAAAAATACAAGAGACAAAACACGCGCAAGCTGCCGAGTCCATCCAGTTGCTGGTCGTGTTTTGTCTCTTGTATTTTTTGCAAAAAAAAGAAAAAATGACCATAAAACCGACAGATAGGTAGAATTTGCACGAAAGAAGGCTCTATTCTTCAAGTTCAAGTTCAAGTTAGTGTTCTTTTTATTGGCAAACTTAGGTATACAAAACTAAGATAATACTAACATATACAATAAGCAAAATCTATTTATTAAACACAATCTCAAGGGCTTGGGTTGGTTGGGAAAAAACAATCTTTATAACAAAATCAAATAATTCACCAGGTATTCTTATATTTTTGAATGACCGGACACTGGGAACCAGCCATAAAATGACAGGACAAAATACTGACAATTAGCACGTTCTGCAGGTACTTGGGTAATGGCCCTTCTGTTTCAGCTTTGACGCCGTGCTCCTCTTTCTAGGATGCTTTGCTTGGCGTATTCCAGAAACTCATTTCTTGGCCAAAGTACGACCACGAGGGTTTGAACCTACTCAGAACTATTGTCACAGTTTTGCCAGAGTAAGTGCACCCCCTTTTTTTTAACTTGCCTAAAGAAGAACGGGTGGGTCTCGACCTTAATATCCTTCACGGTCCCATGAAAAGGTCGACGCTGTTGTTCACGGTCGCATGAAAAAATGAACTCTATGCTTCTTAGATAGATAGATAGGCATCGCCTTTATTCTTCTCGAGACTATCATGGTAAAATCCAATTTTGTCGAGGTCGTCAGTATGCTATACACTGTAAAGGGTATCTCCGAGTAAGGATTAAAGTTAACTGCAGTATTCGCTACTCGGATTATTCTTATCTCTACTGAGGTAAGATTGATATAAATAGTGGTAAGAATAATCCAAGTATGCAATACACTGTAAAAGGTATCTCCGAGTAAGGATTAAAGTTAACTGCAGTATTTGCTACTCGGATTATTCTTATCTCTACTGAGGTAAGATTGATACAAAATAGTGGTAAGAATAATCCAAGTAGCAAATACTGCAGATAACTTGAATCCTTACTCGGAGATACTTTTTACAGTGTCTACAAAATATAAACACTAACAAAGATTAAAAATTTTCAGGAATGGCGGTATAAATGTTTTTTCCTGCCGCATATTGCCACATTTTATCTTTTGGAGTTTTGGGATCGCCATTGAGGCCGCTCTTGCAGGTCGTTCGCGAGCAGTTTAAGTATGTGTTTATGGATATTAATGAATGAATTTATCGCACGAAAAGAAACCTTGGGGTCATGTCAACAAAACAAGAAGAAAACACTACAAACTACAAAAGTCGCTCTCATGGGACAAACCAACGCGGAGGAATCTAGCCACCTTCCGGATATCCTCCCTATTTGTACTTCCAACTTTTATGGCACTTGCAGCCTCTGGCTCAAGTGCCATATACCGATCACAGTTCCGTCTGTCGGTCTGTCCGAGTTTGTTGTCACACTTTTTCGAGTTAGGGTACTTCCAGATGTGCTAGGACAATGGAACTTGGCAGGCATATCAGGGACCCGACCAAACAAACTTAGAAATAATAAGTTTTCCGATCCGACTATTTTTTTTGGGGGGGGGGGAGTGGAGGGCAGGGAATCCGGGAAATTGAGTAGTGTGTAACTTTCGAACGTGTGATTGGATTGTAATGAAACTTAATAACTGAATAGATTATATATCTGTGATATCCCCTTTAAAGTCTTGACCGCATTCGGTAGCCAGGGGGGAGTTGGGGTGGGGGGAGACCGGAAATTTCAAGAAACGGTTAGAATGGAGGGATCGGAGTGAAACTTGCTGGGAAGAACAAAAAGATGCTCTAGGTAAATCATTTACTGAATCGGATTGGCTACGGGCACCTTGGGGGATTTGGGGGGGGGGGAATCTCGAGAAACGGTTAGAATGGAGGGATCGGAGTGAAACTTGCTGGGAAGAACAAACATCGCTCCATGTAAATCGTTTACTCAATTTGACTGGATCCGGACACTTGAGGGGGGGGGGGGGGGGGGTTGTCAGAATTCGTTTTTTTGAGATTTTCACGACGAAACTTGGCAGGCATATTAGGGCCCGGTCAAACTGACTTGGAATAAAAAAAATCCTCGATATGATAATCTTGGGGGAGAGTTCAGGGAGGAGAATCTGGAATATTGAGTCATGTGTAACTTTGGAAAGGGTGATCGGATTCGAGTGAAATTTAATATTTGGACAGAGGACGTTTCTCTGTGGTGATCTTTTCATTTCCGGACCGAATCCGACAATTATTAGGGGGGGGGGGTACTTGACCCGCTTAGACTGGTGTGATCGGGATCGAACTTCGTGGGAATAACAACCAGAAGCTCTGGATTAATCATTTACAGAACCGGATTGGCTCCGGGTATTGTGGGTGGAGTTGGAGGGGGGGGGGGGGGGGGGGCTCTGGGATTCCGGTGATCGCGAGTTTACTTCCAGATGTGCTAGGACGATGAAACTTTGCTGGAATATTAGAGATTCAACAACATTTGCTTAGAAATTGCTACTTCCCAAATCCGATTATTCCTTAAAGTACCAATCATGACCGCAAAGTAGAAAAAAAATACTTTTAAGCAATATTTGCATTTTTCATGATGTCCATCAGCCCACTATCATTTTTGCCTCAAGGGTTTTGCTTACTAATGAAGTGCTAGCCCCCTTACAGTGCGCATCTCAATCGCAAAGTCGAAACTTACTTTTGATCAATCAAAGCATCTTAACCCATGCAAGTGCCAAATGAGCTTACAGCTCTTGTTTCTAATAGCCACTCTTCTCTCGTAATTCCCACCCAAAACATTTCGACCCTTAAATCACGCAATCCTTCACATTCACACATAAAGTGGAACACATCCTCAAGTGCTCGAGCATTTTCTTGCCAGAAGCCATGCACAGTTTCAGCCTACGGGACTCAAGTTTATATCTGGAGGAGCTTATCATAAGCAATACTGGGGGATCTAGACATAATCAATAGGGCACGCTTCTGTATTTTTTCAATCCGCTAAGCCTGGTCCTCAGTAAGGCCAAAATGCCAAGCTTCCACCAGGTATTTGCGCCGGACGTATAAACAAAACGTAAAAAGGCTAAGATCTTTAACTCCAAGCAACTCACAATGGAATTCATGGAGTCGGATATTTAACGCTAAGCTAGAATCTTTTTTTTTATTTTTCACAAGTTCGTTTTTCCAACTTGAGCGGCTTTGAAATTGAAGAGGACCCTTGCCAAAAAGGGCCGAAATATAGCTCTAATAAAATTCAGCTGACGTATCCGTTTTGCACTGTTAAATATGATTCGCAGTCACCTTGGGCTGAGGTAATATTTATAGGAAGGGATTACAACCCATTACATGTCAGCTTTACTGTCGGGTTGTCGCACAAAAAAAATAAGTTGCCTTTCTTCTTTGTATTTTTTGTCCAAATTTGTTGTTTTTATCAGTACGTGGGTCCAGGATTTCTTGTGTATCGTACATTGCCTAGTAATCCATCTTGCCTCTCGAAAAGAGCACGTTTTGTTGTTGTTGTCGTTATTTTTGTGTGTATGGCCCTTGTTGGTCGTTGGCGAAATAAAATAATAAAATAAATAGGTGAACAGAACTAACTATATTTAAGATAATATTAACTCTTTATAAATTATGGTTAAAGCTTAACCGAAAAAGGCTGTGATAGGCAGCTTGGTTACCGTCGTTTTTTCACTTAAATAGGCTTGAAGACCCGATGAAATGCGTTACTTCGTTGCTCCACTACTCACGAATAATTGATTTTCGAATAGTAGACTTAGGATTTGCAGTACCTCTATGCGCTTGTACCTGTGTGTTACGATTGATGATAAAGATTTACGACAAATTCGGCTTCAGGCTCAGTACTCTTCACCAAGCTCGCCACTAGCCACTGAAAAGCTGGGTTTGTGTTGAGATTCAAATTTTCAGCGTCATAGTAGAATATGCGTTGTGGGGACGGCCGTAGATATTCTGGACGCCGCTACTAGAGCATAGATAGTGCAAAATAAAAAAAAATCCCTTAGCAGAATCCGAATAATTCAGTCAATGACACAAAAGTAATTTTCAGTTAAACCTTAAATACTGTTCATAAAATATCAACCTATCCTTTGATCAACACTGGATCACTGCAGAGAAGGAAGTCCACATTGAATCTCGGTCTTGTCGCACGCCCCATTGACCTCCGTGCCCTGGAAGCAAATCTGCCCCCCTCCCCAAACATGTTGAACGTGCGCTGGAACATTCATCCTTACAGAGAAACACAAAAGACCTGCATCGCAACCTAACAGTTGAAAAGGAATTAGAAACTCGAACGAAGACTTACTTGAGTAACTATTGCTAAGACATACTGTCTTTAGGGCGAAAGTTTAAAAACTGACTCTACTCTAGAAACCACTTGGAGACATACTTGAAACAAATCTTCGTCGTGTTGTTCCAACGTCTAACTTCCAGCAAAACTGTCAAATTCACGAAGAATCTCGTCGTTTTCTTCGCATATTTTGCGGCTAGAAGATCTCCGCAGCAGCTGATGCAGCTCGTGAACGGGCTACAGCCAAAGTAAGTCAATATTTTTATTTTTCTGCATATGCTCGGACCCATTACATGTCAGCGTTAGTGTCGGGTTGTCGCACAAACAAAATAAGTTGCTTTTCTTCTTTGGATTTTTTGCCAAATTTGTTGTTTTTACCAGTACGTGGGTCCAGGATTTCTTGTGTATCGTACATTGCCTAGTAATCCATCTTGCCTCTCGAAAAGAGCACGTGGAGAATATTCTTTTATGAATATTTGAAATGAACATTGAAACAATCTTAATAGATCTAGGCATGGAAATTGTTTTATCGATGTCCCAGGCAGATCGCTCGATGCCATTACCCCGTAAGACCTTCAGTAGACCCCGGAAGACGTTCCCCAATGCTCATATTCATACATTCTTTTGAATGAATGACTATTTTTTTTAGCATGTTCAACATGGTGGCTGAGCGCCTGTTCCTCGTCGAAATGCAGAAGATCTCTGATCCGATCGACCGGAAAATAACTGCTGTTGGAGTAACCACGATTTTGTGCAACTCGGACTTCGTCACTGTGGCGCCTCAGTTGTCGTAAGTTCTTTAGGTTTGCCAAGTTCCAGTCAGTGAGGGCAACTTACAACCCTATTTCGCTTCGCAAGCAACCTCGTAGGAAGTTCCCACTTCATCCCCGCGGCGGAGGTAAACTCAGTCTCAGTGGAAATTTAACTTGTTGAGTCTACATGGAGCGTTTTCCATCCTACTTACCGTAGTTACTACGCATGACGTCACGATTTCTGGCTTTTTGCCGCCAAGGCTGGAACGAGTTTTCTATTTTCCAGCAGAATATCATGCCACGGGCGAATCCGACCAATCACGTTACAGAGATCCGTAGGTACAACTACGCTCCCGAGCGTGGTAAACAAATAGTTACTATTTCGAGAAGGTTGGAACGGTCAGCGTAGTAACTTTTGATGGGGTTGGAACGGAAATAGTAACTAATAGTTACTATTTGTCGAAGTGTGGAACACGCTCAATGCAAAACGCCGGCTCCCCGAGTCAGAGGCAAGCTCTCTTAGCACATGCAGGAGTGTCGGTTGCATCGAGATCTCCCTAGATCCTTGGGTCCAGGGTTGCCACCGGTAGTACAATTGTACTCTTTTTAGTACATTATTTTCAAAGTAGTGAGTTGGTAGTACATTTGAAAAAAGTAGTACTTTCGTAGTACATTTTAAGAAAGCTACTACTTAATTTTTAATTTTTTTTACAAATTTCTGTCTAAGGTGATGTGGGGCTAGTTGCATTTGTGTGGATACGTTAGCTGAATTTTATTATAGCTATATTTCGATCCTTATCGGCAAGGGTCCTGGTGTCATAAGTTCTTGAAACTGTTAGCGCTTTCCTCCAAACCGCATCTTCGGGTCTTAGAACTGTCATGAAATACTACATTACGTATTTGTGCAAATTATTAAATACATTTTTGATCCCTTGCACAGAGGCGTTACTAGCCAAAATGTTTTTTTTGTTTTTTTTTGGGGGGGGGGCAAGGCATTTACCGAATTACCTACTTTTACCGGCTGTTTTCAAGAAGAAAAAAAAGACACAAATTTTTTCTAAAACAGACTGTTTTGACGAAAAATAGACTGATTTTCAGAATAACCGACTGTTTTCATGAAAAAATTCAACTGTTTTGACGAAAAATCGCGGCGCTTCGCGCAGACTCGCTTACTTTTTACCGACTTGCCGACAACACTGGGGGGGGGGCGTCCCCCCCCCCCAGTCGTGACGCCCCTGCCCTTGTCTCCTAATTGCAATATGCCAATCTGCAAGAACAGACAAGAAGAGTAGAAAAGATGATGATTTCGCTTTCTGTTGTAAGAAATGATATAATATTTCTATAGATTTTACCTAACCGGAATTTGTTCAAGTAGGAAAAACCCTAGTTTTGACGAAGGTTCGATTCAGGCCATATTTATAGGGTCGTGCTAAAGGCATTTATAGTAGCGGCAGGGGAAGACAATACGCGTGTTGCGCGAAGCGCAACACGCTAAAAAAAAATTTTTAGGTAGTACATTTTCTCCTCTGGTAGTACCTTTTTGGTACTTGGATAGTGCATTTTATTTGGGTCAAGTGGCAACCCTGCTTGGGTCCAAGTTGAAATCATGTTTGGTATCGGATTAGTGAACTGAGGCTTTTAATTGGCCATACTGACTGCTAGATCAGGTTGTTAGATACAGCTGAAGAAGCCCCCTTGCCAAGAAGGGCCGAAATATCGCTGCAGTTACTAAAGTTGAATTTCCGACATCGGGGTTTATATCTGAAAATAACATCGAGACGGCCATTTAAAATAAACTATCGGAGCCGAAGGGAAGGGAAGTTATGAAAAATATCTACCAAGCGCAGCGGGATAAATAGTTTTAAATGGCCGTCGAGCTGTTATAACTTTAAATAGAACCATTAATAATTAAACTTTAATCATGCATATCATCATAAGCCCCCACAGGTTAGATTATGACAATCGTCACACAGAAAGTTAGAGGTGGATATGACTTAATATATGAAGTCATATTCACCACTAACTTTCTGTTTGGTGATTGCCGCAATGTAACTGGCCGTGGGTAATATGGTGATATACATTACATACCCGGTCGAGGAAAAGTTACAGTTTGTTGCCTACTAATCCATTTTCCACCACCAAACATGTTCCTTGACGAGTCGGCCTTGTGGACTAATTCGCTGAAGGTTTGCATGTAAACACACCAAATCCACAGTGACAAAGCATACCTTTCTCACGTTGTTGTAGGGAGTGGACGCAGGCGCAGTGACAAGCAAGAACAAATAATCTGACAGTATCTCCGTCTCCCTATCTCTGTAATATGACTGCGGTGTCGAATATTTCCCCATAACCTGTGCGGAGGTTAGTAGCTTCGCGCCACAGCACGTTTCATTTCTTCCACGTATAGCTAAATCGCTGTAAAGCCACCGTGAGGAAAAGTAGAAGTCAAGGCTGATTGGTTCTATGGACGCGCTCCAGGGCGGGTCAGCGCGCAGATTACGCCTCCTCCCAGCCTCCTGCACTATTTCTTCTGCGATGATCAACGGCGAAGACGGAAGATGAGTAAACGGGTATCGACATCAGCTCAAAGCTCTAGGTGTGCTCAGTTTTGTCGGGGTATTCATTCATAGTCGCTGCATGGGACTAAAGACAGAAGTTGTATCTGATTATTTTCCTCTTTATACAAGGCACTAAAATGGTCAAAGACAGGGCACACCTCGGTATCATACTATTCGAGTTTAAAGTCTGTGATTCATGTCGGCCGAGAAGGTGGGAGACATCATCATTTTTCGATGGGTGGATTTTTACGAACACACTGTTACCTTTGTTTTCCCCAAAATCCTCACGGTAACCAACGTTATCCAGAAACTAATTGAACACAATTCATGGTCCATTTACACGCTGCGTAAAATCCGAGCGTATTTTACCCACGTTTTGAGCTTGAAAAGATTTCTAGCAATACGGACGTATTTGGATACAAAACGGACCGATTTCTCAAATACATACGTATTGCTAGAAATGTTTTCAAGCTCAAAACGTTCGTAAAATACGCTCGGATTTTACGCAGTGTGTAAACCCACCATTACTCCTGAACGCCGATCCGCCATTGCTAAGTAACTATTCATTGATCTCCCGACGCTTGTCAAAAGATTAGTATCGTGTGGCGTGGAAGAGGATTAAAACAAAGAAGTATGTCACCATTTGGACGTTTAGAAGTGTGGAAGAAGAAATCATCATCCAGTTTAACATTTTTTGGTCTCGGAAGAATATTATTTAGCTCAGTTTCAGAACCTTCAAGAAATCATCATAACCAATTTAGTATAATTTACGGCGGCGTTTGTATCCGACGGCGAAACCATTTCTTTATGTATTTACTGTACACTCATGATGAGTCCACTGATTTTCAATACCTTCTATATAAGATTGATTTTGTTTCGGAACTATGAGATGAAATGGTTGATTTCAGTCCGAGTGACTTCATGTCACTCGGAGTAAGAAGAAAATACCCAGGTAAAGTTAGGGTAGTGGCCTGATGTGTGGATTTGTGCTAGAAAATAACTGAGAATATTTGCGAAGAACTACAAAATTTAAGGAGGGAGGTTTTGGAGTTAGAACACGGGGGAAAATGGTTGATACGGAGGTTGGGGGAGAAATGTTTTTTAGGAATAAAAAGTCTCAGAAGAAAGAAGGTTCAGCTGTGTGGGAATGTCGCACAGGGAGCACTTTCTATAGGCTTGCCTAGGTTTCGGTTTCTTTTTATAGCATGTATGTGAATTTATGAATTTATTTCGAAAAAGCCCGTGGGGCCATGGCAGGAAAATAACATAAACAAAAAATAACGCTCATAAACAGAATGTTTACTCCAAAAAACGCTCCCGATGCTCCAGAGACTGCTTGAGGAACCTCTTGTTCTGTTTTTGTAATCTACCATGGCCATCAAGGCTTTAGTGTTAATAAACTATGGTAGGCATAACTATTAACATTGAAAATGGGGTCTTTGTTAATGTGGTCTGTTATTTTGAAAACCAAGAGACTATTCTACATACATAGGGACGTATGTCAGATAACTTCACGCCAGTGACCTACTATAGATACCTACCAGTTTCATCCCCACTGTTCACCTGGATTAAATACTAACTTGCCGTATCACTGGTTAACTAACCCCATTAAGCAGACATTCTTTACCTGCAATTGCCCAGGACCTTCACGTTTCTGCCCTTGCCCATTTCTCCGCACTCCATCTAGGAAGAAGATTTTTTAGACCCGATTAGTCCCTTTTCTTTTTCTTTTTTTAAACGTTTATTTTTTATCTCGTGCATTTACTACATTATTGAGAGCTCAGTGTATTTTTTCCTTTTATTTTGTCTATACTGGTCTATTTTCCTCTTCTTAAGTGCGTTAATAAAATCATCATCATCATCATCTTTGTTGCAGGGCCCAGCTGTTAGAAGCCCTTCTTGCCCTTTTCGAGCTGCCTGTCGAAAACACGGAGAAGGAGACGGAACTCCTCTTGGATCTGGATCAAGATGGATCTTCCGGTGGTTTTGTAAAGCTGGCCTACGCCATGCGACCTGACGAAGACCCTCTACCTGAGGTAGCTGACCCGAAAGCCAATTTAGTCCTTAGTCTTCGGAAAGCCTGCGAGGCTAGATCCGGAGTTTTTCCTAACCTAATTTCTGGGATGTCAGCTGCGGCGCAAGGAATTTTGCAGAAGTATTTAACCGCTACGAATGTCAGTCTGATGTGATGCTAAATGAGTTGTTGTCGCTTTTCTACTCGCAAATAAAGTAAGTTCATATTGTTAGTCAAGACTAACCTCACCTTAGACCCTCCTGTGCACCAGAGGCACCTAGGGTATCCACGAATAGGCGCCAGTCTTCCCGCTGGTGGGCTGCTGCCAAGCCAAGACGAGGCAAAGACATGATAGAAATGTGCATGTCCTTGATCTTCCGAGCTTAAAGGGACAATTTAACGCACGATTAGGATTTCCCCGCCAGATTTCCTGCAGTTTCATCATCAAGTTGAAGAAATCTCAACATGTTTTCCATGTGGAAGTGATGATGGTGCCGAAAATCCCGACAGGAATTCAAGTCCGGGAGCTCCCGATCCTGATCGTGTGTTCGCACTATAAGGCATGATAACGATTCCCTGATTCTGCGAACGATGAACGGGTACAGATACCCGACACTGAACAAACGAAATGAACAATAGTAGCCGAATAAAAAATAGCGTTGGTTAAAGCTTAACCGAATGGGACTAAGATCCAACAGTCTAGTTACACTTCACTTATTTACTAATATATTTACACTTATTTAAGAGGCCTGAAAAACGCATTACTTCGTTTGTCCGTTAGCCACAGTTAGTCGATCTCATCGAATGAACTTATTCTTTCGGATTTGTGGTACCTATGTGCATGTCCCTGTATGCTTGATCTTCCGAGCTTAAAGGGAAAACGCACGATTAGGATTTCCCCGCCGGATTTTCTGTAGTTTAATCATCAAGTTGAAGAAATCTCAAACTTGTTTTCCATGTGGAAGTGATGATGGTGCCGAAAATCCCGACTTCAAAAGACGACGCTAATGTAATAATAATAATAATTTATTTTTGACTCGCTACAAAAAATTCCAAGCGGAGTATCAATAAGAAACAAAACAAGCACTTAACAAAACAAAAGCACAAGAAACTAGAGCAAACGAGAAAGGTCACTGTAGGCGGGCAGATGTACCTTTTTTGCGTCTTGAACCTCTATACAAACGTCACTTCTGAAGACCCATGTCACCAATTCCGAACGTTGTGACAATTCCGAGTTGCGTTTTCAGCAATTACAATTAGCGCGTTGAACTCGTATCCTAACACGTTGCGCTGTCACCTATTTTCAGAGCACGTGTTTTGCATAAGAAGACCAGGCACAAGATTTGATACTCTACCGAGTCCGTTTGTGTTTGGATTCGGTGTTGAACTCGCAAGAAACACGGGAGCTAAAAACGCTTGAAGCTACAGAACACGGAACCCGTGTTAGGTATGAAGGGGTAAAAATCTTCCAAAAGTCAAACGTTTTAAAACAACTGAAACTTCTTAAAATATTTCAAACACGGGAGTAATCTTGTGAAACGCCTGAATAATTTCGGATTTCTCTAAACTTCTGCATAAATTTTCCAAAAACTAATCGAACTTTGCAATAATTCGAAACAATCCAAAAATTAAATTTCAAAAACAGTCAATACTTCTCAAAAGTTCACGAGATTTCCTTTCGTTTTGAAGCGTTTGCTTTTCAAAACCTCTATTGCCGCAACTATCGCACACCATACTGAAGTGTTGAAAATCGGGGATACCCTACCGATACTCTTTAAGTCTATCTGACCCAAAGATAATGAGACCAACTGACACGATCTTTGATCTGGCCAGCCAGCACAGCTTAATCATCTAGGCGGTTCTGCAAGCTCCTATCTTCTCCATGTTAAGTTTTTGGGACTAAGGCAGAGCTCTGAACCTGGCGCCTCCTCCGCGCCCGTGCTCCTACGAGCGTAGACCAAACTCAGAAATCATTGGCGGGAACGCAGTTCTGTTTGGCTGTGTCACTCTTTTGTGAAAATGCAGGGGAGGTCTCGCTCTGCCGTGTTTTTTTTACTCAGAAATCAGAATAAGGTGAGTAGGAGAATAAGCTGTTGTGATAGGGCAGGTTGACCGCTTGAAAGAGAAAAAGACGGAACGATGATTAAAGAAGATACCTTAATTCGCACTTCAGAGCGATTCGATCCGGAACGGATACAGTTAATCTGTGTACTGTATAGAGTAGTATGATAAAAAAATGTATCTTATGGTCGACTTACACACTGCGTAAAATCCGAGCGTATTTTACACACGTTTTGAGCTTGAAAGGTTTCTAGCAATACGGACATATTTAAATACAAAACCGACCGATTTCTCTAATACGTCTGTATTGCTAGAAATCTTTTCAAGCTCAAAACGTGCGTAAAATACGGTCAGATTTCAAAATACGCTCGGATTTTACGCAGTGTGTAAACCCACCATTAGTGGTCCAAGTGTACCCTTGAGGGTACGGAGTCTGTGAAGGTCCAAAGGCTGAAAAGTACCAACGAAAATTTGTTCATGAATGCTTCATTTCTTACGATTTACGGAACAATTTGGGCACACCTTTTTTGGGAGTGAAGAATCCCTCGGGTTACCACCTTAAACAGGTAATTAGACACGACCATTGTCACTAGTCTTTAGTACGGCAATTATTAATTCCTAGAAATACTGGCATCGATTAATCTGAAAACATATTACATTCACATACTCCTTATTATTTAGAATTAGCCGCTCCTCCAATTTCTTCTTTGTAAGATTTTTTACCCCTCCTCTTGTGTTAGGCAATGTCCGATATCGATATATCGGACCAAATGTACCGTGTTCTTCAAAACTGTGCTAACCACATTTTCATAATTTTTGGGCCCAGTTTTGTGCATGCCATCTGCATGAAGAAAGCAGGAACTCAGAAAGTTAAAATTAACCTACCTGTTAGATGGTGCTTATGTCGTCATCTAACACTTAGCACAATTTAACAGACAGCTATGTTCTTTCCAATGGTATAGTTAACTCAGTTTTCAAAAGCATTTCCGTTAGCACAGTTTTGAAGAACACAGTACAAATATCATAACTGAAATATCAATGTCTAAAACCCTTTTCGTACATTTCCTAAGTATTGCAAACGTCGTAAGAAAACCAACTCATAGAGATCCAATATGATTTGATTTTCGTTTATAATTTTTTCCCCTGCCGTTCTTGGCAGGGGTCCATCAGGCTGTTGATCTTCTTATCAACGTTGGGGAAGGAACAAACCTGCATTAATCCTGCAATAATCGGCTATTGCCGGTTTGTTCCTTCCCCAATGTTGACACTGAAGATTGACAGCCTGACGAGGACCCTTGTCAAGAAGGGCCGAAATATCGCTGCCAAAGCCTCGTAGCTGACGTATCCGTTTTATGCGTTCTTTGAATATATTGTTCAAAGTCAGCTTGGGCTCAAAGAATTTACACAATCCTTGAAGCCAAGCTGACTTTGAAACATATATTCAAATAATGTATACAACCGATACGTCAGCTACGATGCTTCGCCAGCGATATTCAGTAATCAGATAAGTTGCATGTTTGTTTCCTTCCCCGAAGTTGAACTGAAGATCGACAGCCTGACGCCCTTGCCAAGAAGGGCCTAAATCTGTGGCGTTTATCCAGAAGGGGATAAGTCACCTTTTTCAAATTTTTCAGGAGAGCAAATTTAGTGTTAAACTGTTTCCATCAAATTAATAAATTGCGAGGTGAAAAATGGGAGATAACTACTTAGCTTGGTTTTTCATGACGAATCGAATGAACTTACGCAAATCTGCCTAGATGAAATGGTTTAGAAGATACGGGACTAATCCCATTTCGGCATATTGCTTTCTGAGGTTTCTGAGGAAGTTGTCATATCTCAGCCAAAACTGGACTTTTTACCCTAACGATTAGACCAAATTGTAGATCTTGAGGAGAGATATCGATTGGTGTTAGTAGTTCATTTTCGCCAAAAAGGTGACTTATCCCCTTTTGGCTGAACGCCACAGAAATATCGATGATGTAGCGTCGTAGCTGGCGTATCCGTTGTGTATTTTATTTGAATATAGGGATTCGCATTTCGCACATTATACATCACGAATGTGTTTTTTATTAATCAGTTTTCGTACTTTCGGTTGTCTTATTAACACAAAATTACAGAAAATGTTATTTGACGACACTTTTCTTAACCGAAGTTAGGTTTTAATTTGTTCTGCTTTAGTTAGTTAGCCCCCCCCCCAACCTGTAAACATTAATCTTTAAGAGACATGACCTCCCCCCCCCCCTAACTGTAGGGCAACTATATTCTACCATAGCCTGCTCCAGGCATATCACCTATGAGGATATGACCGTGAGAACTCTGTAGCTATTGATGTTGCTTATGTAGTAGGCTAGCTTGTACAGGCCTTGAAAGAAATATTTCCAGGACCAGAAATATTTCTGCTCACATTTGAAGCTATGCTAGCCAGAAATCAGAATGCCAGATATACTTAACAGTATCGATATCTCAGATTTTCAATACTTTAATATGACGTACGATGACTGCGGAGATAGTGGTTTTGTAAAAGCAAACGCTTTAAAACTAAACAAAATCTCGCAAACTTTTGAGAAGTAATTTAGCTAGTTTTGAAATTTAATTTTTGAATTGTGTTGATTTATTGCAAAGTTCGAATGGCTTGGGAAAAATGTGTACAGAAGTTTGGAAAAATTTGAAATTTTTGGGAATTTTTGGTAATCCTTAGGAAAATGTGTACGGAGATTTAGAAAAATTTGAAATTTTTGAAGAAATTTTTTTATCTGAAACGCGGGAGTAACACGTTTGATGGAATGTGCTAGCGGATCTGAAGGCGGCTCGAGCAGAGGCTTGGAATCCTAGTTCATTAAAGCACAGCTGGAACTAGAAATGGCTTTTTCTTTTCCAAAAACTTGCCATGTGAATTTAGTGATTCTCTTGTTAGCGCTTGCCAACTCTGCGCCGTGGTTAAATGCATCTAAACAAGAACAACTGCTGGCAGCCAGTGTTGCCATTTCACTAAAATAAAATCCACTACGCAATTAGCAAAGAAGTACTATACCAAAGAAGAGAAAGTACTTTGAATCACAAAGTACGTCAAAAAGTACCTCGGTCACCACCTGGTCACCACGGAAATAAAGAGTATATTTGTTTCGAGAATTACTACTTGTCTTGAGGTTTAACCGAAAAGGGCTGAGATCTAGTTACATCTAGAGACAATCTAGTTAGACAATCTAGTTTGTTTAAATCTAGTTACCCATCACTTGTTCACTTAAAATTAATATACTTGAAGACCTGATGAAAATGCGTTACTTCCTTGCTCCGCTACTGTTGAATAATCGATTTTCAAATAGTGGAATTTCCCTGTCGGATTTGTGTTACCTTTATGTGTTTTTACCTGTGTTTTATGTTTGGAGAAAAAGAATTACTGAAAGTTGGTGTTCACGCCAGAAGCGTTACTAGTCAAAATGTTTTTTTTTTGGGGGGGGGGGGGGCGAGGCATTTACCGACTAGTTGGTGATTTTTGCAGAAAAGACGACTGTTTTCAACAACAAAAAAATACAGTTTTGAAAAAGATTGACTGATTTTCAGAAAAACCAACTGTTTTGACGAGAAATCGACTAATTTGATGAAAAAAAATCAACTATTTTGAAGAAAATCGTTGCGCTTCGCGCCGACTCGGTTATTTTTTTTTTTACCGACTTTTTTACCCCCCCCCCCCCCCCAGCAGAATTTGGGTTGTGGCAGGTATATTTAGTAGAATTTGGGTTGTGGCGACGACTGGATATTCTGAACGTCACTACTAGAGCAGATACCGGAATTTAAAAAAATCGCTTAGAAGAATCTAAATAATTCAATTAATTGAAACCCAAAATAAGTTGGCTTTTCAGTTAAACTTTAAAATGGACAGCAGAAGAAAAACAGTACTAAAAACAGTACAACTGCACTACCAGTGGCAAGCCTGCTCGCAACTTAGTGGAAGGAAAGAATTCATGTTTGGCAACGCCTTTCTAGGGACTTTTCAACTTCAAGACAAAACAAAAGTTAGTCTGGCATTCCTGAAAGCGAAAAAATCAGTTAAAGGGGTCAAGAGGGATTACAGAGGTTAGTAGACCACCACGTACGTTGTCACTGGGGGTGTGAAAACGATGAAAAGCAAGAGGGGTCCTATAAAGAACAGATCACAGTGGTTCGTTTTACGATTGTTTCTGTTTTAAAAAACGCAAACCACCTTAGCTATTACTAAGCACACTCTGGACCCCTTGGCTTCGATCAGGAATTTCAGACGGTCCTCTCCACCGACGCTTTTGCCTAATGTCTTGTACACACGATCAGAGTCGGGTGCTCCCGGGCTGGAATTCCTGCCCGGATTTTTGTCACCATTTTCATATGTAAAAGTTGTTGGTTTTTGATCGTGTGAATGCACACGATCGGTAATCCCGTGCGCCACGAAAAAGGGGTCATACAGCAAACGTTAAAATCATTCCAGCATCGTTAGCGGTTATGGAAATAGCCATAACGTATCTCGGGAATAAGATCGGATAGGACGGTGGGGGAGGTAGGGACGCTCGTATTATATTAGCGTGTCTAACAATTGTAAGTATTAGTTACGCTCTAACCTCGTGAAAAGTTACTACGCTGACCGTTACAACCTTCTCTAAATAGTAACTAACAGAGACTAATTAATTACCACGCTCGGGAGCACAGTTACGTGGTAACTACGATCTCTGTGACGTGATTACGATCTCTGTGACGCGATTACGATCTCTGTGACGTGATCCAATCTCCGATTGGAAAATTACCTGTCCACGACCCCATCAACGTGATTCTAAATTAGTGAACCTTTATGGAAAATATTTGTTGAGTGTTTTGCGATTATTTTATATTTCTTTATCCTTTTTACTGCACTTACGCCCTTGGGCAGTGCGTCATAAATTCATTCATTAGTCCGATCAGCCCGCGGCACGATATCCTGTCGATAATGTAAACTGTGTTCCAACCTCGACGCCAAGAAGCTAGGATCCCTGAGGTCATGCGTAGTAGCTATGGCAAGCACGGCGGAACGCTCTCTATGATACGACGGGTCACTTAAGGGAACTTTATCATCTGCAGAAATACGTGGTGGGACAGTTTATATTTGACAAAAAATGTACAAACCCACCAAACAAGTACTGAAACGACAACATGCTCCAGCCATAAATCGAACTCGCAAGAATACACATCACGTGCCACAATCACGCATCAGTAGCCACTCATGATTTGACCAATTCACTGTCTCTTAAAGGGCAAATCAGGATTTCAAATTACGAAGTAGATACTTTCGTATACTGACGCAATTCGTATTTTCTTCGCAAATCGTCTGGGCCTTCAAAGCTTGCTTCTGCCGTAAACTGATTCAAGATTACTTGTTTCGGATATTTGAAAATTAGAAGATACTGAACTAAAACCTTAGCCCCTACTCCGATGATCAGACAAACGCCTTACCGCCTCAGATTATACAAACTTTCGGCAGCAAGACCCGGTGAGCAATTTTGCTTCCCACTACATCTTCGCTTTCACGGGACCTTGGCGACCCGACCTCAGAGCATGAAAGATGGGTTGAAGACAACTTTCGGAAAATCTATCTTTCAGGACTTGAACTTCAAATCCAGTATTGTTTAGACTAGAGAGGAAGTAAGGCGGCTACGAACAACATACATACAGTCCAGATTATCATCTCGCATACTAGCCACAAAGCATGTTAGATCTGAAAGTAAATTTTCACGTCCAACTAAACAAAAATGATCGAGGAAGACACTTACAGAAGTTAGGTTTTAGGAATACTTTACAAGTTCCTAGCCTAAGTTTAATGTCTTTCATTTACTGGTAAACTTCTCCGTACAGACAGACCTCTTGAGCAGGGTTGCCACAGATAGCGCGAAATTGCACTTTGGACACTTTACTGTAGTAGAATAGTAAGAAAACTTAGCACTTATTGCACTTTTTGGTAGAATGCGCAATGTTTCTTCAAAAGAACACGTTTCGTTCTGTTCCGACGGCTTTTTGCTTTAAAAGCATAATATTAGTTTATTATAATATAGGATAATAACAGTGTTCTCAATACGTTAATTTTAGTAGTTTTGCACATACTGATCAACAGACTGCTGCAAAGATTTGTTTGTTTTTGAATGTACTTTTTTCAAGCAAAGTAACATTTATTTCCGATCTTTAATAGCACGAACGATTTCCTCAGTGTGGCAACCCTGCTCTTGGCAGCAACATGTTAGAACAATATTGTCATCGCCCCGTCTGCTATAAGCGCAACTACTGCGTTTCCGGCTAATCTGCGGCAGCAGTCATCGAAACACAACAAACAGAATTCCGAGACGAGACAAATTTTTAGAGGTTCTTCTTCCGAAGTAGTTAATTATCGAAGAGGCAAGTCCCCCTTGCTTTCCATTCGTATGTTATGGCGGGGGGGGGGGGGGGAGGGGCATTTGACAGAACTATACGAAAGCGCTAGAAAATACGGCAGCGATTGCAGAACTCCGTGAAGACGTTCATCAAAACAAATAACACACAAACAAAACTTGGGATAAATAACAATTAGAGTTAAATTGCTACAGCGGACTCCTTGACCGAAAACAGAAAAAAACACATGGGCTATAAACCAAAAACATAGACAATCATTTCAACGCTGGGCATTGCACTCGGCAATGGTCGACAACAGAGGGAAGGGAGGCTATAAGTCGAGACGTTTGAAAAAGAAGCATTGAACGCACAATTTTCTTCTCGGCTATGTTTTTCAGAGAGACTCGGCTTAATTTTCTCACAACACTGACAGTCCAATGGTAAAAAGAAGGTAGCAAAACTGACCCGCAAGCTGACCCATCTCATCCAACGCTCGACCCCCCTCCCCCTGACACTACCACTCCTTTCCTTCACTACTTCTCTCGCTACAATTACCTTTTCTTTCGCTGGAATGCCACATGTCACCCGTTCGCAGTTAATTTTTAACACACAACTCTTTATCTTGAAAGGCTAAAACCAGACTTTATAGCTCGATTTAGCACCTCATTTACAGCGGGACAACACGAGCAAGGACAGTTCGTCCAGGAGCAAATACTTACCCAGGCAGATCTTTTCCACCGACAATTCGTCACGGTAAAGTAATCATAAGAGTTGTCTGCTATCAAAATAAACAAGGCCAAAGCCATCATGGTGACCCAGAACGAGAATTCACTGTAAATAAGCGACAACAAAACTTTTCCCGCACAAAAGCTCGGATTATTACGTAGAACGCCATCTGAGAGTACAGAAACTACATTACGATACCGTATGGTACAATTCCCACTTGAAACTGTGCATCCATCAATTTCCGTTCATTTCTTCCTCATGAGGTGTATCTTAATCCACACTTCTGGCTGCCAGCTCGCTAGCACTACGCGAACAAGCATGATTCACTGGTTAAGGACTTGGCAATGATGGACAGGGAAACCACGAACCAAATCCATTAATCCTTTTCTTTCTGGAAACGCCCTAAAAATCTGTTACCGCACATCTAGAATGTCAGAGACATTATTAACAAAAGGTTATGCTGCTAACTTCAGGATGAACTGGGCTGTATTTAGGTTCAGCCAGGTTCATGATTTCACCGTGGATATTGTGACAGACACTCTTCGGACTGGTCCTTTCTCGGCCCCCGAACTCCGAGACTGGCAGCGGAATTCAGACACGGCGGGACCCAGCCTTAATACCTAGTCTTAACTTTACTCTCATGTTTCCACAAAACCGAACAACTTCCGGACTAATAGTTCTGTAATTCACTCATACACACAAAAGGGCTGACCTTCAACATACTCCCATGGCCGAATTCAGTATTTTATGCCAAATACCACTTCATCGTGGAAACCATTACTTAAACTTCGCATTATATTCTCACCAAGCAGTGCACTAACACCGCCATTCTCTTTACAGACTCCGTTTTGTGTCTGCACCGACTCCGCTCAGCGTGTGTACACACTCGCATACAGTTTCACTGTCGCCAATGTTTCACTGCCACAAAATGTTCGACAGTGTCTGTCCATTGGTTTGCTGTACTTGGGAAGGAGTTCCATTTTGGAAGTTGAGACCGTTCCCAAGCTGACTAATCCCTGGGTTTCCATTGCCCATGGAGATACCAGACATCTGGTTTTGTAACTGAAAAAGTTTAGTCGTCAATTTTGAGGGAATGTTTCCTGATTCCCCTTTCGAATGTAACTCTTACGAAGAACCGATAATACTACTGTGTAGTGGAACTTCTTTCTCCATCATCGCAATCTGCCCTTGATCCAACTATGCGACTACCATCCCGAATGAATGGCGTTGTTGTACCCGGACCATCACAAAAACTGGAAACAATCCGTTATAGAAACAAGCGAACGAAAAGTGGTTCTAGCCTCACGAAAACCCACTTTGAAGCTCATGTTTTCCCAAATCGCCACCCGGTCTGGTCTAAAGAGAGTCAATAATATAGTCACACCATCTCAGAAAAAAAATAACATTCAAGGTAGCAAATAACCCCGACGCGCGCGGACAAACGCATTCGACGCAGTACGAAAGGTTGCGTTTGGTTTCAACTCAATTGCGCGTAAGAACTCGTGCCCGACGCTCACCGTTTCTATCTCCTTCCGGGGCTTTAGCTGAAGGATAAGAAAAAAAAAATGTTAGGAAATTGGGAACGTCTATAGGCCCTTTGTTTGACATCTAATTAAAGTTTGGAAAGTTCCAAATACAGACCTGGTTCGCAGCCGATTCCTTTCTATACAGTTCCTCTACTTGCCGATTGAAGTCCCACATAAGCTCATTAGGACGCTAGAAATCAATACAAAGCAGTACAGTACAGAAAGACAGAACAGTTAAAAAAGAAGAAAGGTTAGTCAATCTACAAGTGCAGAACACCTCTCTATTCACTGCACTATTGATGCACAAGCAACAATCCATGCACTGCTAATCATGCTAAGAAAGCAAACTCAGCTACAATAGAAATTAAGAAATAAGGTAAGGTTTAGGATTAAAAGAGTACAGCGTATACTCGAACTTCTTCAGGGTTAAATGACAACGAAAAGGAGGGGTGCTGCAGAGGATCTTTCGCCAGAAGATAGTGCTAAAAATGAAGTTGAAGCGAGAGTTTGTTGAGAGGACCACACCGTTCCCCTTTTCGAGTAGACCAACCCAACGGTGGATAATAGCCCAGGGTACCCTCCTCCCCATGTTTGGGTTAGTGTGCCCCGAACCTTGGAGAACAAACCATCGTACAGACGAATTCATACAGTCAACTATGGAGCGAATACTACACGAGAAATACTTATTTTGCTCCAAGCTGCAATTTAAGGTAATTTAAGGTAACTCTTCTCACAGGCATCTTCTAAAAGTACTTTATAAAATATTTCCAAACTATAAATTTTCACAAATAATGTTTTTTCCCACCTAATGCTGGTTATCCGTCAGATTATATTGTGTTGCATGTACAAGTATTGCCTTTGGCGTCAAATCCCACTCGCTGGCAACCAAGGCGGACACTACTATTTGGCTTGAAATGAGCCTACGAATGTCGCACCTCGAAAAATATCGGCCAACTTCTGCCAGCACTGTCTTTCGAGTGACTGAAGTTTTACAGAAGGACAACCAGTTTGAAAACAGAAACTGAACAGTTGTGATGGTTTATATCTTTTTTTTAATCTTTGAGAGAGAGAGACAAAAAATTTAATATATAATGGAATTTTACAAAACAAAATTTTAATATCATAGCAGACCTACCACGTGAAAATGTATGCAGATTTGTTTGTGGCAGGACTAAATAATTTAACCACTTAGCCTAATTATATTTGGAACAAAAAAGAAAAGGGAAAAATAAATGCAGTACTATACATAAACAACTATATGAATATATATAATTTTTTTTAAATATTATATGTAAACAGAAGACGATTAAACCTCGTGGCAATCCAATCTTTCTCCCTTAGTTCCGTATATCACGTCATGCATCGTATTTCTTGGATAACGTGTCAGCCTCACCTGAACCGGCATCAGCCCCCTTGCAATTATATTCATTAATAATTCGTCAGGCATTCATTCGGTCATAAGTTATTTTATGAGAGTTCTTTACCAGGCGTTGAGACATAAACATCTACTGTTTTCTCTACACCATATTTACGCTCGCCCCTTGAAAAAAGTTGTCACAACAGTTACATGAGCTGAACTTAAGCAGACATGAAGACCAGTAATCTGCATAGAATGACCCAGCAAACAACCAAATACGAGCAACTTTTTATCCACCCTCAATTCAACTGTTGCAAAACTTCATCCCCCCCCCCCCCCCACCGACTTCCAAAGTTATTATTCTTTTTAAACTATCTTTTGAAATCGGATCTCTTTTAATAATTTGTACAGGACTTCTTAAAATACAGGACTTGAAGTGGACTGGAAGGGGAGACGTAGGAAGTAAAAAGCGTGAGGAAGAGTTAGCAACCTAAGCTAAACCGATTAATGAGACCTACCTGTGCTAATTGGTTCTGCATAAAGGGGTTTGGTCCCATTGCAGGTGCAGGGAAGCCCGCAAACGCCGACGGTTGACCCTGAGGATTACCAGAGGCAGGAAACTGACCGTTCATTCCCATCAGGCCAAAAGGTTGCTGCTGCTGCTGTATCTGTGCGGCGGGAATACCGAACACCCCCTGGTTGGATAACATATTAGAAGCAGGAAAGCCAAAGGCACCTGGAAAAATATGAATGTGAAGTCACCATGTCAGAAAGATAGACGCATGCAGAAACCTTCAAATTACAGCGAGGAAACCGATCATTATAGGGTGTGTTCCAGCCAGAAGAAAGCACGTGGTCGTCCGTGGGTGAACGTGAAAACTGAGGCAACTGTGATAGCTAGAGCGAAAATCGAATTTCATAAGGACAATTAACAAATTGTTCGGAAAACATCATTTGAGGTTTGCGATGGCTCACGTTGTTTACTTGATCGCCAGTAGGATTAACTTTTTGTCTCAATCAACTTGATTGCATCGAGTATTCTTTTTGTCGCCATGGCCCGTGTGCTTTTTGTGAACTGAATTCACCAATTCATCATTATCGCATCTGAAGCACCCTTGGTATAAGACTTAAAAAAAAAAAAAAAATACTTGGACAAACATTATTTGGTGTACACGAATAGGCTAGCCACATTCTCCATGGACAAATGTAATGATTGACTTATTTGAAGTTTACGACCCCTTTTAAGTGTTATATTTTCGCCAAACATAACACTATTCTCGGCATCGTCCATTACATTTGACACAGGGATGCGCATCCGTACGTTAAATGTTATCAGACTAGACCATCAGAAGTTTCATAACAGACAACACTAGGATGCGCAATTTTCAACAAATAACACTTAGGGTGTTAGCTGTTAAGTTTTTCAAACTTTACGCATGTATTGATATGTAATAGTACAGATATTATCATTTAATGTGCCTCAGACTGGGCCAATCTTAAGGTTTAAGGTTTAATGGAAAAATTTACACAATAGCAAAAGCTAAATAATACGCAACAAAAAGAAAATAAATAAACACAAATAAATAACTAACGACATCTAAATAATATACCAACAACAACAAAACTTAAGACAAAATACAGAAATAAATCAAGAACCGAACAGGCACAAATGAACAACAAACGTGAAATTTTGTTGGTTATTAAAATAATTAGTAACAAGGGGGAAATGTTATGCAATGTTATGAATTAAATATTATGCACACAAGACGAGCCGAAACACTGCCGTAAAAACATCTGCTGACTTTTTGTGGCACTTGAGCTTACTCAAGTGCCATATAGCGATTGTAATTTCTGTCCGTCAGTCGGTCTGTCGGTCCCGGTTTTGCTAGTTCGGGCACTTCCAGATAAGCTAGGACGATGAAACTTGGCAGGCACATCAGGAACTGGACCAGATTAAATCAGAAATGGTCGCTTCCCCGATCCGACCATCTGGAGGGGAGTGGAGGGAGGGGGAATCCGGAAAAAATAGGAAAAATGAGATATTTTTAGCTTACGAACGGGTGATCGGATCTTAATGAAACTTGATATATGGAAGGACTTCGTGTTTCAGACCCTCCATTTTAAATCGAGACCGGATCCGGTGATATTGGGGGGAGTTGGAGGGGGAAACCGGAAATCTTGGAAAACACTTAGAGTGGAGGGATCCGGATGAAACTTGGTGGAAAGTACAAGCAAAAGTCCTAGATACGTGACTGATATAACCGCAACGGATCTGCTCACTTTGGGGGAGTTGGGGGGGGGGGGGGGAGAAGTCCGAATTTGTAGTGATCCCGCGAGTTCCGTGCTTCCTGATGTGCTGGGACGATGGAAATTGACAGGCATGTCTGGGACCCGACCGGATTAAATAGGAAATCGTCAATTCCCCGATTCGACCATCTGGGGGGGGGGGGAGTGGAGGGAGGGTGAAGCCAAAATTTGAGGTATTTTTAGCTTGCGAACGGGTGATCGGATCTTGATGAAAGTTGATATTTAGGATGACCTCGTGTCTCAGACATCTCACTTTAAATCGGGCCGGATCCGATGACACAGGGGGGAGTTGGAGGAGGGAACCGGAAATTTTGAGAAACGCTTAGAGTGGAGGGATCGGGATGAAACTTGTTGGGAAAAACAAGCACAATTCCTAGACACGTCATTGACATAACCGGACCGGATCAGGGCACTGTGGGGGAGTTGGGGTGGGGGTCCGGATTTCTAGCGATCCCGCGAGTTCGGCATACTTCCTGATGTCCTAGGGCGATGAAACTTGACAGGTATTTCAGGGATCCGAACTGATTGACTTGAGAACAGCCGTTTCCCCGACCCGACCATCGTGGGGGGAGTGGGTGGATGGGGAGTCCGGAATCTAGTAGCGTGCATAACTTTTGAACGGGTGATCGGATTTGAATGAAACTTGTCTTGTGAGCTATCGCCTCGGACGTTCAGTGTCACGTCCGGCTCGGGTCCGATACCTGTGGGGATGGGGGGGGGGCGGTGGAAAACTCAAGAAACTCTAAAAGCAGAGGGATTGGGACAAAACTTAATGGATGCCACAAGCATTAGGCCTAGATGAAATTGACGGAGCCAGATGGTTTCGGGGCACTGTGGGGGGAGTTGGAGGGGGTTTCCTGGAATTCCGGTAGTCGTGAGTTAGAATAGTTCCAGATGTAAAACAACCATACTTTGCAGGCATATTAGCGACCCGAATTATCTTGACTTAAGAACCTGACACAACATACCCCCGGAAACTTCCGTTCCTAGATCCGAGCATTTTTTGGGGAGCAAGAGAAGAGAAATATGGAAATTGACTTCTATAAATTGCGAACGAGTGGTCTGATTCGAGTGAAACTTCATGGGTGATACGAATCGATGGCCAAGACATGTAAAACATGCGTTCGAACCATGTGCGACCACGATTAGGGGAATTGGGGGTGGGGGGACTTTTGACATGCAAACAAATCAAACTGATGGACCGAATGAGATGCAAATTCGACAGTGCCGAGTTCATGCGGCCTGGATTTGTTATTTGGCGTCCGGGCCGGATTCGGCCAAGGTGGGGGGGGTACTGGAAACTTGCAGATAGGCTATGCTCCAATTTCAGTAAAACTTGATGGACAGGAACAGGGAATTAAGAGATTGGGCCCGAACCGGCTCCGACAACGTTGGTGGGAGGGGGGGGGGGTACCGGAACTTTTCAAAAATGCTCAGATTCGAGTGAAACTTGATAGATGGTATAAAAAAGATGCTTTAGGTGGTCGATTTTTTTTTATTCCGAACCAGATTCGGCCACGGTAGGTGGAGATAGAGTGAGTACCGGAAATCATGTAGCACGTCTAGGGATCAAACAAATGGATTTATTGGGATGAAAGTTTGAACAGTCATGCGCATTTGCTACAGACAATCGAGACGATACCGGAACTGCTCAGAAATGAGTGAAACTAAATATCCTATTTCTATTTTCGAACCGCATTTTTGGATGGCGGGTGTATTTTGTGACGTTCTCATCTACATTCTTGTACAGCCTACTCGTACAAGTGCCATATGAGCTCGTAGCTCGTGTTTCTTTGTAGTCATGGTATCGGAAAAGTCAGTAGACGCTTTTTCGGTAGTTTTTCGGCTCTTCCTGGCAATATCTGTTACGCATAACGTTTAATGCATAACTTTTCAAAAATCACAACAGATGACATCCCAAGTGTTATCTGTTGAAACTGCACATCCTAGAGCGTGTTCCATCCTACTTACCGTAGTTACTATGAATGATGTCACGAATTCTGGCTTTTTGCAGTCAAGGCTGGAACGATTTTTCTACTTTCCAGCACAATATCATGCCGCAGGCGAATCCGACCAATCACGTTACAGAGATCCGTAGTTACTACGCTTACTACGCTCCCGAGCGTGGTAAGCAAATAGTTACTGTTAGTTACTATTTCGAGAAGGTTGGAACGGTCAGCGTAGTAACTTTTGGTGAGGTTGGAACGGAAATAGTAACTAATAGTTATTATTTGTTCCTATCTGTTTAGAGCGTGTTCCACCCTCCTAACAATAGTAACTATTAGTTACTATTTTCGTTCCAGCCTCGTGAAAAGTTACTACGCTGACTGTTCCAGCCTTCTCGAAATAGTAACTAATAGTAAACTATTTGCTCGGGATCGTAGTAAGCGTGGTAACTAAGAATCTCTTTGACGCGATTGGTCCGGTTAGCCCGTGCCACGATATTTTGCTGAAAATAGAAAAATGTGTTCCAGCCTCGATGCCAAGAAGCCAGGCTTCGTGACGTCATCCGTAGTAACTACAGAAAGTAGGGTGGAACAAGCTCTATATAACTTCTCTCAGTGTAGTGATAGCGTTTCTATCTTTCCTGTTCCTTTGATCTGTGTTGTAGAAAATTTGGAGGGGGTGATTCTTCGTCTCAGTTGATCATATGTTGATGGTAAGACTGAAAGCACCTAGCGACTAATCAGGAGCTGGGCAGTTGAGGCATGGCCGTCAAATTGGCCGTTTCTACATTCTACAAGTGCAATATGTGGGATGCTTGCAATTTCTTTTACTTTGATTAGTATCCATTTGCGTTTTTCCACCAGAACTGTTTCATCTTCGATAGATGGGGCTGGAGGTCCTCAGAGTAATTCCCCATGCTTGCGCAAAGTCTCTGAACTAAGTTCTCATTATATCCCGATAGAAAAAAAAAACTATTACCTTGGGGCATAGCAGCTTGTGTTGGCTGTGCAAACATGGAGTTCATCTGAGGACCACTCTTTCCGTAGAGGGCTAGAATGGAATCCCTGTCCATTGGTTTCTTCTCCCCTTGTGACTGATTAAAGAAACTATTTTCTTCATCTTGAATAGATGGCACTGCCTGTGGAGCGGGCTGGGGTGGTGCAGAATTGTTGGCATTTACAAAAACTCCAAAAATATCATCTTCCAAAGTAGATGGCTTTGAGGTAGAAGTTGAGGCGGGTGTGGTTCCAATCTCTGCAAAAAGATGTACAAGCTAGTCATCCTGCATTATTTGCAAAAAGAAATGGATTATACCAAACTAACGTCATTAAAACCAATTAAAGCAAAATCTGAATTTAAACACTAAACAACGGAATACGAAAAAAGTTTGTATCTAGAGAAGACAGGGAATTTAAAGAGGCAAGAATCTTGTTCTTATAGACGAACAGAGGCGCCACGAATGGGGGGGGGTCCCTCTCCCGGTATTAATGGCCAGTCGGTTAAAAAAATAATAATCGCCACCAAGCGCGGCAATTCTTCGATTTTCTTAAACTTTAGTCGATTTTTTTTTCAAGAAACAATGTTTACAACGGATACGATTCTTCATCAGCGATAGTTCGGCCCTTCTTGGCAGGGGTCCTCGTCAGGATGTCAATCTTCTGGGTCAACGTCGGGGAAGGAAACAAACCTGTAGTAAATAACTGAAATTTCTACCGACTATAAATATCTTATTGGGGTAAATTACTTTCAAAGACCACTGTAAGGAAAAAACTAGACCTGAGATTTAATTTTTGACACGGCCGCTGTTTTTGCTGCACGATTGGGGCGATGACAGGAAATGTTTTTTTCTATATTTTGATCAACTTCGGTTTTGTTATTAATAAGGGACTGAAAACTTAAAAACTATTTCATTAATAACCTCGTTCCACGTTTCTATTATGGAGTACTCGCCTGTATCTATTACTTTTAATAATCACACGGAAAAACTACTGCTGAGATTTAATTTTTGACACGGCTGTTGTTTTTGCTGCACGATTGGGGCGACGACAGGAACAAATTTTGTCTGTATTTTGATCGGCTTCGTTTTTTTTTGTTATAACGAACTGAGGCTTAAATTGTCTTCCCTTAATAACCCTGTTCCACGTTTCCGGTAGGGAGTACTCTCCTGTATCTCGGTTAATGCCTGCTCAGTGTTTCTTTATCTCAACGATTTCTCGAATGGTTTGATGGAGTCCGGTGCACATTGCAAGATTTTGGGCATTTTCAAAATATACTGAATGGGATGGGTTTTCGAAAATATGTTCTGCAAGTGCAGATTTGAGAGTATACCGTCAGAGAGAGCGTGGTTAATTCCTTGCTCATGCTCTGCAAGCCGTTTTCCGGAAGTTCTCTCTGTCCTTTCTACGCAACGATTTCCACAACCACAGGGTAGTGAATAGATGCCTCGGTCCCCCCGCCCTCCCCAGGTATCGAATCTGGTCCGGATTTGAAACTGAATATCCGAAACGCTTGTTCTTGACATCCGATTGCCCGTTCCAAAGTTATGTATGTTACTATTTTCCGGATTTCCCATCCCTCCACTCCGCCCAGGATGACCGGATCGGGAAAGTGATTGTTTCCAAGTCAATCTGGTTTTGGAGTCCCAACCTGGAACAGTATCAAAATATAATTAGGCCACTCTGACCTCATTTGGCCCAGAGTACAAAATAGAGACAGAAGTAGCTTACTTTCTTGGAAAAAGGCAGAACACAATCAGATAAAAGTTCAGTTTAGCATTTGTTTTGACCACTTGGTCTTACTTTAATCCTTAAACTGTATCTGTTCCAGCATCGGCTCTGAACACAAGCAAGAACGGCGGTATATGCTAACGCGAAAGGCTTCCACCAAAGGGGACGTTGGGTCGATACCACATCTGGACATTGCCCTTTTGCTCCCCTTGTTCCTAGTTTCCGGACTCCCGGATCCGAGGAAAGTCGGATCGGGGGAGTGATTATTTGTAACTTGATCTGGTCGGGTCCCTGATATGCCTGCCAAGTTTCAGTGTGGAAGTGACCGAACTAGCAAAACCTGGACCGACAAACAGACGGACGGACAGAAATTGCGATCGCTATATCGCACTTGGCCGAAGGGCAAGTGCTATAAAAATTTAATGGGGCATATTGAAAAAAAAAAGAATCTGTCTGTTCACCCTTTAAACTTCAAACTTAGGCCACGGAAAAGGTTCAGAAGAAGAAAAGAGCTTACCCAGTCCTAACAAATCGTCAGAAGAAGCGGCAGCCTTGTTCATAACTTCCGCTGGCTTAGCCTTCTGCTTGGATGGTGGGGTTGGAACCTTGTCCGGCAGTGTAACTTTAGAAGGTGGTGGTTCAACCCTAAGTGACGGGGGGGTTGCATCTCCTCTTTTCTTATCTTTCTTTCTCCGTAGATCCGCTTCAATTTCTCCCTCCCAGTCTACCCTTGGCAAGGGTGTTGGAACATATTCCCTGAACAAAACAAAAAAGTGATGAATGAATGAATAATTTTCGTCAGCCTAGCCAACCTAGATCCTGGCCTTTCCAATATGTAAACACCGTAAGAAAGGATTACCCTTCCCTGGCAAGTGCAACTACAACATTCCACAGTATTTGGAACTCGGAAGCCTGTCAACATCAGTTAATAAGAATTAACTAATTCTGGCTTGAGCTGAACCAGTCTGCAATAAAGCTACAGCCCAATTTGTTGCAGCTCTTCAACTGTCATGCTGAAGCTTTATAAAGCCTTGGTCAGGCCAAAGCTGGAGAGCGGTTGCCTCACCCTTCTACAAGGTAACTTCAAGTAATCTATCCGTTGATAAATCTGGGTCGTATCTACAATGCCACTGCTCTTCCCCACCTTCTGTATCTTTCCCCTTTCTGGACCATCTTCCTTAACGAACATCTCCGTCAAATTTGTTCCATTTACTTTTGGTTTTCCAACTATATGCTGCATCCCCCCCCCCTGGACAAGGAACAGCCATATCAGTGAAAAGTTCCGTACAGCTGAGCCCCCCTGCGGCTATCCTGACATCCCTCAACAAAATGAAGCACATGTGTAACCTCCCATGGAGCTCTATGTTCTTTCGGTTTATATTCAGTTATTTTGGTTGTTACCGTTGTGTCGTTTCTTTCATTTTTAATTTTTTACCATACCCCATCTTTACCAAGATGGATTATAATTAAAATTTAATTTAATCTAAAATTCTCTGTCATATAAACTTTGACAGAGTAACACTACTTTATTTTCACCTTACACTACAAAGTCTGGATACTAACTAAAATCAAAATCACAAGTTACAGTAAGGCATGGGCACTTATTTACATTTTACATATTTATTTAACATATTGCCGAAAAAACTTAATATTTACATTGACCCTTACTGAACTTGAACTTACAACCCTCATTAAACTTGAATATACTGATAACCTTAATTACAAACTGAATATTCACAACTAATTATTTTAATACAAGATTCTCAAAGAAAGTCCTCTCCAATACCTGTATCAAGACGTACATGCGGAACATATAGGTATACTTCAGAGCACACTCCTGGGTCCAATCTTTAGGCAGGCGATGAAAGAAGCTCAAGCTGTAAAATCTACGACAATGTTCAAATATCTCACTGTTTAAAATCCAGCACCCCCTATCAGGCAAAGACAGGCATCACAGAGAGGTGGCACAGAAAACTAAAGCTGGCTAAATTTATGTTTCTTAAAAAAAAAAAAATGGGACTATCCATGTCTACTCTTCATAGTACCAACTTTCGAGAAAAGAAGAAAATGAGTAACAAATAATGGAAGAAAATTGGCAACTTCATACCTTGCAATATACTTCTTATGTTCATATTTTGCCCTGACAAACTGTTCTAAGGGAGAGTCATTCTGCGGTCTTCTGAAGCTGTCTGGAAGATTTGCTTCATAAACAGCTCGTCCTCTGTTGTTCCCCATCTGTTGCATGCTCTAGATAAAAAAAATAAAAAAAAATATAATTAAAAAATGGGCTAAGCAGTCCTTGTTAACTGGTACAATCCTCTTTGGCCTGTAGTATGTTTAAAGGCAGATCGGTACTGGACTAGAAGGATAATACGCCAAAATGAAACTGCACCACTTATGGTCCATGAACTTCTACAGGTGTTGCAAAGCTCATCACCGTCATCAAGTACATATTCAAGCTCCACAAGGCTAATCATGCAATTTAACAACTTACAACTACTTGCTCAGGTGTCCAACTATCCAGATTGACAGACTTCACTTTTGAAATGTGAACTCCAAGGTTTCGATGAATCCCAGCGCATCTGATACAAAGGAATATTCCCAAATTCCAAGATGCCCATCTTGGACCTGTAAAAGATAATTCTGAACTCGAATCTCTACTATGAGTAGATCGTGTCAATTATTTATTTTAGCGATTAAATTAAACCAACCCAAACTACAACATTCCACAGTATTCGGAACTCGGAAGCCTGTCAACATCAGTTCACAACCCAGATTTTCCTAAGGCAGGATGTTTTAACTCTGGCTTAAGCTGAGCAGGAGCTGATCCAGTCTGCAACCTGAGCTCAGGTTGGAGGTTGCGTAAATTCGAGGTTGGATACCAAAACTCAAATTTGGAGCCATGGCTTTATAGATTTATAAGTTATCCTATTTACCTTTTGAATCACAATCGACACAGTATTTATTGTCTTCATCTCTAAGCATTATATTCAGAGCTGTTTGGCATTTTTCTTGCAGGAGTTTCTGCTTCTCCTTGTCAGCCTTAGACATATTTCCAGACATTGTAGGTCTACAGTCTGTTAAGACAGTGAAAATAATAAATAGATGGAACCGATGTAGTTAATCAACTGAATCTAGGAAAGTTCAGTTAAACTCATTCAGCCATGAATCACTGTGAAAAAAGCACAAACAATTTTTGTAATTTTATTCTTTTTCTTCCAAAAACCTCACGCAAGAGCTATAACAGCAGAAAAGGAAGGGATCGTTTCCGAGAACGTGCAGTTCAAGGGAAGCGCAGGTAACTATACAATAAACTATGATATAATAAGATTTTCCAGAATTAATTGATTTTTTTTATTTTTGATTTTATTTATCTTCTCTGATCGCCTCTAGATTGATTGTTCTAGATAATTTACTTTAATTTTCGACACTGTCATCACTTTCAATACCAGACAGCCAAAGCTCTAAGATGACTACGAAAGCTCTATTTATTGGTTTGTGAAAAATTCAAATTAAAACAATGTGACTTTGACTTGAATCTATTGCCAGACTTCATTGGGTAGCCTACATGATCCGTAAACCTCTGTTAGCGATTACAACCTTGTGAAAATGAAAGAGAACTTGATGAAAGCTTTGAGAGACAATGAATATAGGACCAAAGTTTGTAACATCAACAAGAACTTTAAAAGGGTTTTGAGGACAGTGATATGTTCTGGTGTAAGAAACTTCACTGCCCAAGAGCAGTTGAGTGGCGAAAAAAGTTCGGTTTATCAGTTCTATAGTTTGAACAGGATTGTGAGTCAGAATGATTGTGAAGGTATTCTTGTCAAAGGCAAAAGTTCTCTTACCAAAATTTGACAGGCAGGAAACAGGGGAGCTAGCATTTGATTGTTCTGACAGTTTCGGAATTTTTTTTATTTAAAATGAAGAGGAATTTCCAAGAAAACTAGTCTAATTCCAGTCTAATTCAAACACTTGATTTTTGGTTTCAGCTAAATCTCAGCCGATTATCCAAGGACCGTGATGTCAGATTAACCTACATGAGAATTTCATGTTATCCATTTCCAAACCTTTTGAAAATCCTAAAACATTTTGTCAATGTAAATGCATCCATCGCCTCACTGGCCACTCATCTCTAGCCTGTATATCTTTTAAACAGCAGCTGTGCCCAAAAGGAAATAGCAGCATCAGCATGAACTCCAAACAGCTTTCACAAAGAAATTCACAAAATCAGATCACAATCAGTTAGGCTTGAGCTAGAATCTTTAATTGTTTCTCCACAAGTTCAATTTTCAGCTTGAGCCTGAAGAGGATCTTTCTTGCCAAGAAGGGTGGAAATATGGCTCTAATAGAATTTATCTGACTTATGCTTTTGGCCCTGCCAAAAAGGTGTCAACTAAGTTGTATAGGAATTTCAAACAGTCATGACGCACACAGTGATGTCATGTGATTGAGGAACCAAAATAGGATTTGATTGTCTCTAGGTCATTTTAGAAATGTAAATGCGACCTGGGCCTCGCTGGTTGCTGACCTGCTTTTTGCTGGCCGCTTGGCTATATATATATATATATAGTCAAATATATTTTTTCACCGATAGGAATAAACTAACAAAAAAATTTCTAAGGTAAAATAGATAAAATGGGTTTGGTGCCACGCTTGTATGCAATTCCGATACAGCTTAGTTTAGACTGCCAAACATGGTTAGCAGTCAGCTTGGCTGAAGGAATATTTAACGTCACTAAGTGGCTGAGATTAGTCTGAACCTGATTTTTCAGTAGGCAGATGTTACATTCACCTAGAGTTTTTAGTAATATCACTTAAAGGTTAGAGTTTGTTGAATGCTAATCGCCCTAAGCCAGTCATAGACAGATCATCAGTTTTAAGGCACAGTTCTCAGATATTGTAAATTCCTGCCCTAGAACAAGGGCACAGCAGCCCAATAAAAATCTGTTTGAAAAAACAAAGTTCTATTTCAGATTTTAAGTTCAACAGATTCTTATAGGGTACTGTGCCCTTGTCCAAGGGTATAGTGTCCCAAATAGTGAGGACCATTGCTCATATGTTAGCAGTCTAGTACACTAGCCCCTTTTCAGGCACGGTGCTCAAACGTCTAGCACCATGCCTGGGTGCTAGACGTTCAAGCACTGCACCTTGGATTTCATGTATGGTGCATGGATTTCAGTATACAGTGCATACATCAAAAACACAGTTTCTGTCATAACATCTGAGCACCAGCTCGGACAGGGCTGAAATTACTACCATGAATTAGAGAAATCAAAGACAATCCTTTATATATTTTTCACAACAAAAACAAAAGGGCTCGGCTGATGACAGATGTGAAAAACCTCATTTCCTTTTCTACAAAATCAAGGGTTTTGCACGCAAAGTGTCCTGTGCCTCAGCTTTTTATACCTAGCAGCCAACCAGGATATTGGCTCTTGGGGAATAGATAGGGAAAATACATGGAAAATAGATAGGGTGCTGTTAGGTTTTTCATCTCCATCATCATTAGAGCCCTTTTGTTTTTGTTGTGAAAAATATATAAAGGATTGTCTTTGATTTCTCTAATTCATAGTAGTTCTTTCAGCCCTGTCCGAGCCGGTGCTCAGTTGTGATGACAGAAACTGTGTTTTTTCTGTATGCACTGTATACTGAAATCCATGCACCATGCATGAAATCCAAGGTACAGTGCTTGAACGTCTAGCACCCAGGCATGGTGCTAGACGTTTGAGCACCGTGCCTGAAATGGGGTTAGTGTACTAGACTGTATGTTAGGGCATACCCTAATGTTGGAGAACTGACCGGCTTAGTGTACTAGGGTTAAGAGGGGTGTCACTAGCCTTTTACCTTTGGGGGGGGGACTTCCGGTTTGTGCTTACGTAAAAAATGTGCCGACAAAACACACGTACATTTCCCGCCAGTACAGAATAGAACCGGGGTAAAACTAACTGTAATGCACCAGTTGAGATTATTCCTTTAATGTAATTTCATATTTTACGACTGTAGCAAAAACAAGTTAAACTAAGCGGAGAAGGCGAAATTTTTTAAATCTGCCTTTTTTCCGGAAAAATTTAGCTATACCTACCATACAAGTTCTAGCTTTTAAAAATGTTTCAGCGAATTTCAATCCTAAAACGCCAAGCTAAATGAAACACTGTTCTTCTAAATAAAGATACTACAAAATGCGGTGCATGCGAAATTTTGTGTAAACTAACTGCAACGCATCAGTTGAGGTTATTCCTTTGGTATAATTTCGTATTTTAAAGTTCACATATTCAGCTTTTCATTTTAACTTTCGCTGAAAAGAGAAGCTTCCAACGACTGTACCAAGGCAAATTAAACCAAGTGCCGAATGCGAAATTGTTTTATTTTTTATTTTTTCCTGAAAATTCAGCTATAGTACTATACAATTTCCGTCTTTTGACGTCTTACAAGCCCCAAGAATTTCTATCCTAAAAGGAAAACTAAATGATACACCTTTCTTCCAAATAGGGAATACTACAAAATGCGCCGCAGGCGAAATTTTGTGTAAAACTTACTGTAATGTATCAGTTGAGATTGTTCCTTTCATGTAAATTCATATATTTAACTTGACATATTCGGCTTTTCGTTTCAGCTTTTGCTTAGAAGCGAAGCTTCCAACGACTGTACCCAGAAAAAGTTGAACTAAGCAACGTCGGCGATTTTTTTTTAAATCTGTATTTTTTCCGGAAAAATTTGCGACCAACAACTGTTTGCAGAATTTGATTTCTTATGTATAAAAGACACGGTTTGCGGACAAGAATACTGACGCCCGACAAAAGCATTCAGAATTCGATTTCTTCTGTGGTTTGCCCGACAAGATTTTAAAGAACTTTGTTTTTTACGCGTAAATAGAAGCCGATGTACCGACGAGACTTGAACTTTCGGCATGCCCCCGATAAAAAGTTACAGAATTTGATATTTTTTTTTTCTTTTTGTGTAAAAAGACTTTGGTGACTTCCAAATCACCCCTTGGTTCAGATGTTTCCAAAACTTAGAACAAGAACCTGTCAGTAATAATTTAGCAACAGCAAGCTCTCCAAGCTCTGTGATTAGGAATTAGTCTAAATTGTATTTTGTTTTCTAGTTCTTGTTAGCAGTAGCTGTGGAGATGGAAAATTGATTTCCAAGCATGATTTGCTTCCAAGGTTCTTAG
The DNA here is from genome assembly GCA_023053575.1 of Branchinecta lynchi. Classification (NCBI taxonomy): domain Eukaryota; kingdom Metazoa; phylum Arthropoda; class Branchiopoda; order Anostraca; family Branchinectidae; genus Branchinecta; species Branchinecta lynchi. Next base: position 14,450,343 of record JAKZAP010000011.1, on the reverse strand, counting down.
ATACAGATGTTGGATACTTTGCATATTCATCAGGAGGTGAGTTTTATATTATATGTTTCCAAGCTCTGATTGATGTGTTACCGTTTGTTAGTACAACCATCAAAGTCTTATTCAAAAACACTGGTGTGCGAATTGGCTTCAGTGGTGGAATTTCGTTAGCATCAGCTTCTTACACCACCCTTTGGATGCTATCAGTTTTCCAGCACAAACAAAGAAAGGCAGTTTGTATTGTTCATAGGCAGTATGATAAGTCATTTTGTGATTAGCACTTAGGTCAGATGCCGAAGAGAACTATCAGGGCCCTAAATAGTAGGCTACGATAATTTCGTAAACCACATTGACCTGACATAGCACAAAAAATCAACGAAGAATCTAACGAAATGTCACTCAATAGCACCGAGCAAAAATAGTCTTAATTGTTATTCGCAGGTATTGGTGAGTGGCTCGCTGTCTTTATTTTAGGCTTTAGTTAATTTTCGATTTCTTGTTGGTTTTCTGCTTTGTTTTGGTTTTCTTGGTGGTTGATCTTCATCCTCGTTTTGGCATTTTTCCTGGAAAATTTCTGTCTGCGATGAAGAAGGGTGGCGTTGTCCTCCCGAAGTATTCACTTTTTATTTCGTTACATTCGTTGACCTTCAAAAACCCCATTTTCGTTAGTTTCTTCGTTGATTTTTTTTAGAGTAGGCTACACACTGTGCAACAGTGCCACTGTAAGGATACTGTTATTGTTTATGCTCAATCAAATCTGAAATAGCCTAGGTTTACGCTACGCTCTCTCAAATTGCGGAATCCTTCTTAGATGTTGAAATAAGCTCCTTCGATCAATTTGGCCGTGCATGTAGCTGTGATGTATGCCTGAGAAAAGTATTTACAAAAAATGTCTGTTTGGGCGCCAAGTAGCCTGAATATCTCTTCTCTCTTCATCAAAGTCTTCAAGAAACTCTTCATCGAAGCTCACCACTTTCACTGTCAAATTTGTGTCCAGATTCACATTTTCCGCGCCATAGTGGAATGTATTGTGTGGTCGGCCGTAGATATTCTGAACGTCACTACTAGAGCAGGTAGTGGAAACAAAAAGAAATTCCTTAGTCGGTTCAGTGTATTCAGTTACATGATACAAAAAAAAGTTGGATTTCAGTTAAACAAAGCTTAAACGAAAAGGACTAACACCCGACAGACTAATTGTACATTAGGCCACACAGATAGGCCTGAAAATCCCGATAGAAATGCGTTACTCCGTTTGTCCGCTGGCCACAGATAAAGGATTTCATCGAAAGAACTTAATCTTTCAGGGCAACTAAAAAGGTAAGCCATTGCTGGAAAATAATGCTTGCAAGACATTAGTTTCATACGTTCTTCCGCCGTGAGTTTCGGCGATTAATGTCTTTAATCCCGCAAATGCAGGCTTGTTTCCGAATTCAAAATCTCCGAGTCTGGATGAATCTTCGGTTGTCGTGCATGCAGCGCACTTTCTGAACGTCATTACCAGAGCGGTGGGTGAAAAAATACAAAGTCCCTAAGATGGGTCAGTAGGTTTCAGTGTATTCAAATATCAGGTGTAAAAATAAGCTGCCTTTTCAGTAGCTTAAAAGCTTTTTGTTTTTTAGCTGAGACTCGAAGGCCGATCATGGTTGTACTTACAAAGCTAAACTGCCTTACATCCGTCGATCTTGTAAGTGGAAGATGGCATCCAGGGGTGAACTTGGGTAGTCAGTACAAGTTTCTGTACCTGGAGCTGGATTTCCATGAAGAGTTCGTGTATCTGATATCAAAGCAATATTCTGACCAAGGTGGTTCTGACTTAATCAAATGCGTGTCCTGTTTTTCTGCCGCAGAGCTGAAGCCGGTGTACCATTTTGAGGTTAGTTGGCATGTCGTCGGTGGATATATGCAACTGCGTATCTAATTTTTTCTTAGAAAATTTGTTTATTTTATTTCGCTCAATCCGATAGCATGTTGCGTATTTTCTTTCAACCTTGGATGGTCAATATTTCGCTAAAACTTGCATGTCTTCTATTGACTTGCTCAAAAATGAGAAAGTTTTTCGTTCTCCTTTAAAATTCAAAAAGAATGAGACGTGTTTTTTCATGTTTTCGCGTCTGTAATGTCGAAGTTCTCCTTTTCAGTCCAGCGCTCCTAGCGGACTAAAGTACGATTAGAAATTCTACACCGAGTTAACGCGTTATAGTAAAATTCGTGTTTCAGCCTAGATGATTGGCAAAAAAGCTCCGAGATAAAATACTTCCGAGTTCACGCGCTGAGTTTTGGAAATTAATTTTGAGGAAGTGTGTTTACAGCTGATCCGACCCGCGCGACCAGCTTTATCCAAAAAGGTGACTGGTCTGTCCGTAGGATATCATTCATTTTTTCTTCTGGGATGCAGGTATCCTTAAGTCGAGGGATCCCGGAGCAGCCTGTCCACGGATTTTTGACATAGGCAACAGAGGGTTTTGGAGAGAGCTAAAGCTACTGGATGTGTCAGATTTGTACGGCACTTGCGGCCTCTGGCTAATAACTAATAATAACTAATAACTGAATAAATGACATATCTCCGATGTCCCGTTTGACGTCCGGACCGGATTCGACAGCTATGGGGGATCTCAGGAGGGAGGGGGGGGGAGACCGGAGATCGTGAGAAACGGTTAGAATGGAGGGATCAGAGTGAAACTTGCTGGGAAGAACAAGCATCTGCTATAGATAACTCGTTTACACAATTGGACTGGATCCGGACACGAAGGGGGGGGGGGTGGAGGGGAATTTCTCGGAATTCCGGTGATGCATGGTGGTTTTGGGGATTTTCACGACGAATCTTAGCAGGCATATCAGGGACCCGATTAAACTGACATGTAAATACAAATTTACTCGATCCAATAGTCGTGGGGGAGTAGAGGGAGGGGGAATCCGAAATATTGCATGATGGCCGGATGGCTTTAATGTGCAAATAAATCATTCATTCATATTGTATTATGCGTAACTTTGGAACGGGTGATCGGATTCGAATGAAATTTAATAATTGAATAGAGTACATGTCTCTGGTGATCTTTTTCATGTCCGAACGGTATCCGACAACTACTGGGGGGAGAGGGGTGGAAAATACGTGAGGGGCTTAGACTGAAGAGATCGGGATGGAACTTGGTCGAAATAACAAACAGATACTCTGAATTAATCATTTATAGAACCGGATTGGCTCCGGGCACTGTGGGGAGGGGGATCCGGAATTCCGGTGATAGCTAGTTAAGGTACTTCCAGATTTGCTAGGACAATGAAACTTGGCTGGAATATTAAAGATTCAACAAGATTGGCTTAGAAATCGCCACTTTCCAAATCCGACTATTCCTTTAAGTACCAATCTTGACCGCAAAGTAAAAAAATACGTTTAAACAATTTAACCATTTATCCATTATCATTTTTGCGTCAAGGATTTTGCTTACAAATGAACTTCTAGCTCCCTTAAAGTGCGCATCTTAACCAGTACTTTTAATCAAACGATACGTCTCAACCCATGATCATTTGTGCCACAAGGGTTTTGCGTAAAATTTATTTCTAGCACCGTTAAAGTGCGCATCTTAACCGACAAGTAAAAAAAAAGTACTTTTGACCAAACGATATTAGTGATCCCCAAGGGCCTATTGTCGTTTTTGCCTCAAAGGTTTTGCTTACAGATGAGCGCCTTTAAAGTGCGCATCATTACAGCCAAGTCCAAAAATAAAAATACTTTTTACCAAACGATACGCTCTCGTGATTTCCAAGGGTCTTACGATCATTCTTATCTCAATGGTTTTGCTTACGAATGAGAACAATCAGAATCAGAATCGAATCAGAACAAACTCACGAAAAGGCAAATTCTACATTTCATCAACTGAACCAGCCTTGCAAGTGCCATATGAGCTTCTAGCTCTAGTTTCCTTCTCTTAGGTGACACGATCAGTCTTTGGAGATCGAGTGACGGACGTCAATGTCAACAGTGGAGTCCTTATGGTCATGGAAAATGGAACCAGCATTACGAGAATGTACGATTTCCAGCTTATGCTAAATACAAACGAGGTAAGTACTGTTTTGCGTTTTTTAATGGAGTTATTTCGGAAGGAATGTTTACACCACTGCTCTCAGCCCACGAATCTCGAAGTGATGGTTGGGTTTTTATTTTTTAAGTGCAGTTCGTTGATTTGATATTAGTAGTCTTCAAGGGCCGTTTGACCTGTTTTGGCGTATTATCTCTGAAACAATAGTTGCGTTTTTTATCTGAATTCTTATTTCAATTCAGTTCGATTCATTTATTCCCAAAATTCTGATAAAACAAAATGCATGGGATTGTCAAATTAAAAACAAAATGCACAGGGTTGTCAAATTAGTTCTTAGTGCTCATCACCCTTTTTGCTCCTCTCGCTTCTCCTTTCTCGGTTTTGACAAAAACACTACTTTAGCAACCCGTTAGTACATGTTTATTCGGATTGAAGATCCGCCTTTCGGTGGACCAATCAAGAAGGAGAACGGAAAACGAGAATCGAGGGTTGACTATCGAAGCAACCTCTCGATTCTGCCTAATCGCGAAGCTTTCCCCGTCTCTACTGTGACAAAAATTAAAAAAAGTAGAATTGGTTTTCAGTATAGTAAAAACAAGATCAAAGGTATCGATGTGATCCCAAAGATGTAATATTTAGTGGAGTTTTTGATCCAGACAATCTGGGCTTTTAGAGATCTGGTCTTCGTCAGACTCCTTAAATGTTTTACTATTTATCACCATTCAGCCGTCTGAAAATAAATAAAAAAATCAAGACCCTGATTCAGACAAAACTGTTACTTATAGCAAATTTTCTGGCTTTGGCGGGTTTCGGGCGAACTATTTGTCTGGCTAGAAGATGATTTTCATACTCGGATTCAGGATGTCTCTTTACCCCTCGATTGAACCTCTGATCAGCTTTGGATACAACTTTTACTTTCAGTAAATTTTCCAGTTTTGACGGGATTCCGGGCGAACTATATGTCCAGAAAGAAAAGGATTTGCACACCTATAAGGGTTTAACATGTCTCCTTATTATACCCTTGTATCGAACCTTAATCAAGTTTAAGTAAAACCTTTACTTTTAAGACATTTCTTGTTTTGGCGGGATTTAGGGCAAACTGTAAGTTCGGGGAGCACATACGGATTCAGTATGTGTCCTTACCCCTGTCTCAAACCTCTAATCAACTTCAAGTAAAACCTCTACTTTTAAAAAATTTCCGGTGTTGGACGGATCCCGGGCGAACTGGAAACATAATTTACATACACGGATTCTGCATGACTCCTTACCCTTGTACCGAACCACTAATCAACTTCAAGTACAACTTTTACTTTTAATAAATTTTCCGGTTTTAGCGAAATTCCCGGCGAACTATTTGTCCGGTGAGAAAATAATTATCATACACTGACTCAGCATGCCTGCTTACCCCTAAATCGACCATCTCATTAGCTTTTAAAAAGCATTTTGTTTGGACCTTAATTTGAACCACCGCACCCCTAAATATAGAGCTACGGAGCCCATTTACGAACTCGACCTCTCCTTTGACCCAAAGAATCTGACACCAAGTTTTAAAAAAATAACTCATTCCCTTCGAGAGTTATCGCGCTTACAGACGGACGAACGGACAGACGGACAACTCTCACGAAGTCGTAGGTATCACTCCACTTACGTTTTGGGTTTTCTTCTGTACCTTCCTCTTCGCATGCGCAATCACCGAATCATGGAGAAGTTTTTTGTCTAGAACCCAACTGTCAAGCCAAAAGAAATAAGGGAACATCTTTTGCCATCATTCAACCGCCTTCCTGCCCATTGCCCAATGCGCCAGCTAATGCAGTAACTTTATTGTTCATTTCGTGTTTCGTCGTGTATTTCTTCTTTTGCGTTTATTTATCTTTTGCTGTCGCTGTAGATTTTGTACTTACCCTCTGTATTTATTGTTAAAGGACCTGTCTTACCTATAATACTAATACAACTTACTTCCATAATCACCCGATGTATTTCTAAACCCGGAGACCCCAATTTCGTACGGTAAATTTTAACCCCTCTAAGAAAACCACGCTGATTTTCTCACTTGCCGTCTTTGGCTACCGTCGATGTGTATCACGCTGTCGACGGCTGTCTGCGAGAAGTTTTTCCATCGGAAAAACCGGTTATGTAAATTGTTTCCCTGTTTTCGAGACCTCTTCGTGTCTCGGAAAAGGCTTTAAACAGCCAAAAGCGTGGGTTGTTTGTTGAAAGCACAACACAGTTTCAAAGTATTCAACTATTTTAAAATAATGTAAGTTGAGGAGTAAATAGTGCGAGGGGTCCTTTAAGCTTTCATTTACCTTTTTTTCTGTATGTACTATGCAAATGCAATTATTAGGCTGCATGTGATGAATTCATTCATTCAAAAACGCGAAATAAAAGGATTGAAAGCAGAACCGCGAAGAGAATTGAGATAAAAACGCAACTGATTAATTTTCGTACCCCGCTAGGACGCCATCACTCATTCTTAAACTGTCTCTTTCAGTGGGTCTATGAGCAGAGCCCGTTAGGTCCGAAGATAGTGGTGAAAACACTGCCTCCTCCCGTTCTGGTTGTCAAGTCGGCGAAGTGTAAGATCATGTTAGGAGCTCGTCCATTCCATGTTGCGTTTTGTACAGACGAACATTCGTGGTCCGTAAGTACTGTCACTTATTATTAGGCGTCCAGATTGGCACAAAATATGTTACTTGAATTTTAGTTAAACTACGAAATGCATCCCGGTCGATAATCATCTCTGATGGAAGTACAAAACTAAAAACGTTCGTCAGTGATGTTAGGCCAGGGGATGCAAATACCACTTGGCCGTAAAGAGGCTTGTCACAGTGTTGAAATAGGCAAATCTTATTTCTTTGTTTTATTTCGTTAGAAAAAAACAAGACCAATGAGATCCAAAAAATTTCATATTATATCAGGACAATTGGATTTTGTAGATATCTGGTTTTCGCCAGACTCCTTCAAAATTGTATTATTAAAATTTAGAAACAGATTAAGGCCAGCAGCTAATCATCTGAGAAAACCAAGTTCAGATGTAGATTCAGTGTGTGTGTTTACCCCCTATACCTTATATATACTTTGATGAAATTGATCAAAACTTCTACTTCTGCCAAATTTCCGGTCTCTGCCGGATTTCTGAGCGTCCGTTAAAAAAAAGAAAAAAAAGACGAATTCAGCATATCTCCTTACCTCTATATCGAACCTCTAATCGACTTCAGATTAAACTTTAAATTTTAACCAATTTTCATTTGGCCGGATTCCGAGCGAACTATTTGTCCAGCCACTATTTGTCGGCATGCCTCCTTACCACTACATGGATGCTCTAATCAACTTCAGATACAAATTTTAACGTATAACAAATTTTCCGGTTCAGCCGGATTCCGGGCGAACTCTATGTCCGGGTAGGAAATGATTCAGTAAACTCAGATAGAAGACAAAATAAGATGGCTTTTCAGTTGAGCTTTAACATAAAGATCATTTTTCGACACATTCGACAATCAACGTTGGCAACCTTCACCGGCGCAAGTGTAAGCGGCCAGTAGAATGTCACCGGATTTGTTCGGGGACATTTCGTATACCTCGCCAGGACGCCCTCCGTCGGGCGCGGAAATGGAGGCGTTCGGTCGAGCATGCGGAAGCGGTCTGGCCTGAAGGGGAACCCGTCTTGGAAGTGTTAATGAGTGCTTTAAAAAGTCGACTCTTGTTTTACCAACGATTTTCACGGAAGGAACTATTTGCATTTGTTCGCTCAGTTTTCTCGTTGGCAGTGTACGGGGATGTTCTAATGTGACCCCTTAATGCCCCTTGATGCTCTGGTCAAGCTTCAGTTGCCGACCCTTGCGGATAGGAGGCATCAACTGACGATGAACTTTGGAAAACAAAAATTAACTTCTGACCACCACCGGACGATTTTCCCAGACTTTGAAACTCCATACCAGACCAGACCGAACACAAGGGGAAGACTAGCTAACACTGACAAGCCGCGGCTTCTAAACTCAACCGAAAGGTATTTATCTTCGTTTGTGCCTTACTTTATTTGTAATTTTAACTGTCAAAATATCAATCAGTCGTGATTCGTAATTTTTTATGTTGACGATCCGCAGCTAGCAGTTGTAAATGCTATTAAGGAAATAAATGAGTTATTATTATTATAACCTTCAAAGACAGGTTAGGCTCTTGCTGTGCTAACGAATGCCTGTGGGTAATGTCGGGACCCACTGTAGTCGCACCTGGTAATAACGCCGGTACTAAGACCGTCTTACGGTCGAAATTGGGAAGAAAAGACGCTGAAAACGTAAACTAGATGAGATGGAAAAATTCATCTCCGCCATTTTGAAACGTAACTTTGGACCAATCCCAGACGACTGTCACGGACTGCTAGTTTTGTTTAACCATCATGATGGTGGTGGTAATATATCTTGAATTTCTTCGTTCCAGGTGTGACCAGGATGAAATGTAAGAGTGCGGGTAATAACCAAGTTAACGAACCAAATTACGTAGAGATGTGACTGTTTGTGGCCCGGACACAAGCTTTTGAGAAAAGAAGGAAAAAATGCAGACATTTCTGCCAAAGACATCACTTACTTCCGTTATGCTCTCCCTTTGACTATCGAACTGTGAGCAATTTCTGACATATACGTGAAGGTTTTTTGTTTTAGATTGCTCGTTTGGACTCGTTCGATCCCGGGAAACTGGGCGAGAAGGGAAATATGCTCGCTGGTGGGGCACTTCCAACCTTCGAGGAAGACATTTTCTCAGAGCTGGGTTTCATCTTCCATCCCGACACCTCGGCATCTGTTATATTAACCGGACATGGAATGATCAGGTAAATAATTCGCTGTATTGTGGGCTCATTATTTTTTAAACGCCGCTTGGAAAGAACTGAAAATCCTGTAGGAGAATTAGCATGTTGCAGGTGCTAACCTTAGTAATTTCCGACAATTTTAAGAGAGACCGGCAGAATCCTGACACATGTGCACAATGGCGGGAAATTTAATTGAGTCGGTCACATAAGGTTCTACTGTGTTATTCAGTTCAGTTTTATTAAATACAAATATAAATGAACAAAATAAGTGTCGACCCCGAAGCTCCATGGCCGGTTACACAGGGGTGAATACCAAAATAATCAACAAATAAATAGGTCTCTTCTATATCAAAACAAAACAAAAAGGAGCAATGGAAGGATTTGTTTTATTTTTACTTGTCGATTCAACCTCAAAATTCACTTCCAGATCCACACCGATCTCCCACAATCTCTAAATTGAACAAATTAAAATAAACAAATTCGGTTTCAGTTATTAGTTTATTCTAAAACCGAAGTCGGTCCCAGCCGATAATACGCTATATCCGAAACACGCCAGTCCTCGGGAAGAACAGGAAACATCACCCAAACGAACCCTCTAAATTGATTCAAATCCTGTGTAAACCAATCAACAACGTGTGTTGTGGCGACGTTTCTGGCCCTTTGCTGCGCGCACGGCGATTCTTCAACGGCCAGAAGAGCTAATCATCAGGAGTATTGTTATGGGATGTGGCGACAAGTGCCATATAGCGATCGCAGTTTCTGTCCGTCCGTCGGTCGGTCCGGGTTTTACTAGTTAGGGCACTTCCGCATAAGCTAGGACGAGGAAACTTGGCATGCGTATCAGGGTCCCGAAATGATTAATTTGGAAACAGTCATTTCCCCGATCCGACCATCGTGGAGGGAGCGAAGGGACGGGGAATCCGGAATCTTGAGGTATTTCTAACTTTAAACGGGTAATCGGATCTTAAGAAACTTGATATTTAAAAGACCTATCGTCTCAGACCGAGTGCCAAACCCCTCAGCTGATAGCATCGCGCGGGGGAGCGTACTGATTAGGAGTCGCTTCATTTATTCCGTTTTGTAAGGAGTATCTAAATGAACTTTGAAGAAGATAGACCGCTCGGAGTACGCTACAACAGTTGTTGGCAGCGGAAGGATATATGCGTCAAGTAATTGGCTAATTATTACACAAAGTAAATTAGTGAATTGCTGAGGACCTCGCTAAGAAACTTGATATTTGAAAGACCTCGCGTCTCAGACGACCCACTTCAAATCCGAACCGGATCCGGTGACTTTGGGGGGAGTTGAAGGGGGGAAGCGGAAATCTCGGGAAACGCTTAAGAGTAGAGAGATTCGGATGAAAAAAGTTTTCGATACCAAGGTAGGAGGAGGATGAAGCGGGAACCGGAAATTTGCAGATATGCTCCGATTCAAGTTAAACTTGATGGATGGGACGAGGAGATGTTAGAGAAGCGAAGTTCGTGTGTCGGAGTTGTATTCAGCCACAGTGGGGGGAGTTGGAGGGCAAGTCCCGGAAATATTGTGGCTCGCATAGGGGTTAAACGAGTGGAGTGATTTGAATGAAACTTGGAAAGTAGAGAGATCATATGCCTTATATGACCGGATCCGAGCAAGGTGAGGAGGGCTACCGGAGTTTCCGGAAAATGCTCAGAGTTACTTTCTCGTTTCTCACACCATCTACTCGTAACAAGTGCCAAATGAGCTCGTAGCTCTTTTTTTGTCGTTGCAAAAAATCTAAACAATAAATACATACGTAAAATGTACAGTCAATCGTAATTGTTTAGGCGGGTTAGCGTGTACTCGGCCAAACGATTGATTCGGACCAATTATTCCAATCACACGGTACATCAAATGCCACGGTGATAATCCTTGCAAGTATTTTTATAATTTATTCTACTTTGTTCCCATCTTTCTACTGTTTGCTCTGGTTAGATTCTCAACAAGAACAAGAGAGGGGATAGTACAATATTATCAGAAGTTTCATAAAAGAAAACCAAGGATGCGTGGTTTTAGCAAACAACACTTGGGATGTAACCTGTTGTGATTTTTGAAAATGTTATGCATGAAATATTATGCATAATAAGCATTGAAGAGCCGAAAAATGCCGAAAAAGCATCTGCTGACTTTTTTGGTTGTCGTCAAGATATCGGAAAATTCAGCAGATGCTTTTTGGCGTTTTTTTCTCTTCTTGGCAGTGCTTGCTATGGGTAGCGTTTAATGCATAACGTTTTCAAAATCACAACTGACAACATTACAAGTGCTGTATGTTGGAATTCTGCATCCTTGTGTTATCTGTTCTGAAACTTCGGACAGTGCAGGGCGTTAAACTTAAATCAAACTTTCGAATTGCAATCAATGTGACCCGGATGTCAATTCGGGGTCAAAATCACCCGGGTCACATTGCTGTATTAAACCACCGACACTCGCGCTGCTCCAGCGCCTCAGATGTGTTTGAAACAATCGTCATCTGTCCTTTTTGAGCTGAATCAGAGTGCTTTCACTGAAACGGCAGCTACTAAGGGAGGAAGTAGTCTGACTCACACTCTCTCTTCTCCGATTTATCAGCTTTTCCTGTCTCTTTGGAGAAAGTGAAACGATGTTCTTTAATCTTACTTTATAGTATTTATTGTTGCGTTTACTTTTTAGTATTAATTATACTGTGAAAGCTTAGCCCTTGCCTGTTAGTCTTAGTGTACTATTTTACAAATGGCAAGTTTACAAATGGCAAGTGTCATCTGAATCAAAAGTACAAAAGTTAACAAAAGGCGCGTTCGATTTAGCCTTGTCTCGGTCCTGTCAGCCAAATGCCGTTTTATTTAACTGCCTTGTCCCTTTAATGCCGTTTTATTTGTTCTGTCTGCTGACAATTATCAGTGCCCTGTCAGACAGGAGGACGCGAATGATGACCTGATCTTCGGTCCTGTCTCTGGTAGATTTCTCAACTGCATTTTATGTGTGATGCTTGTCCGTGAAGTCACTCACCTGACAAGGCTAAATAAAACGGCTTTAAACCGTGACAAGGCAGTAAGAAGAAGACAAGACCGAAACAAGGGGGAGGGAAATCGAACGCAGCTAAATTTCTCTGGTTCTCTGAATGAGTGTCCTGAACCAACCAGGAGCCAGATGAGATATGGCGCGAGGGGTTGGCTACTCCATCACACTCATTGCTGAATTAAATAAATAAATAAACGTGTTATTGTACTCACAGATGCGCGGACCTTGTAACTATCGATGGCCATCTCCAGATGACCGACCGGTATACGTACGACCCCGCTGCAGACGAAGTCTTCTCCTCCGAATTCAGCATTTCGTCCTCAGGTCGTCGCCTCTCAAGGACCTGCGTTCGAAGGGACAGCTACGCTCGACTTCACGAGAGGTCGTATGATCTCAGTTGGTCGTACGAAGACGAGCTGGATTTGATAGCTGTCATAAAGTCGGAAATTGTACCTGAGGGTTCTCGGAGTACGAAGTGTCTCATTGATTCTGTGACGATAATCGATGCGCAGACTGGAAGCGTGGTAAGAAAAGTAAGAATATTTATTTTCTTAGAGGGGGAGGGGGGGGGGGACAGACGTCTTCCTCTTTTTGGCAGACATTTTCCGAAACGTGCTTTCTATGTTTGGCAATTATTTACGCTGTTTTTGCAGTCGTTTCGTTCGTCGGAAGTTGATTACAAACACAATCGTTGGTTCATGTTTGTTTATTTTGAAATAAGATAATATGACGGAAAGTGAAGAAACTATTAACAATTCGTAGGGGCAGTCCATACGTATATACGTATGTTCACCCTTATTCCCTGAGATGTGAAAGCCACGTGACATGCCAGGACCCACATCCTACAGGATCCACATTGTGGGTCCTGGTATGTCACGTGGCTCTGACGATGGAGTCCTAGACTTCTAAATTATATTCGAAAAAACGTTTCTGGTTTATTGGTTACGGTACAAGTCCCTTGTGTAAAGTGCCATATGTGTATTATTATATGCCACACTATTTCCGGTACCCCCCCCCCCTCCCTCCAAGTCCCCGTGCCGAGGCCGAATGTGGTTCGCACACATAAATGGACAATCTAAAACGTCTCCTGTTACCTCCTATTAAGTTTCACTTGAATCTGAGCATTTTTCGGGAAATTCCGGTACCCTCCTCCCACACCGTGGTCGGATCCGGTCAGGACCCTAAAATATGTCATCTAGGGCATGTGGTAAGTCACAAAGTAATACAGAGAAGACGCACTGTGAAGCGTTAGAGCTGGTTTGCTCCGAGTAAAGAGTCTGTATAAAATACACACTGAGCCCGTGTATGAATTTAATTTAATTTTGTCAAAGTAGATATGACGTATTGGGGTAAACACGCGTGCTAAATTGGCTAACACTCTTTATGCCCACGACTCAAAATGCCCACGACACAAAATGCCTTCGATTCAAAATGCCCACGGTTCAGATTGCCAACGATTGAATTATTTCAGGTTTTTGTAGCAAACTGGAACTAGACCTACGTTGCCCGGGCAACGTGAAGTGTTGCGGCAACCTTTGTCCGGCTTCGCCGGCTAAAGTGTTGCGAGAGCAACACTTTGGTTTTGTTTCTTCGCTGTCGGTTAAATGCTGAAATTGTCAACTTATCGAAGCTTTTAAAACGGTATGTTCTAAAAAGAATAATCACATAATCAAAAGCCAACAACAAAACAATATCGGAAGAAGGCTATCCGTAACGTTTCAGGATTAAAATACCATAGATGACACTATTAATTATTACAAAACTACCTTATTGTTTTACATTACCGTATCGTTTGTACCCGTTGCGTAAACAGTTAATCCTAGGTTATAGCGATAGACCATCGATACAAACTTTCTTACTGTCATATTTACAGAAATCGAATACAATAAGTAAGTAAGTAAGTAATTTATTTATGACCCGCCGTTTTCAGAAAGCGGAGTAAATGAAGAAAATAAATAAAACACATAAACATACACAAAAAGACACTTAATTTCAATCGTCGGCCAGGAAGCAGTGTAGAAGGTCGTGCGCTGGTTGGGTTCTGTTGTCGATGATTTTTGATAGCGACGAAGAAACATCCAAAAGGGTAACACTTGCATCTTGAATTTTGAACTTCTCCGTCAAAGTATGGTTATGGCATAATTTCGACAGGTGGAGCAGGTGCTTTGCATATTTAAAATAACATGATCTCATCTTTTTTATCTCCTTCTTTCGCAGAACATGAGTGACACCAGAACGAAATGCACCAATTTTCAAAAATTTCTAGCCCCTCGAAAATAATGAAAATAATGGATACACCAGCTATCAAAAGTTGCAAACCCCTCATCGCTGAAGATGATTATAGCATAAAAGCCGACTATTACTTACAAGTCCCATGCATGTCTTACAATTGGGAACAAAATTGTTCTTACCATGAATACACCTGAGACAAATAACAGGTATACCAACTAGCAAAAGCTGCAAACTCCTCGTTGCCGAAGATGATTATGAGCAAACAGTCGACTGTTGCTTACAGTCGACTGTTGCTTACAAGTCCCTTACATGTCTCACAACTGGTATCGCCTGTTTTTGGTTTCAGTGTGTACCTTACTCCTGATTTATTCAAACAATGTTTGAAAACATTGTTTGAATAAATGTTTCAAAGTCAGCTTGGGCTCAAAGAATATTTACTTACTCCTGAAGTTGTCAACCCCTTGAAACTTTCAAACTGGTTTATCTCATGAAGGATTTTTGTTCAAAAAATGGATGGCATATATTTTGATCAGCTCTTCAAGGGCTATCGATTGCCCTAACCACAACAAAAGCATATCGGAAAAAGGGACTAAATTGACTTTGCAGTCAGTTGAACTTTATCCTTTTCAATCGTAGACATCGTGACGGATGAAAACTTGGAATAATATCCTATATAATCTAGTTGGTATTACAAAGGTATCCGTAACTTTTTAGGATTAAAATACTATAGATGACACTATTAATTATTACGAAACTACCTTGTTTTACATTACAGTATCGTTTGTACCCGTTGCGTTAACAGTAAATCCTAGGTTACAGCGATAGACCAACGATACAAACTTTCTTACCGTCAGATTTATATAAATCGAATACAGTGTGCAACAATTTGCACAAATTTCTAGCCCCTCGTGCACCGATTCTACTGACAAGTCCCTTTCCCGTGATAGACATCAAGTTCACCGGATAAAAATAATGGGTACACCGACTAGCAAAAGTTGCAAACCCCTCATCGCTGATGATTTGTGTAGCATAACAGCCGATTATTACTTACAAGTCCCTTGCATGGTTTACATTTGGGAACCAAATTGTTCATCAAATGACAGGTACGCCAACTAGCGAGAGCTGCAAACCCCTCATTGCCGAAGATGATTATGAGCTAACAGTCGCCTGTCGCGTACAAGTCCCCTAAATGTCTCACAACTGGTATCGCCTATTTTTGGTTTCAGTGTGTACCTTACTACTGAAGTTGTCAACCCCTTGAAACTTTCAAACTGGTGTATCTCATAAAGGAATTTTTTTTACCAAAAAATGGATGTCATTTACTTTGATCAGCTCATCGGCGGCTATCGATTGCCGTCGAAGTTGAACTTTATCCTTTTCAATCGTAGATATCGTGACGGATGAAAACTTGGAACAATATCTTATATAATCTAGTTGATATTATAAAGCTATCCGTAACTTTTAAGGATTAAAATACCATAGATGACACTATTAATTATTACAAAATTACCTTATTGTTTTACATTACCGTATCGTTTGTACCCGTTGCGTAAACAGTTAATCCTAGGTTATAGCGATAGACCATCGATACAAACTTTCTGACTGTCATATTTACAGAAATCGAATACAATGTGCACCAATTTTCAAAAATTTCTAGCCCCTCGTGAACCGATTCTTACTTACAAGTCGTGATTGACATCAAATTCACCGGAAACAACTAATGGATACACCAGCTATCAAAAGTTGCAAGCCCCTCATCGCTGAAGATGATTATAGCATAAGCTTTTTAAACGGGATGTTCTAAAAAAATTAATCATATGATCAAAAGGTATTCTTCAGCGTTGTAAAAACAACAACAAAATAATATAGGAAGAAGGGACTAAATTAACTTTGCAGTCAGTTGTACTTTATCCTTTTCAATCGTAGACATCGTGACGGATGAAAACTTGGAACAATATCTTATATAATCTAGTTGGTAATAGAAAGCTATCCGTAACTTTTCAGGATTAAAATATCATAGATGACACTATTAATTATTATGAAACTACCTCATTGCTTTACATTTTCGTTTGTATCCGTTGTGTAAACAGTTAATCCTCGGTTACATTGATAGACCATCGACACAAACTTTCTTACCGTCAGATTTATAGAAATCGAATACAATGTGCACCCATTTGCAAAAATTCCTAGCCCCTCGTGAACCGATTCCTACTTACAAGTCCCTCTCCCGTGATATACATTAAGTTAACCGGAAACAAATAATGGGTACACCAGCTAGCAAAAGCTGCAAACCCATCATCGCAGAAGATGATTGTAGCATAACAGCCGATTATTACTTACAAGTCCCTTGTATATCTTACCATTGGGAACCAAATTGTTCTTACCATCGAATACACCGGAAACAAATAACAGGTATACCAACTAGCAAAAGCTGCAAACCCCTCATTACCGAAGATGATTATGGGCTAACAGTCGACTGTTGCTTAAAAGTCCCCTATATGTATCATAACTGGTATCGCCTATTTTTGGTTTCAATGTACCTTACTATGAAGTTGTCAACCCCTTTGAAATTTTCATACTGGTGTATCTCATGAAGGAATTTTTGTACCAAAAAATGGATGACATATACTTTGATCAGCTCATCAATGGCTATCGATTGCCGTCGAAAAAAAAATTCTACCTGTCTTAGTTCAAAAGTTGACTTTTTTGTCGTAGGCCAACTTTCTAACGTCACGAAGGGAGGAAAGGAGCAAAGGAGGGAAAGGAGCAAAGGATAAGCTCTAGTTTCTTTAGCAATGAGAGAACTTTTAAAGTTTAAGAGGCACATCTGATACCGTTACTCTACCACAAACCAAAGTGCAAAAAAAAAAATGATAAACTCAGCTGAAATCGTCGCAGACATGGACAGAAACAATAGATGGCAGCACTTTCGGACCCGTGGGAAAAAGCCACTTTTTTGTCTCTGTAGATTTTTCTATTTATCACTCAAAGAAGATATGTTGGCTGTGGGGCCGGGTAACTGCCGCATATATTTAACACTTATAGATTTTAGTCCATCTTCAATTTGAAACTGGTGCCTGCCTGCTTGCGTGCTAGAACGGAGCTTTCCACTCGAAAGCAGAAACATCTTTTGATGAAACGAAAGGTTCGCTACACAACTTCAGATA
Source organism: Branchinecta lynchi (assembly GCA_023053575.1). Lineage (NCBI taxonomy): Eukaryota > Metazoa > Arthropoda > Branchiopoda > Anostraca > Branchinectidae > Branchinecta > Branchinecta lynchi. The sequence goes on along the minus strand of JAKZAP010000011.1, from coordinate 14,433,103 downwards.
GTCCTCTCTGACATAGGCTATACAACTCCACTTCACTTCGCAAACCGGAGGCTCTGGCTCGAGGACAAGCAAAAACCATCCTTATTGGCCCCAGGCAAGAGTTCTACGGAGCTTTCCAAAATGTAATGTCATATTCATCAATCCGGCCTAAGGTCCACACTTTCCGTAAAAACCGCACAGGTTAGACCCTTCTCAGTTACCAGGAATAAAATGAAATCGGAGTCATAGGAAAAAAAAAAAAAAAAAAAAAAAAAAACGAGGACAAAACCAAAGTGTTGCTCTCGCAACACAATTAGGGGTGGGCGAACAACGGAATGAGTAGACGGAGAATCAGAATGGCAGTAATCGAATCTTAAACTTGTATAATCTCAATTATTTTAATTAAAAAACAAACTTAATCCCAACCAGTTATTTTAAAGCTGTTATTTTTAATTAAAGAACAAATCTTACCTTAGTTTCGCTTTCTGTATTGGAACAGATTTATACGACATGTCTTCTGTATTTTCACGCAAACAATAGTGAACTTATCAACTAACATTACAATTTTTTTTTTTTAAATACCTTTTCCGTGTCTATTCCGTCCTTATAATCTAGTTGTCCGTTGTCCAAGGATCATTTTGGCCTCCCCTGTGGACAGTTTGAGCCGTCGGCATTTTGAGTCGTGGGCATTGTGAAAGGGGATAAAACGATCGTGGTGGTTTTGTGAACCACACCCGCTGCATCCATATCTGAACTTGGTTTTCTGAGATTGAAGTTCAAGTACTTTTATTGTTTGAATATACATATTTAACACTATTTACATAACGTCCCCGTAGCAGGAAGACTAGCTCCCTGAGATGATTGTAGCTATTGGCCTTAAACTGTCACGACAAACGCCACGGTACAACGACTCGTTACCTAAGAAGTTTTGTTCCCGCTTTCGTCAACCTTTTTAACTCGCATCATTAATTGTTTATAGATATGAATATTTTGTGTTATGTTCGACAAGTCATTGTTATACCCAAACTAGTGTAGAGTTATCTTTTGTATATAATTAGTGTTGATATGGACGAGAACCACCAAATCGGCTTGACCGTTCTATCGGTTTTAGCAATAAAATTGAATTGGTATCACTTATGTTTATTTTCAAGCGGCTGATCAGTTCTAAAAATCTTAATAATACAAATTTAGTAATCTGGTAAAAACCGGATATTTACAAGACCCGATTGTCTGGATCAAAAAGTCCAATAAATATTAAATCGTTGGGATCCCATCGAAACATTAGGTCTTGTTCGAAAAGTCGAATAAATATCAAATTTTTAGATCTTGTCCCAAAGACCTTTGGTCTTGTTCAAGTGTCCTTTCCTTCTCTTTGTAACGTGTATTGCCACGGCCTCAAGCTTTCTGTGCTAATACTTTGTAAAACTATATATGCTTTCAGGTAGACATGCAGCTGGAGTACGTCATACTCAAACGCGTGACAATGGAGACAGCCAAACCGCAAATAATCTTTGATGGATTGACGTTGTCCGTGGAGTTCCCACCTAAAAAGCACCGTGTGTTCCGCCTCAGTGAACGTATCGATGAAAGTGATGACATGGTACTGAAGGGAAATTTGAAAAGCGCGAAGTCGCCCAGAAAATGTATAAAAGGTAGTCGGCACAGTGCGCGATTGTCAGAGAGAGTTGAATCAGTGCATGAGACCTAATAATCGCCTCTTTTATTTATTTGATTCAGCAGTTTTAATCTCGTTTCTTTTCCTTGATCATGCTAATATCGAACTGTTCATTTGTCGTCACCTTGTTTCGTATTACGTGAACAGTTTTGAAATAAAGATTTTTTTAGTTTTTAGCCTTTTTTTGTTCGTTTTTTTTAGGATACCAAAAGAAAGGATTTCACTTCGATGGGTAGTAGTTACAGGTGTGCGGCGGACACCCGAACAATCGAAGGGTGTAGGGTTGTAAAACTGATCTGATATGATACTTATCACTCTCAGGGATGGACAGGGTTATGGCGTAGCCAACGTGATCACAACTTCGATGGTTTTCGACTTGTAAAGCCATGTCCGTTTTTCAACTGTGATGAAGTCTGAAACGAAGTCTGGGGGCCTAGATGGTTTACACCCACGAATTTTGAAAGAGACTGCTGAGCTTATCGCTGAATCTTTGACTGTGTTTTTTAGAAAAAGATTGTCATCTACCCAAAACTTTGGAAACGAAGCTATCGTTACCCCAGTGTTTAAAGGCGATGCTTCGAAAGAATATCCAAACAACTATCGGGCAATTAGCCTTAGGGGAGACGTGGGGGAGATGGGACATGGTACCGTTGTGAAGAAAACTTTGTTGAAAAATTCCGCCTGAATGACTGACATGTCATCTATCAGTAAGGATACATGTGTTTTCCCGAAGAAATCCACAAATATTTTTATCAAAGATTTTAGGTGAGAAATTTATGGGTGTTTGAGTAAGAAAGAGGTTCCGGTTTTTATGAAATATCTTTTGACCAATTCATTGGAAGGTAATGATTATTTTTGTCAGAAGCATTTTTTTTCTTGGCTACAAAACAGTGCTCAGTGGTTTACTTATGTTGACATCTAGCGATACAAAAATGAATCTTTCTGGAAAGTTGCCCGCCTGGGTACTCTGGGACACGTGCTCCTGGGTACCCTGGGACACGTGTTCCTTGGTACCCTGGGACACCTTTTGTCCATTGTGTCCCAGGGTACCTTCAAGGGAGTTGTGCAAACTTCCTGAAACGGAAACTCTCTACTTGGAAATTCATATTTCCAGAGCCATAGGAGGAGTCTACCAAGACCAGAACTTAGTGGGGCCGCAGAACGTGATGAAAAAGCCCTGACTTTCGATGTCGACCTTTTGCAGTATGTTGTTGGATAAATACTGCTACAGGCTTTGTCTTATGTTTTTATTTTTTTCGTAAAGTTGACAACCGGTTTGTTAAAAACTAAATTTAGTCAAAAAGGGCACTGTGTCCCAGGTACCCTGAAGCATGTCCCAGAGTACCTGGAGGTCAGGGTACTCTGGACAGAAGAGGAGGGTATGGAAAATCGTCAGTACCAAAAAGACTAATCAGGTAAAAAATCTGGAAGAAAGTACAATCAGTTCCACTTAATTCTGTACCAAAATCAAGTAATATGGCCAAGGGTTCCATGGATATCTGACATGCACTTAAACATGTCCCAGAGTACCCACATCTCCCCTACTTGCGTAACATCCAAATTTTTTGAAAGAATCGCCTCTGATCACCTTGTCTTTCATCTACTGGATAGGAAGTTTGTAACAAAGAAGCAGTTCGGATTTATCAAAGAAATATCTCTTGAATCCCAGTTATTACTGACAACCGAACAGTGGAGAAAGTACATCGACTCTGGATTACAAGTAGATGTCTTGACCTTCGAAAAGCCTTTGACAAAGTTCCCCATAAGAGACTCTTCTTGAAACTCGAGAAGCGAGGCACACGTGGGAGCTTGAATAGATGGATTTCCGGCTTCCTCTCCGAACGGACACAGAGAGTCAAAGTAAACGGGCAGCTGAGTAATTCTTCCGTCTCTGTAACAAGTGGAATTGGACACTTGCTTTTTAATATCTACATTAATGACTTAATGTCGGGCATTGATTCCGATATCGCGGCGTATGCGGAAAACACCAAGATCTACAGGGTCATCAGGAGCTCCCAATATTCACAGATACTCCAAAATGATCTTCACAAATTGAACTCTGGCAGCAAGTGCGGCTGATGGAAAAAGTCGCCATATTCGCCTGGGACCCTGTCACCTTAAAACTTTCAATAGCCATACGATACCCGAATGTATGACCCAGCGGGATCTACGGGTCCTGATCGATGGGGATCTGCGTTTCTCTCAACGTTATAACTTTACCATGAAAAAGTGCAATAGAATCCTTGAAACTTTACATTTAAGCAGGATGGTTGTTCTCATTGTGTTGCGAGAGCAACACTTTGGTTTTGTCCTGTTTTTTTTTTTTTTTTTTTTATTGTCCTATGATTCCGATTTCATTTTAGCCAAAAAGAACTAATCTGAGAGGAATTGTATGAGGGGCGTATTGGACTTTTCGTGAATTTGGTTCACCGTCAGTTTTGATTCACCAGAGTTATCGATGCGTTTGGGATGCTTACGGCAGCTTCCGCCTTGTTTTTTCTCGTAACCTGATGGTTGACTGACCAAAAGTAGGTTAAAGGACTGCAGTCCTCCACTGGTTAGAAATCTGACCCTCTACTAAAAATCACTGAAGTTGCAACTACTTGTTTCTTATTTTACAGTTTTCTTGATTAAAGTAGGCTACTCAGTCCGAAGGGAATTGGCCGGATAGTTACCATATCAAACAATTACCATAGCATAAGCGCATTCTACTGTGTGATCAGTATGTTTTGTGGGCTGTCAGAATAAGGGTCTAACCTGTGCGGTTTTTACGGAAAGTGTGGACCTTAGGCCGGATTGATGAATATGGCAGTATATTTTGGAAAGCTCCCTAGAACTCATGCCTGGGGCCAAATAGGATGGTTTTTGCTTGTCCTCGAGCCAGAGCCTATAGTGTGCGAAGTGAAGTGGAGTTATATAGCCCAAGTCAGAGAGGACTATCTGAAGTTGTGTAGCGAACCTTTCATTTCATCAAACCATGTTTCTGCTTTCGAGTGGAAAGCTCCGTTCTAGCGCGCAAGCAGGCAGGTACCAGTTTCAAATTGAAGATGGACTAAAATCTATAAGTGTTAAATATATGCGGCAGTTACCCGGCCCCACAGCCAACATACCTTCTTTGAGTGATAAATAGAAAGATCTACAGAAACAAAAAGTGGCTTTTTCCCACGGGTCCGAAAGTGCTGCTAACCATATCTGTTCGCGATTTCAGCTGAGTTTATCATTCGTTTTCTTGCACTTAGGATTGCGGTAGAGAAATGGTATCAGATGTGCCTCTTAAACTTTAAAAGTCCTCTCATTGCTAAAGAAACTAGAGCTTATCCTTTGCTCCTTTCTAAGCGGTGACGTTAGAAAGTTGGCCTACGGCAAAAAAGTCAACTTTTGAACTAAGACATGTAGAATTTTTTTTTCGACGGCAATCGATAGCCGTTGACGAGCTGATCAAAGTGTATGTCATCCATTTTTGTTACAAAAATTCCTTCATGAGATACACCAGTTTGGAAGTTTCATGTGGTCGACAACTTCAGTAGTAAGGTACACACTGAAATCAAGAACAGGCGATACCAGTTGTGAGACATGTGGGAGACTTGTAAGCAACAGTCGACTGTTAGCTCATAATCATCTTCCACGATGAGGGGTTTGCAGCTTTGGCTAGTTGGTGTACCTGGTATTTGTTTCCGGTGCATTCGATGGTAAGAACAATTAATAGGCAAGGGACGTGTCAGTAATAATTGGCAGTTATGCTGCAATCATCTTGAAAGATGAGGGGTTGGCAACTTTTCTAGCTGGTATACCCATTATTTTTATCCGGTGAACTTGACGGCTATCACGGGAGAGGGACTTGGAAGTAAGAATCGGTTCACAAGGGCTAGAAATGTGTGCAAATTGTTGTACATTGTATTCGATTTTTATAAATCTGACGGTAAGAAAGTTTGTATCGATGGTCTATCGCTGTAACCTAGGATTAACTGTTTACGCAGCGGGTACAAACGAGAATGTAAAACAATGAGGTAGTTTCGTAGTAATTAATAGTGTCATCTATCGTATGTAAGAACTGAAAAGTTACGGATAGCTTTATAATACCAACTAGATTATATAAGATATTGTCCCAAGTTTTGATCCGCCAGGGTGTCTTCGATTGAAAAGGATAAAGTTCAACTGACTGCAAAGTCAATTTAGTCCCTTTTTTCAGTATTCTTTTGTTGTTGTTAGGGCAATCGATAGCACTTGGTGAGCTGATCAAAGTAGCCTATATGTCGTCCATTTTTTTGAAAAAAAATCCTTCATGAGATAAACCGGTTTGAAAGTTTTAAGGGGTTGACAACTTCAGTAGTAGGGTACACAGTGTAACCAAAAATAGGCGATACCAGTTGTGAAGACATGTAGGGCACTTGTAAGAACAGTCGAATGTTAGCTCATAATTATCTTCGGCAATGAGGGGTTTGCAGCTTTTATAGTTGGTGCACCTGTTATTTGTTTCCGGTATATTCGATGGTAAGAACAATTTGGTTCCCAGTTGTAAGACATGCATGGGACTTGTAAGTAATAATCGGCTGTTACGCTAAAATCATCTTCAGCGACGAGGGGTTCGCTAGTGTACCCATTATTTGTTTCCGGTGAACTTGATGTCTATCACGGGAGAGGGACTGCTCTCGCAGAGTGGTGTTGCTCTCGCAACACTTTAGTCGGCGAAGCCGGACAAAGATTGCCGCAACACTTTACGTTGCTCAGGCAACGTAGATCTAGTTTCATTTCAAATCGATGGTTCGCCCGATCGTTGAATATGGCCACACCGCAGTGAGGCCATATTACTACTGTGACATTGAGGCTTATGAAAAAATTCAACGGATGACGCCGATGACTTACTGTCGTGCCACAAGCATACCTCCACAGAACAAGCTACAAAACTTGCTCAACAAACCCTAGATGAAATCCTCCAATACTCCACCCGAGAAGGAATCCCTTTGTCAGCAGAAAAGACAAAAAACATAGTGTTCCACAGAAAGAAAGTCATCACCATCCCAACGTTAGTTCTCAAGGAAAAGATGCTCGAAATCTCAACAACAGTCCGAGTCCTAGGAATCCTGTTGGACCAGAAGTTGACTTGGAAGCAACACATCATGGAAATAAAGGGATCCACAATCAGTAGACTTTCAATAATGAAGCGGATGGCAGGCTCCACGTGGGGATCGAGTACCAAATCGCTGCTAGAATTCTACAAACTGTTCATCAGAGGAAAAATCGAGTATGGCATCCAAGCATATGACACAGGATGCAAGAATTCAATGAAAATTCTGGAGACCCTCCAGAATTCAGCCACACGGATAGCCTTCGGTCTGCCCAGCCACACACCAGTTGAAGCCTAAGATCTGGACTACCAAAAATCGAAGAAAGGATGAAGACCCTAACAATCAAATACTTCTCGAAAATCCAGTTCCTTGGTCCCCTCCACATAGTCCACAAAGTTCTGACGGAAGCCAACGACAGCCCATGTTCACTCCAGCAACCACCCTCAGCAACACGATTCAAAGAGATGACGCCGGATTGGAAAATGTTGCTATTTAAAAGCATATCACCCCACGTAGAGACAACACCGTGGAAAATGAACCCTCTCCACGTCTCCCACTCAGTGATGGATGATCATAAACAAAACCTACCAGCACAAATGATCGTCCAGATATTCTTGAGCCTAAAATCATCGACATACTGTGGACACCTAGAAGTGTATACAGACGGATCATTGAAAGAGGGGAAAACTGGAGCTGGGGCGTTCATCCCAGCCCATAACCTGAAGCTACTAGCAAGACTTCCCGATGGATCATCAGTACTGTCAGCAGAGATCAAAGCCGTTGAGATTGCCCTGGCATACATCCAACAAAATCCCCCACAGATGAAAGAGGCTGTAGTCTTCAGCGACTCACGAAGCTCACTGGAGCTAATCTCCAAACTACACTAAGTAAGTAAGTAAGTAATTAAGTACGTAATTTATTTATGAGCATCGTAGCTGACTACGCATCAAGTTTTATCAAATTCGAAGAAAAAAATCGCGAAGTTTCATTGGCCCCCTCCCCCTACCGTGGTCGGATCCAATCCAGCCCTAAAATATATCATCTAGAGCATATGATCCCTGTATATTCCTATGCTCCGCTCGTTTCATGCCATGAACTAGTGACACTTTATAAAATTATGTCAGGCCCATTTCAGAGTATGGCTGCCAAATTTGGCATCCTGGGTAAAGCTCAGGATGCCGAAATCGAACGACGGCAGAAGAGAGCCTGCAGAATAATACTTGACCACAATTACACATCATACAACGAAAGCCTTCAAAACCTCGACATCGAAAAACTGTCTGAAAGAATACATAATCCTCTTGTTCTCCCGCCTACGAAATCTTCAGAAAGATACCTAACTTCACTCGTTCCGTAATTCACTAAACAGTTTAACTGTGCTTGATTTATGTTCGTTTCTTATTTATTGTTTGTTAGTTTGTCTTTTATTCGTATTGTTAGTGAGTATTTGTTTTTGCAAATCCCGCCCGTGTTAGCCTAAAGTGCTATTAGGGTTGAAATAAAATTGATTGATTGATATACCCCTATGCTTATGACCCCATGTTCAAACTTTTTCGTACAACTATCATGCAACGACACAAGCTAAAAAATTTTCATTGGGTTTGGGCAAAATCATGCGGAGTGCCGACGGGATTTCCTTAGACGTACTCACAGAACGTGTCCGAAAGCTCCGAAACGAACGAAAATGCTGAACTAATTCAGCATTTTACGCAGCATTTCGCTTTAGGACTTGAATTTTCGCTCAATAGTTCAGCATAAAATTCATCGAAAAATTCAGCAAGAACGCTAAATTTTATGCTGAATTTTCAAGAAGAAACTGGGGAGTACGGCGATTCTTTCGATGTTTTCGGCGGCAAACATAACAAATTCAAAAAGACAACTGACAATTCGGCATACATTCCAAATTATAAGACAACTGGCGATCATGGCCAACGAAGAAAAGAAAGATAAGAAGGTTGGATATCAGTAACTGATCCATTTTGTCAGCTTTATACAGTTAATTATTTTTTCTTCTTCTTCTTCTTGACTTAGATTTTGGTATTCTAGAAGTGTCAGAGAAGAAAAAACGGTGACAGCTTTCGGACAAAAAAAGAAAAGGAAATGCAGCATTTACAGCACCAAAAAGCTTTTGGACACGTTCATAGGCTATTGGTTCGATTAGAGCTGATTTGTGTACAAGAATGTGTCGACGAACATGTCGGTATGGCGACGGTCCCTCAGAAATATTCATATTGGTTTCGATTAGAGCTTATTTCTTGTACAAAAATTTCGATATACTTTTGCCGGGGCTTCGCGCGCGATGGAAATTGTTCCAACGGCATTGCCTCAGAAGTATTCCTATTTGTTCGATATACTTTTGGCGGCGCTTATTTTGGTGCAAATTGTGCTGAAGGATGCCCTACGCGGACCATGTTGGGGGAGAGGAGTCCCCCTACCTCCCCCACCCTTGGTTACGCCTCTGGACGCAAAGTGCCTCATAAATGGGATCTCGGCTGGCAATAGGAAACTATTGGAAACCATAGTAACCACCTTTTCTTTGTGGCAATTTTCAGCACACCGGACGAGCACGGTTACGACGGCCTGATAATAGTTGCGTTTTTGATCGCCTGTGTAAGTTCCCCTGTGAGTTCGCCGTTGCAGCTTAATTCCGTTTTCACACTCAGTTCGCCTGACACCTTCGCCGTTTCCGGACGCAGGTGAATAAAACTGAAAATATGCATCCCGCAGATCATTTATAAAATCGCCTAAAAAGTCAGTAAACGGTAGTTACATTTGACAGTGAAAAGGCCATTCTTCTAGTCAAAATATACAAGCTGTAATCATCCATTTCCAAACGCACTTTCCAGGACTCTCAATTTTGTTGGGCTAATTTATTCATGACAGGCGAACTCGGACCGGGAACTGCGTCACAGTTCGCCGTTTCACTCGCAAGATGTTGTAGAACCGAGAACTGACACGGTCTCCGTTTCAGAAAAAACGACAATTAAGGAAACTGTGAACTCGTAAGGTGATCGAAAACGAGAAATAAGAAGAACTGAGATCAGGAACGGCTATCAAAAACGCAACTAATGCCAGTGTACTTTTAGCTCAAATCATTTTCGGTCTAGCTGATCGAGCCTTACACGATTACAGTAGAGGTTTACTTTTGTGAACAATTGTGTGACTTTGGGCTTTGCCATTTTCATGCACTTCCTGTGACTCAAGTCCACTACACCGTAAAAACAAATCTTGCAGGATTTGCTACTGGGACTAATCTTGTCTCTATTGAGATAATATTATCTCTAATTCGGATTAATCTTATCCCAGCAGAGATAGGATTAATCCCAGTGGCAAATACTGCAGTTACCCTACTTGGAGAAACTTTTTGCAGTGTATCAGTTAGCCGAAGTAGGTAATTAAGGGCCTCTGAAACACCTGAATAGGTATTTTGGATCTTCATTCTACGATCTACCCGAAAACTACACTGTTCACATTAAAGTAACTGTTCAAATAAACATACCTCTACTGTACTAAAGAGTCGTCTATTCACCGAGAATTTTAGTTGCGATTCTGGCCCTAGTTCTGATACGAAGTAAATGCAGGACACCCACGGCCAGACAAAGTGCTTACAAGGGCTTCTGTACCAAGCACGGTGATTATTCTTGCCTGCTAGAACTGACAAACACCAGTATTTACATTTTATTTCTTATATTGATACAAAGCGAAAATGCAATAAACCAAACATGAGGAAATGTCGCCGGAGATCCCTGCAAACTTGCATGTCAATTCCAAGTGATCTTAGCAAACAGTTGTAGAATCGAGAGACCTCAGACCAGTAGTACGTTTCTACCTTTTCTGCATGTCCTGTAGCCTACGTGGGAGTGTATCCCAAGCAAGGGATATTAATATTTATCCATGGGCTATCTAACTGGGTGATGTACTTCACAAACCCTGCACAAACTTTCACTGTTTCTCACCATCACTCCTGGGCAACAGTGCACACAATAGCAGGCACTTAATATCCAGAAAATAGGTGAATACATGCATGCCCAGTCTAGGTTCTAAGGATATCGAAGTCCGGTCTCGTGTTGAAAAAACGGATCAGGAAACGACTGCTCCGTTGCAAAGACTGACCTCTTCGACTTGACAGTTCTTTAACCTTACAATACTTTTTTTCACCTGGCTTGAACATGCGGTGCCGACGTAAGTCGTTTTGGGATAAACGACTATAGGCGTACTCTCGCCGTTCCCCGCGGACTCCACTTGAGGAGTCCCCGCGTTTTGTTTGTCCCGGGGACTCACTCCCCGTATTCTCGCGAGTCCCCACGGACGGGGAATGCTCTGATTATCATCACCATCATCAAAAAGGACTCCCTTTCAGATTCTGAGGGGAATCCATTTTTGCTGGTGTTGGTGCAATGTAAAATTAATTAAAAATAATCAGACTAAACAAAACCAAAAATAAATTGGCTCCAGACTAATTTCGTGGACGGCTTATTTATTTTTCGATAAAATTCCATGTTGGAAGCATTCCCCGTGTTCTCGCTGTTTCTGTCCGCGTGGAGTGACTCCCTTTATTCTCGCCGTTCCCTTTGATTCCCCGAGGAGTCCTCGAGGAACGGCGAGAATACGTCTATAGAGTATTCTGGCCGTTCCTCGACGAGTCCTCGGGGAACTGCGAGAATACGCCTTATACCGCTATTTTATTCGAAAGAGCCACCGCCCAGGGTTACCAAGTTTCAATTCCAATATGCTTTTGTGAATTATAAGCAAAAGGCTCGGTACGGAGCTACACTTTCAGAAGTTTCATAACATTTACATAAAGGATGCACAATTTCAAAACACTACCTTTTGGCGTTACAGAATGTTTCCGTTATGACCTTTCAAATGCTATATTGTCGCTAAAAGAGCGTTGCAATCCATGTTTAGTGACATTTACACACAGATTACACAATTTGCCCGTATCGTTCCAATAGTGTGTTTTCTCGCATATGTCGAAACTGCGCATCCTTGTGTAACTGTTTGGAAGCTTCTGACAGTGTAGTTGGACTTCCACAGGGCAGTCCCGACGCCGATGTATACAATGAGCACGACCTTTTGATATCATGGTATTGATACGAGTTTCAAGACAAATACCACCGACAATCTCACGCTAAACATAGACTGCATACACGGTTTTGTCTCCTCATGAATAACGCATGGTCAAAATATCACTGACTTACAAGTAGTAAGGGTGGTCTTACTGCCACTACTGAGCCTCGTTTTTGTTGCATGCTGCAGGTCCACTTCTCGGTCGAGTCCGGACTGATTCTTTCTGCATCCGTTTTTGCACTGCAGCGCTTCCGAGGAAGACGGCAGCGCTTCTCGAGAATCACGGATTTCTCCCCGACCAAGTCCGTGCTTCCCTGCAAGATGCTGCGGCGCTGCCGCTTCAACCAAGAAGAAAGTGAATCCAAAAACGCATATTATGCAAAAGCAAAGAAGAGCTGCAGCAGCGATGCGGCAGCGCTATTGCAACAAAAAACGAGGCTCTGATCTACACGCCCTGCGACGGATCCGGACAAAGACCGATGGGTCTTTTCGAAAGTACAGAAACTGTTCTAATTAGTTATATGTCAACTAGGTTTCTTCTACATTGTACCGGGTTTTTGTCAAGCGACCTTCTGTCCCCGGCTTGACCCTCTATTTATTATTATTTTATACTGAAGTGTAATTAAAACCTTGAACCTCCGCTTTCAGATAACTTAACCTGCAGTATTTCGCATTCTAGTGTTTTAATCCTCCATCGGATCTTTACTGTAGGAACTCGGAATAAAAATCTCCGAATTCAGTTATTCACAATTACGGAAGTCCGACGTAGGAGGGACTTTTTACAGTTTTCGAAACAAGTGGAAGAGTGGCAGCAGTAAAATGATGGCAGGAGAAAATGGACAGTATAGAAATGTAGAAATAATTCCCTACACTCTCAAAAGTTTTATAACAGATAACACAAGGATGCGCATTTCCAACGGAACACTTAGGATGCTAGCTGTTACGTTTTTGAGACGTTACGCATTGAAACGCTATGCATACAAAAAGAGCCGAAACACCGCGGGTAAAAACAATCTGCTGACTTTTTTGGTTGTCGTCTTGATCAGGAGCTAATTCGCTATGAGGCAGGGGGAGGGGGTGGGGCAAATGTCCCCCCAGACCCCAGTTTGCCTCCCCCAGCTTAAACCTGAATAAACCCTACCCAACCTAAAAAGCGAAGAAGCTTGACGTCAGTCGCGCAGTTGACAGTTTTGCGAATTTGAAGAAGCGTCGTTTCGCCTTGGTCGATTAGTAAAATATCTCTTTGTCTTATTACGTTTTTCTTCTTGAAACAAAACAGCTCTTTTCACTTTGACTTAGGAAAATCGGCTCCAACTTTGCCCCCCCCCCCCCAGGATTTTGACGAAATTACGCAGATGCCTTTTAACGGTCTTTCGTATGCACAATGTTCGCAAAATCACACCAGATAACATCTCAAGTTGGAATCTGTGCGTCCTTGTGTTATCTGTTGTGAAAATTCTGGTAGTAACGAAACGGCACTTTCTTTGACGGAATCATAGAGTTAAAAACTTGTTAGCTCGTCGAAAAATGATGAAAAACGGAAGAAACGACTGTATAAAGAGCGTTATTCTCCCCGTTCTAGATCTTTCCTAGTCCTCACTGCCCTCCAACCAGGACCATGAGGGCGATGCAACTTGTCTTTCATGCAGAGCGACATAAACCCTTCTGAATCCGCATGTCCCAGTAACGCCCGCGACCTCGGATGGTAATACATAAGGGCGATCTCTTAGATTCGCTTTCCGGAAAGCAAAGCGAGAATCCGCCGAGCGCAAGAACAAACGGAAAGTCCTTGCGCCTCAGTTGCACCTTTACAACTTCTCAACTATCTTGCCAAAATCACTTTCCATTCGCTTTCCAAGTGCTGGTGGAAACTAGCGGAGCGCGAGAACAGCCCTGGAAAGCGAAGCGAGTTTTAGTCCAAGTCACAAAAAAAGCCGGCGCAGAAGCTCGCGGAGCTTTCCAGACCGCCAGAATCGCTCTATAATCTCTCCCGGCGAGGATGATCGAAAAAAAAAAAAAAAAGAACAAGAGAGCGGAGCCCTTCGCCTGGTAGCCCTTGAGACAAGCCGCTTGTGCGCTGTCGCCAATTTTGGTAACACATGCTTGCAAACGATTATGGGAAATCTTTGTCTTGACCCTTTCAAGTGTTTTTCGAGAAAAAACTTTTGTTATGTTATGACCCTTTAAGTGTTATTTCTTGAAGAAAACACATGAACATTAAAAGGGTCCTGGCGAATATATTCTCATAAATTTCAAAGTTACGAAAACATATGTTACCTATGATCAAACAGCGTGTGCAGCAAGACGACTGAATGGGACCGAATGCGATTACGCGTCCTAGTGCGATACGTCATCCGCGATTTTCTTCCCTTCAAACAACCTACTCGAGATAAGTAAGTCGCGTAAGACTGCTAGATTCAATGCACGGACTCGAATCCCAACTCAAGTACTAGGGCGATACGACAGATTCGATACAGAGCGATATTAACCCTTACAGTTCACATATGTCCCACTAACGCCCGCGAACTCGGGAGGTAATATTTCATTTCTCATGGCAATGATGACTGAAACCGAATTATAGAAAAAAATTTAAAAAAAATTGCGGAGCCCTTCGCGTGGCAGAGCTTGGCCAATGCGCTTTTACACTGTCAGACGTTTGGTAGCATTTAACACATATTTGCGCAGTCTTTTGTAAACAATATGAACAAATATCTGTTATAACCCTCTCAAGTGTTGTTTCGCGAAAAATTTACATTTAAAAGGGTCCTAGCCAGAGATAGGCGAATCCGATCATGAAAGGATCTGAATCCACGAATCCAGGGTTAGGTAGGAATCCAATTCCGAATCCAAATATACCATTTCATGCTGAGGATTTGAATCCGGATTCGAATCCGGCCTTAACGAAATCACAGTTTAAAAATCAGAGCTGACAAAAAAGCACTGATGCGTAAGGCAAATGAACGGTTAATTGGACGATGTAAACTATATTTGTAGGTTTTGTGTGCTTGTTTTAGTATGGGTTTCCTTTCGGCAACCAGGAATGAATTTGGGGGTCGTTAAGCATAACACGTTAAGCAGAGTGTGGAAAATTGGGAAAGGATTCGAAACTGGAGCGGAATCGCAGGATTCAGGGTTTAGAATCCGAGTACGAATCCGATCTACTCTGACAAGCAGAAGATCCGAATCCGACTAAAAGGACGAATCCTGGATTCGAATCCGAATCCGGATTCTCCCATCTCTGGTCCTAGTCGATACATCGCATAACGTTCAAGGGTGTAGAAACATGTGGTACCTATTATCAAACTGCGTGTGCAGCAAGACCACTGGATGGATAGGATAGGGATTGTCAAGGGCATCCTACTGCGATACATTGTCCGCGATCTTATTCCCTTTTAGCCTACTCGAAATAAGTAAGTAGCGTAAGACTGCAGCAAAGCGGTTATTGCACCCGCGTGTTGTCAGCTTTAAATTTCGGGTATAATTCGAAAACCGAATGCCATTTCAAGATCAAGAAAAGGACAAAACCGGCAAATAGGGAGTAGGAACGGCGAGCGAGGCAAGGCAGAAATTTTTACCATTCTAGGCGAATTTTTGCCATAGCATTCGTATGAAAAACATTGCGTTTCGAACAGGGAAAGCCGTAGGAGGGGTCTGGGTAATTTTTTTGTGGGGGGACAACCCTTTCAACCGTGTCAGCGAGATTTTTGCATTCTCGCTTGCTTAATGTAACCTTCTATGAACCTATACTCTAAAAAGTCACTTTCCGTTACAAACTTATGCCAAAACTGAAAAGGATATCACGCAGCTAAAACTGAGCAAAACTGTGACAGGGCCAGAACTGGCGAAAATAGCTGCGGGCAGGTTTAAGCAGTTATTTCGACGTCATACCCCCATTCATCCTCACATAGCACTGAAGTAGCACAACAACATTTAAGTAAGTCAAGTGCGGGTAGTTTTTTAGGCGATTAAAGAGGAAGCGCCGCAGCTATTCCGCAATTTCCTATGCCCTTCCAAAAAACTGGCAAATGGAAAAAAATCAACACAAAGCGGAACTTGTTAAACGAAGCATACACTCTCTTACATCCATGTTTTTTTTGTTCGAGTATGAGTGCGTGGAATAATTATGGGGAGACCCACTGGTAGGAGTTTCGTCCTGTGCGGGTAACATCTCTTTGCACAGTGTTTACGGGCATAAATAGGTGAAACCACGGTTGGATAATAATTAAATATTAGCTAAGTTCAGTATTTCCTCTGAATGGAGCTGTTCATCATCTGACGGCTAAACTCCTCCTCCGCCGCAAGGTGGCCGCGGTAGACGCTGACTTTCTCCTTCAGCTTGGATATGTTCTCAACGCATTCACCGAGAACGTCTTCTAGCTGCTGGGAATACGCTGAAATAATAAATATCCCAATAAACTCTAAAGGAATCGTAATGAAGCGACGATTTACTCGGAGAAGTGCACCGATTCGCTGAACCCTACGTATTCGGAGAAATACAGTGCCCCTTCAGCCCAAGGTGACTGCGAATTACATTTAATGGCGCTACACGGATAAGTCAGCTAAGAAGCCGATTGCAGCCTCGTTTCTTGTACCTCCAGCCCAACGTGGACCCTTGCCAAGAAGGGCCAAAATATCGCTGGAACAAATCTTAGCGGATTGATTTTAGCGCCATTAAATGAGTATTCGAATCTATGCTTTAGTTATTTTCTCAGGTAATACGCATGTTCCAACACCTTTACTTAGACTAACCCGCTACTACAGCAGAGGTATGTTACTTTGAACTTCGCCGATAACTTTGCACAACGCCGAACAGTGGATGAAATTAAAACCGAGAAAATTCAATTTAAGTACGATAAAGTTAAATTAAGCCATATATTATAGTTTCCTTTTTGCTCAGTTGCTTTTGCACCCCCAAACGGAAAAATTACGGCGGCGAAAGTATTACAACAGTTTCGCGCTTCTTGCAGCAGAAGTTTAACAGAACATTCAAAAATAAAACTGAGACGAGACTAAACTCCGAAGAAGGCTCTTTTGGCTCTTGGCACAAATTGTGTTCTTAATTTATTATTCCCATTTGACCGTTTAAGAGACGAAAAGCAAAACCAAAACAGTCGAAGCGTCCAAAGAAGCATCCCTCTGCCGTACTCGACTTGACTCCGGCACCTCTCCACTCATTCATTCCTTCCCTCGGCATCGGCGAAGGCGTTACTAGCCAAAATGTTGGGGGGGGGGAGGGGGCAAGGAATTTACCGACTGGCTGGTAATTTTACCGACTATTATTGCAGAAAAAACGACTGTTTTGACGAAAAATCGCGGCGCTTCGCGTCGAATCGTTATATTAAACTGACTGGCCGACAACAGCCTCCGCCGCCCGGTCATGACGACCCTGGGCATCGGTATGTTTGACCATAATTTTATACACACACAGCGGGAATAGGGAGAGACATGCGGTAACACGGAAAGTGTCCGGCAGAGAAGTTAAGTCGTCACCGTCGGTCCGTATCACATTCGTCACTTTATCTGTAACTGTTTGCACAAGTGCGTTATTTTTGAAGTTACCTCATAATCGGCAGAACTTCATTCGGAAGTCCATCCGGAGAGCATGTAACCTACTTTTACTATATCAGAAGAGTATTTTGTCTTCGGTCAGCCTGATAAACCTGGACCTTTCTTGCCGAGGGCCATCTAGCTGCATAGACAGGTCCTCCGCTGACAGACGATGTTGCGGACATTTTGAATCACTATTTTTTTTACTGTATCTACTGACCAAGACCCATCTACTCTACCTGACACTGATGCCTCTCAGCAAGACTTTCCAGACCTCATAATTGGCCCTGCGCTAGTTTGCAAAAAGCTAAAGAATTGGACCCAAACAAGTCTGAGGGCCCAGATGGTTTACACCCACAAATTTTGAAAGAGACTGCTGAGCTTATCGCTGAACCTTTGAGCGTGTTCCACCCTTCTAACAATAGTTACTATTAGTTACGATTTCCGTTCCATCCTCACGAAAAGTTACTACGCTGACCGTTCCAACCTTGTCGGAATAGTAACTAATAGTTACTATTTGCTTACTATGCTCGGGAGCGTAGTAATTACGCATCTCTGTAACGTGATTGGTCGGATTCGCCCGTGGCGTGAGATCCTGCTGGAAAATAGAAAAATCGTTCCAGCCTTGACGGCAAAAAGCCAGAAATCGTGACGTCATGCGTAGTAACTACGGTAAGTAGGATGGAACACGCTCTTTGACTACAATTTTTAGGAAAAGCTTGTCATCTGGCCAATTGCCAAAGCTTTGGAAGCAAGCTGTCGTTACCCCAGTGTTTAAAGGTGGTGCATCGCAAGAAGATACAAACAACTATCGGCCAATTAGCCTTACTTGCGTAACATCCAAATTTTTTGAAAGAATCGCCTCTGATCACCTTCTCTTTCATCTACTGGATGGGAAGCTTATAACAAAAAAGCAGTTTGGATGTATCAAAGGAAGGTAGATAGATAGATAGATAAATCTTTTTATTCGCCAAAAACTTATCGTGGCTAACGCCAAATTTGTTTGGTATAGTCAGTTAATATGTAAGCGTACTTCAACAGTCATAAATAACATTAAAAATGAATAACATCTCAATTTACCTCGTTAAACAACTTCACAAAAGACGGAACAAAACTCTTTTCGAACCTCTGGAGGTTACATTTAGTTGGCTGCAATTTTTCAACCGCAGTAGCTACCTTGCGAGGGAGCCTTCTCGCTAGCTTTTTAGAAGGAAAAATATTTTTATGGACTGGGTGGTTCAGGGATTTTACACCAAACTCCATGCAGAGTTTCAGTCTTCGATCGTGTAGAGAAGTGATTTTAAATTCACGCAGCAACTCTTCATAAGACCTCTCGGCCACCTTTGACGCTATGATCAGGGCTCTTTTTTGAATCTTTTCAAGTCTAGCGGTCTGTTCGACCGTAAGGCCAAAATGCCAAACAGGTGCTCCATATTCTAGGTTTGGTCGGATAAAAGAAACATATATTCGGAACAAGTATGTAGTGGGTGCCCCATGCCTAGACATGAGCTTTAGCATTTGAAGTCCGGCATTCCCTCGCTTTATCATACTAGTCGTCTGCGCTTCCCATTTTAAATCATTAGTTAGGGTTATCCCTAGGAGTTTAAGTTTTTCCACTTTCAAAGAATCCGAAATTTCAGGTGAAAAAGTAGGGATGAAAGACTTAAAAAATGAAATTGTCATAGTGCACGATTTACTGTCATTTACAGTCATATTAGATTTCAAAGCTTGAATTTCTACTTTAGTCACGATATCTTGAACCTGACTCGAATCCTCTCTGTGACAAACTTCAACAAGTGTAAGATCATCCACATACTTCCAACGATTCTCAAAATCATCCGCTATATCATTGATCATAACTAAAAACAAAATTGGACCTAGAATGGTACCCTGGGGCACGCCACAAAGTACCGCTTCTGGTTCAGAATAAACATTACGATACTTTAAAATCTGAGATCTATTTGTTAAAAAACTTTGAATTATTTTTATTACTCTGGTATTAACGTTAAAAATATGATAAAGCTTAGAAATTAAAATTTTGTGGTCAATGAGATCGAAACCTTTTTTAAAATCAATTGCTATCAGGTTTAACCATTTACCGGGCTCATCAACATGCTTAAAAATAAAATGGAGTAGACTGATTAAATAATGGGAAGTTGACGTACATTTTCGGTTTCCATACTGTCGATGATCAAGCAAAGGTTCTATTTCTTTTTTGAGCCAATCAGCAAAAAAACTTTCATATATTTTGCTGAATAATGGAGTCAGCGTAATTGGCCTTACGCCATCAAAATCCAACTCAGTATCTTTCTTTGGTATTGGTGTGACGTACCCTGTTTTCCAAACCTGTGGGTATTCTAAACTACTAGAAATACAATTGAATATATTTGTCAAAGGTTTTACAATTTTATCGGGAAACGCTTTAATTAACTGAATAGGAATGTCAATGGGTGTTATGCTTGTTCTTTTCAGCTTTTTCAATTTAGAATAAACTTGATCTTCGCTGATAAGTTTGACATTATTTCCTTCAGTCGAAAATTCTGCAGTTTCATTTCCATCCAGCGGAGGTAGTGATTGGACAATTTTGGCAAGATGGGAATTTAGCTGATTTGCGACGGTTACATCATCAGAATCTAGATTAAAATCAACAACAGAGGGTGTTTTCCCGCACATTCGCTTGATTTCTTTGTACCATTTACCATTTAAGTTATGGATTTTTTCATTATAATAATCAGCGGCAGCCCTTCTAGTCATCTTTCGGATTTTGTTTCGGAGTTTATTAGCTTGTTCTCTTTTACCATTTCTCAAAAGTTGTATCTTGTAACGGATTAGATCTTTGATTTCTTGCGTGATAAAGGGACGGTCAGTGTTGCAACGTTTAAACGTTTTTTCGGGAAAAAATTCTTCATATTTTTGTCGGAGTTTCTCCTGCAGGATACTTGCTTTTTCATCACTTGAAATGGCGTTCATTGATTCAGTCGAAGACTCCGATGAAATCCAATTTCCAAAACCAAGAAGACCACTGTCTGAGAGAGGTCGATAAGTCACATTTTCAATTGCATATTTTATTTTATATGACGGTAGAGGGGACCACTTTAACATGTAATGGTAACTTCCGCCAAGTGGGGGAAGATCTTGTGGCTCATCATAATACTCAGAAAAATTTGTGCAAATCACATCAAGATTAGTATTGCCCTTTGTTGTCGCAAACTTAACAACCTGTTTTAACCCGTGATTTTTTAGAAAATAATCAATTTTTAAATCGTTGAATCCCAGTTACCACTAACAACCGAACAGTGGAGGAAGTACAACGACTCTGGATTCCAAGTAGATGTCCTGTACCTTGACCTTCGAAAAACCTTTGACAAAGTTCCCCATAAGAGACACTTGGTGAAACTCGAGAAGCTAGGCATACGTGGTAGCTTGAATAGATGGATTTCCGGCTTCCTCTCCGAACGACAACAGAGAGTCAAAGTAAACAGGCAGCTAAGTAATTCTTCAGTCTCTGTTACAACTGGAGTGCCCCAGGGTAGTGTATTGGGACCATTACTTTTCAATATCTACATTAATGACTTAGTGTCCGGCATTGACTCCGATATCGCGTTGTATGCAGATGACACCAAGATGTACAGGGTCATCAGGAGTTCCCAAGATTCACAGATACTCCAAATGATCTTCACAAAATTGAACTCTGGATGCAAGTGTGGCTGATGGAGGTCGTCGAAAAAAGTCACCATCTTTGCCTGGGACACTCTCACTTTAAAACTTTCTATACTTTCAACAGCCATACGATACCCGAATGCATGACCCAACGGGATCTAGGGGTCCTGATCGACGGGGATCTGCGTTTCTCTCAACATTACAACCTTACCATGAAAAAGTGTAATAGAATCCTTGGTGTAATTCGAAGAAACTTTACATTTAAGCAGGATGGTTTGTTCTCACTTCTTTTCAAGTCGGTGGTTCGCCCGATCGCTGAATATGGCCACACCACAGTGAGGCCATATTACAATTGCGACATTGAGGCTTATGAACAAATTCAACGGAGAGCTACGAAGTTCGTACCAGATCTGCGCGATCTTCCCTACCAAGCGAGATTAGCCAGGTTGTGCCTTCCCTCCATTGCCTACAGATTTTTTAGAGGATACCTGATTGAAACACTCAAATTAATCAATGGAAGTTATGACAACTTTGAAGTGACTGATTTAGTAAGATTCAGCATTAACCATCATCATCGGGACACGGTACAAGCTTGCAAAATCAAGATTCCACAAGGACGTTTTTAAGTGGGGTTTTGGCAACAGAATGTTGATCCTTGGAACAGCCTTACCGAAGATGCGGTTAATGCTGAACCGATCAATAGTTTCAAGTGTATTGTTGATGGGATTTTTAATTCCGACCAGTTCGAGAACTCATAATTTCTTAAGAGTTATTTAGAGGCAAAAGCGTTTTCTCTTGAATTGTATTATTATTATTATTATTAATGCAAAAGGTTTGAAAATTGTTAAAGGAGACGTGATAGCCTACTTATGATAGTAATTCATTCTTCTTTAGTACTATTTCCATCCATTCTAATTCGCGAGATTCTTCACTTCATAAGTATATCCTATCTACTCTATTATCAATATACTGAATTTCTCTTAAATTTGTTCTCTTTACGTAACGTATCAGGCGCCCAAATATTGTTTATGAGGGGCTTATTGGTCCGGAGACCGGATATGCAAATTTTGCCAAGACTGTCTTCCAAGGCAAGGGACATGGAAAGAGGCTAAAAACAGCCGGAGCTGCGTGAATTTTTCTGTAAGCTAGGCTTAGTTGTAAAATAGTCAACTATCTCAAAACACCTGAGCAAAAACACAATATAGTGCAAGGTGCCCTTTAACGCTCTTGTCTGATGCGTGAAACTGTCCGGCCTTTTATCGTTACGTAGTTCTGGAGTATGGATTAAATTTCCCTAGTACATCGAAGATAATTTTATATTTTATAATTTTATCAGTTAGGCTACAATTTCAAATGAAAACGACGACGAGTTTTTATAAAAAGCCTCTGATAAGCCCTCCGAACCCACATTGGAAGCTTTTTCTTCCAATCTTGTGTATTTTTGTGCATGTTATTTACAAATTTAAATGTATAAGCCGATGGAGGTATAATCTTTGACGGTGCAAAATAAGTCAGATTGCCTTATCCGTTTTGCACCGTCAAATATGATTCGCAGTCAGCTTGGGCTGAAGGACTATCTATCGCCAAGGAGGTATGGTTTTTACAGCACTTTTTTTTATAGCCGACCGAGCTAGGACGATGAAACTCGGCAGGCTCATACGGACCCGACCACATTGACGTGGAAGGGGGCACACATTCTCATTTAGGGAACTTACCATCGACATCGTAATCGACCTCGTTCGTCATGGCAAGAAGCTGAGCACAAGCGGTCTGCCATCTGGGGAAGCTGTCCACAACTTGTTTGTGGGTATCCAACACATCTTCCTCCATCTCTTGAAGATGGGAAACTGCTTCGTGGAACTGGAACAAATCGGCAGACAACTCTCCTTCCTAAAAGTGAAACGTTTCTATCACTGTTGCATCAACAGTGACGTTTCTATCACTGTTGCATCAACAGTGACACTGTTGCATCCATACTTTGACGGAGAAGTTCAAAATTCAACATGCAAGTGTTACCCTTTTGGATGTTTCTTCTTCGCTATAAAAAATCATTGACAACAGAACCCAACCAGCGCACGACCTTCTACACTGCTTCCTGGCCGACGATTGAAATTAAGTGTCTTTTTGTGTATGTGCATGTGTTTTATTTACTTTCTTCATTTACTCCGCTTTCTGAAAACGGCGGGTTATAAATAAATTACTTACTTACTTACATGAGCGTTTCTCGGTTCGTTTTCGCTTTCCTGACTACTGTGTCGCCATCTACCGAGTCACTCCGTGTCGCCTGGTTGGATTTTGAGCCATGGTTCATTTACACACTGCGTAAAATCCGAGCGTATTTTGACATTCGAGCGTATTTTACGCACGTTTTGAGCTTGAAAAGATTTCTAGCAATACGGACGGATTTAGATACAAAGCGGACCGATTTCTCAAATACGTCCGTATTGCTAGAAATGTTTTCAAGCTCAAAACGTCCGTGAAATACGCTCGGATTTCACATAAGGTCGCGCGTAATAAAGTCCACTCCTGCGAAGCAAATCTTGTTTCCCGTTCTCTGCGCGCGATGTGCCCGATAAGATAACTTGGGAAATCTTTCCCACTGTTCTTAGTTGATCAATGTCTCCTGTAACTCCTTCTTCGCCCGTCCTCATAATCACTTTTCACGGCACTACCTACTAACTACAACACTTCAGTATTACTCGCTGCAATCCCACCGACGACTCTCTCTTAATTCTTACTCTACTCCGCAAGAATCATTTATTTTATAAGCGCCGCACGTAGGCTTAGACATTAGAAACCGCACAATCTAAAGGTGCTAAATTCCGAAGAAACACGGAGACCAATAAAGCGGAAGAAACATAAGACGTATGCTCGTCGTTCCCCGAGGACTCCACTTGAGGCGTCCCGGCGTTTTTGTATGTCCAGGGGATTCACTCCCCGTATTCTCACGAGTCTCCACGTACGGAGAATGCTCCGATTATCATCACCATCATCGAAAAGCTCCCTTCCAGATTAGGAGGGGAATCGATTTTTCCTGGTGTTGGTGCAACGTAAAATTAGTTAAGAAAGAATCGGAATAAACAAAACAAAAATAAAGTGGATCTAGACTAATTTCGTCAAGTGCATATTTTTTTTTCCCAACAAAATCCATTTTGGAAGCATTCCCCGTGTTCTCGCTTTTTCTATACGCGGAGTCCGCATGGACTGACTCCCTCTATTATCGCCGTTTCCTTTGATTGCCCGAGGAGTCCTCGGGGAACGGCAAGATTACGCATATAGGAATGTTATCTGGAGGGGGGGGGGGATCACTATACGAAACTGCGCATTCGAAATTCGCGTTACTATGGGGAAAGGTGAATGGGATGTTTGAAAATTTCCGAGCAAAGGAGGAAATTCGCACCCGACTGCGGAAACTGGACAGGAGAAACCCCAGAGTGAAGAACAACTAAAGAGCTGAGCGCACAAAGGTGATAACTCGCCTTTTTTTGGCAAATTGAGTTAAGAGCACCATCTGGTACACATGTTTGCGCTTTTTCTCCCTGTGCTATCAGAATCTTCACCAGACCACTCCCTACTGAGATACTCGGCGGACAAAAATTATAACTAGCTTTCGATAGACTAAGACTTTAAATCCGATTATCTCGAAACTAGCAAACAGTGAATTATCACTTTGTGCTCTCAGCTCTTCAATTGCTCTTGAGACTAATCTGAACTCGGGTCGATTTTCGCTAGACCCTGCGAACCCCGCTTCGATGAGCGAGAAACCCCATGGACAATTTCTGAGTGAAAAGAAATTCGCAGACTGAAACTAGACCTGGTTCTACTGAGAATCCGGCTTTCTCAGTAATTTATCGACGACGAAGCTCAAACAACCAACTTACATTCAAAGATCTTAGCTGAGCCAAGTCATCACTGTCAATGTTCATCTCTTCATCGAGGATTCCACTTCCTTCTAAGTCGTCATCATTGTCTTCCATCTCTCGATTGCTCGTTTCCAAGGCTGGATCGCCAGCTGCGAGCTCCTTTACTCTGTCGGCATATCTCAATGTGTTGAGACTATGTTCGCAGGAACTAACCCCCGGACTGATCATAGCAATCTGGAACAAAACAATGTTACTATATACAGAGCATAGCATAAAATAAAATGCTTAAATAAGGCTGTTACACCCATACTTCACATTAAAAAAAAATCATTTAAAGACAAACTTTGATACTAGAAATCAAACTAAATTAAAGCTCTCAGAGAAAATTTGAGATCGAAAACAGTTCCCCTAGATGCATGCTATCCACGTCCTTTTTGAACTTGCTGACCGTCTCCGCACCGACTACATCGTCAGGGTGTCCCAAGGAACGGCCAATCTCCTCCGAAACGCCCAACGGCCGACGTCTCTGTCAAAGCTTGAGTAAACACTTTTAAAACGGTGGCTCCTTAGCTATGTGTTTCACTGAACTCAGAGCAAAATAACTCTAGAGAGTAATGCGCGAACTTTGAAAAAGTGACACACAGTCAAATCGCAGC